>QODF01000209.1:236191-523248 GCA_024372805.1 Oostethus manadensis
ATATATATATATATATATATAATATTATATATATTACATTATTATTATTAATAATATTATATATATATATATAAACCAAGATTATTAATACGAAACATGTAAACATGTAAATGCCAATTGACAAATATATTAATGAATAGCAATGTTGACATTCACTTGTTGAAAATGACTTGTCCTTTTTATCAGAATGTTTGAAAATGCGTGTTTTTTAACCAAATACGACAGAAAAATTCGTCACTTTAAGAGAAACAAAGAAAAAAAATCACAAATACAGTTCATGAGAAAGCAGTTAGGTTCAGAGAAAACTTGACTTTCCCCCCCCCCAACATTTCAGTTGCATTACATTTACCTCTTAATGTCAGGTCAGCTTGTAGTTAGAAGTGATACACAACGTTAAATCCTCTTCACAACAAGGCTGTTTTGAAGACAAACAATAAAAGCACAAGTAAAAGTCAGAAAAGCATTGTTTTGTATCCGATAGATGAAAAAGGAATGTATATTTGCATTGTAACTGCACAATAACCGAGATGGCCAAGAAGCAACCGTGTAGCTGATTGGTTCCAGACCTGACCGTGTAAGTGAATTTCTGCAAAGTAGGCTTACTACCTTATAAATTGGTTTCTTTCAGAGTCACAGCATAGCAAACCCGTTTTTATGACCTCGACATATGTTTTTTAATGTTACGAGAGCTTCCTTGACATGAATTAAATCGCTTTTGCACTCATGTTGCCCAATAACTTGTGTTTTGGTCCCAACCCAAAGCTCATGAGCACAGGTGAGGTTGGGGAACGTAGTAAATTGAGTCTTGCCTTCCAGGCTCAGCATTACTGCGTCAATGTGCCTGTCAATCTCACGGTGTAATAAACGTTGTAGGTCACAGCTTGATGAGGCCATCAGGACATCATCTGTGAACAGCAGAGACAAGAAAAACTGGGACTTCTTGCTGTCTCTGCTGCGCCTAAACATTCTGTCCATAAAGATTAGTACCAAAATTGGTGCCACATGGCAGCAAAAATCACAGGGAACAGGCTTGACTCAGTGCTGGGATTGTGAACCAGGATCCTGCTCCGGTTGAACAAGAACTGAATGGCACGTTGTAGCGTGCCACCAAATCTTGTACTCCCGGAGAACCTCCCAGAAGACACCATACACACGGTCAAATGCCTCTTCCAAGTCTACATAGTACATGTAGACCTGTTGGGCAAACTCCCATGCACCCTCCAATACAATCGCAAGGGTGTAGAGCTGGTCCAGTGCGACCAGGACCAAAACCAAGTTTCACCCGAGGTCTGCCCCAGCGCTCTGGAATAGACGTTGCCAGCGAGGTTGAGGAGTGTGATCCCCCATAGTTGGTTCACACCCTCCAGTCATCCTTCTTGAAAGGGGGGGGGGGGGTACACCACCTGGGTCTGCCAGTCCAGAGGTACTGTTCCTGACTTCCACATACTGTTGAAGAGACGTGTCACGCAAGACAGTCCCTTATCAGCCATAGCCTTGAGGAATTCAGGGTGAAACAAACCCACCCCTGGAGCTTTGCCACTGGGGAGTTTTTCCCGACTACCTCAGACACCTTAGCCACGTTGACGGACCTGTCCGTGTCCTCAGATTCAGCTTTGTCTAAGCAAATGTCTGTGGGATTGGGAAGGGCCTTAAGGTATTCCTTCCACCGTGCAACTATGTCCTTAGTAAGTCAGCCTATTATTATGTTATTATTGTAAGTGGAAGCTCTCACTATCTTGGTACCTTCTCTTCCCCAATATACTCTACTCAGACCACCCCCCCCCCCCTTTCCCCAGTCAATGACGTGCCCAACTACTCTTTTCTCTTGCTTCTTTGTCATGTCCCCGTTTAGTGGGTTTAACAGTACAAATACAACCGGAGTAGTAAACCAGACTCACCCGTTCTGGCAAAACCACCACACGGTTCACTCACACTGCGTGGCTCTACTGCTGAACAGGAGCGAAAATATGGTGCCTTTTGGGAGATCATTCAAACTTGCACTTGAATTCATTTCGCCATGTTTGTGCTTGAAATTGTTGTATTTAGGCAAATATGTACATTGTGCATTAATATGCATACTTTCTCCAAACTAATCGGCCATATTTAACCGCAAAACAGCATGATTTATTAATATATGAAAATCCCAAATTTGAACCCGTGATGTGCCGAGGGACGACTGTATTTGAACTGCTGCATAACGGAGGTTATTACTGTTTCCACTATTAATCTCTCTTCTTTCTCCTCCTCTTCTTCTTGCGCTCGGATGAGCAGTTCCAGTAGTACGCCACCTGCAGGGCGATGATGCCGTTGCAGCACGAGGAGATCACGTAGGTCAGCGCCATCAGCGTGTCACCAGTTTCCTACGACGCAGCACACAACTGTCTCATACACACTGTCTTAATTTAGCCATACTGCATGAAAAAAGGTTGTAACCTTAAGGGAACAAGTTGTAATATTGGCAGAAAATGTTGCAATAATGACAAAAAAAAGCACAAAAATATATAACTTTGTATTTTGTGTCCTGACGGAAGCAGCACATTTTTAAGACACGTAAACACATGAGCATTACCTGCAGTGATGTGAAGATGCGCGCTAGCGATCCAGCGAACAACAGGAAGACGGAAATAGCTGACAACTGGCCGGTGTGACCATTACGAAAGTTAGTGGCCGCTTGGATCAGCTGCAAGACACACACACACACAATTTGTCCTTGGCGAAATACGATAACTTCTAATATGACCTTTTCCTGCTAATATTCAGAAGGCAAAAAGGCTGACCATTGAAGTCAGACTTAAAGGGTCCCTGACATATATATAATTTTACTGATTATGTTCAACGTTGTTCAACTTTTAAAAGCTAACTGTACATTTGCAAAAATTATATTTAAAGTCATGGCGCCAGCTCTTGCAGTTCAGACTCGCCCCGGAGGTGACGTCATCGGGGAGTAAACAAACACTTCAAGGTAGATCGTCGACTCGGTTCAGTATTTTTTTCACCAAAATAGTAGTCATGCCAAAATGTGTCGCTCGTGGATGTTTACAGTACAATGGATTTCTTTTCCACAAAACGAAAGACAAGATGGACGCCCACCTCAAGTCCCGTTGCTGGCTGTGTTCCTTTCACTGATGACCGTTATAAAAAGAACACTTTCAAGTCAAGCATTTGGCTTGAAAGTACGTAGTAGTGGAGTGCGGGTGGGGTGTAGCCAACACACTTCAAGCCAAAATGTGACTTCAAGCCACTTTTTTTTTAAATTTTATCTAATAAGCTTAGAGAGCGTTGAAAGAAGAGATATTTGGGGGAAAACGTTAATGCCTGTCTAAGAAAAGTGTATAAAGTGTATGGGGAGGGGTATACAGCCTTAAAATTTACTAATTGTAAAATAAAGTTGGCTACTACGTGGATTTCACTTATTGCGGGTTGTTTTGGGGATTTATACCCCGCAATAAACGAGCCAACACTGTACACTAACCTTTCTATGTTTTGAAGGAAACCAATATGCATCTCCAAAATGTGTCCGCCTCCTCCTCGCAAACTATTGACACATTGCTCAAATCTTTACTATAATT
This sequence comes from Oostethus manadensis, assembly GCA_024372805.1. Lineage (NCBI taxonomy): Eukaryota > Metazoa > Chordata > Actinopteri > Syngnathiformes > Syngnathidae > Oostethus > Oostethus manadensis. The sequence continues at coordinate 239,761 of QODF01000209.1, forward strand.
AAACATCCCTTGTCTCAGCTATTTGTTTACCTGAGTGATAGTACTCTTATGGTGTATTACGTACTGTAAAAATAATTTTTGCTAATTTACCGTTCGCTCGTAGAACGTTATTACAAACAATATGTTACATATTTAAGTAGAGTTGATAAATCATGTCAGGGACCCGTTAAGTATTAGTGGAAGTGTTGGGCAATACTGTGATACTTTTCCCCAAACTATAAATGAATTAGTCATGGAGTTACTCCATCATACAGAATTTTACCAAGGACATGCTTTGGGACATAATTTGCCTTTTACATCAACGACGTTGAAGTAGTGCCTGCACTTCCCCCCCCCCGGGAAACAACAGACCACTTCGGAATAGCCATTGTTGCGTGTGGCTGTAGCGTACTGGGGTTTGTGTACATTTAAGGCAAAACTAACTGCATTTAGCACTGAAGCGCAATGTGACAATTTGTATTTGATTTATGTGTATTCTTTGAATGTATTTCATTTATTGTTTTATTCTATTGGTCTTGTGCTATTTTGCTGCGTTAATTTTTTGCACTGTTGTACAGCACTTGGGTTCAGCCACAGCTGATATAAGTCAAATGTGAGTGATTGGTTCATAACACCACCCACCTACCTCAACTCTGGCCCTGACTGGCTTACCAGAACTAAGTAAAAAACTCTAAAAACATGTGCAGCCCCTGTCCTGTGTACTAGCTGTCATACAGTATATTGGTCCACAATAACGGTCCGCATTTTACTGTTCGTGACGAGATCAAAATGTTAGGAATAGTAAATAATTCGTTTGCTCTTTAAAGGAAAACAGTAACTAATCATCCACAGATTAGCAGTAAATATTATGATAGTAACGTTGTGTCAGCATACCCTGCTAACCATGACGGCAGGCATGTTGAAGGCTTGCATGGTGGTCACCACTGATGTAGGAGTGACTGGAGACAACACCAGGAAGAACAACCCCAAGTACAGCAGCACAAAAACAAGACCTGGAAAATAAAAACAGGCAATCGTTCCTTCCACCAGTTAACCCAAAACATCACCTTGCATAAACACACATAATACCACAGATATTTGACAATTTGCGCTGTTTTACAAGCTGGACAATGACTACTTTACATTGTATCAAGTGCCATTTCTTCAACACCCTTATGAAAAGAAGTACTTGCAGAAATGTGAGTTACGATACTGATGTATGTACCGATCTAAAGTTTGGACACACTTTCCCATGCTGTTGAAAAAAGTATGTACGTTTGTGCAGTATGCAAGCACAACTGCACACACAATGTGTCAGAAAAGTTGCACGCCTGGCATCACAAAAGATCTATCTGAAATCCAAATTAGAAGATGCTTAGGGCATTAGGAGCAGGCACATTGTCATGCTGTAGCGTCTATGAGTTGTTACTCTCATGCACTGAATGAAGCAAACACCAGACGTGTTGTTTGATGGGTTTGGCCCCCGTGGCGCAGTAGACCATGCCCCTCACTTTGAAGGATGCGTCAGACCCTTCGGACACACCTGGTATTTCCCATATTCTCACAATACTGTGATTGTATTCTGGTAACATTAGAGCTCGGCCAGTGAGTGAAGGTGGGTGTGGCCCAACCTCTGCCGGTTCTCCCTGCGTAGTGTTGAATGAGGAACCCGATGGTGATCGTCTGCAGCATGAGGAAGAAGGCCTCGCCCCAAGCGCTGGCAAAAACGTAAACAATCATTAATAAAGTTTGCATGCAGACTTTCCCATATATTCACTTATTTGTGGCGGGGACCCCTTAATGACCTGGACAGACATATTTGTCCCTTGTACTATTCATTTGGATCAACAGGCGTCACAAATTAGGACAGCACCTAATAGACTTGGCGCTACCGGTTTGCTCTAACTCCAATTTAGCGGGTATTTAAAGGCCCCATACCTTTTCAGAGTAGCAACTGCTAACAAATGTAGATACTTTATCTGGTGTGGTAAGAAACTTTTGACAGACACGTGTTCCATAGACAGCTTAGTCTTGTTTGTGACATGAATACACAAACGCCCCCCCCACAAATAGATTGCTGACCAGAAATGTACACTGAAAGATTCTAATATGGTCAGAACCTGAAAGGGAACTTGTTAGCAATGCTGTAGGCCATGGTTCCTGTGATGGCTAGCAGCTCCAGGAGCACCGACTGGAAGCTCAGACCCTCGCCGCTCTTAGCCCCCATCATCTTTAAGATCTGAGGTAGCTTCACTGAAATCAAACAACAGTAAATAATAGGAACGGTTTTACAAAATACACAATAATATGATGCAATCATCAGTGAAGGAAAACAACAACAAAGATGAAAGAGAAGGGGGAAAAAAAAGAAATTACTAGAATTCAGTTTCCTGAGTTGGACAGATATATTTTTCTTGTTGCTGTCATTCAGATGATTCAAAAAAATTCCTGCATTTTTGATTTTTTTTTTTTTTTTTTTTAATTGGAGGAATAACCCTGTAAGAGTGTTACTTTTCAAACTTCGAAAAACACATGACACATTTTGGCCTTACGTCGCTGTTCTGAAAAAACCCAAACGCCACATACACACCCCTCCAGACGTTTGAAAACACCGGCGGACAAACTTTTGGAGCGGAGTGAAACCGAAAACTAGTTGGGACGTCACATTTTGGGAAAACTGCACTTTTTTCTGGAATTTTGCCCAGCATCCACAACCCCATCAGAGCGCATTCATGTTTCGCCAAGAGAGAAAAACAGCCAGCAGTTAACGATGCACATAACAGGACACAACTCTGCCTATAAAGCCTTCTAAAAAAAACCCCTCCAAAAACGCCAACAAAGTCTCATTGAAATAACGTGACCTGCGTATTAACCAAGTTGCAGCGACATTGTTATTGTAGGAGCTAACACTGAAGAGCTACTTTGCTGGCGTAGTGACGCAGCGTCTCGTTGCCTCAAATGACTGACGTATCAAGGTTTGATTTGGGAATCGATTGGTATCGGAAGTATTGATATTTCAGTACTGACCTGCAAATCATTACTACCGATAGGTAATGTGAACTAATAGAGTAGCTGCACGGGAGAAACAAGTCTTGTGCTGGAAGATGCAAGCACCCCATCAGGCGGCATCCAGTGAGAGAAAACATTGGGAGTGTTTTGTTATGGTTTGTCAATGAAACTTTTAGCACCAGCGCTACATGCTACGATGCTATTAGACTTGCTTAGTGTTTCACTATAGCTGGATTTGCTGTTATTCTCTGTAAAAGTAAAAAGTAGTGGTTGCCGGCTCTCACGAAGTCTGCCATTATTAGTGACATCAAAGGCTCTCTCTATGTTGCTGACGGAAGTAGAGTTCATTGCTATGGGCACTGTGAAAACAATGCACCAAGGAAGCTCAGGTTCATTTATAAAACTTATTAGAAAATGGGATCACAGTTATATGGGGTTTGTTTTTTTTTAAGGGCAAAATGTGTCATGTGTAGGCATTGTGATGTTTTCCTTGCCCGTCTCTTTACTACACAGGCTGGATGACAAGACGCTTCACTCTTCATCAATGAACCCCTATGTGAAACATGAACACATATTTCATTCCCTTTTCTCTGTATTCTAAAGCGGAAAAGCATGAAGGAGTGCACGTCAAGGGACACGCCTAATTTGATAATAATGCCCTCTAAAAAACCTTTTTATCATTTTATATACAAGATTTGATTATGCATTAACATGTACATTCATAATAACATGTAAAACTAGCAGTATTTTCCTTTACTTTAAAATTTTTAACATTACTAAAACGTCTTTCCCTGGCACACTCATTTCACAGTCATAGTAATGGGACATTGTTGGCATTTTTTTTGAGTTTTTTTTTTTTTTAGGGCTTTATCGTTGAAATCGATGCGTTAGCTTGCTCATGCTTTTTCTGTCTTTAAATATGTGTTCACGTTTAACAAAGATCTTGGAGGATGGGCAAAAGTTAAAAAAAAAGTGCAGTTCTCTTTTAAGAGATCCACAGCCTCTATAAAAACAATTTATTTCAGCAGTAAATTTTATATAATAAAATAATCTTCTGTAGGAATTACCGGAAGTTAATCTGTGGCAATTGTAAAAGAAAGTCAAGTAAATGTTCAATAGTAGGATTAGGATATAGAGTATACAATATTTATATATATTATAAACACCTTAAATATAAAAAACATTTGCAAGCGGACATTACAAAATGTTTTGTTTTCTTTCTTACCCATCACTGATCCGAGGATGATACCGATCCCCAGTCCTTTGCTGATCAGAATCTTCAGGCATGGAACTAAAACATAAATAACTAAATCAATAAACAAAACAAAGCAATGACAAGGAATGGCTGAGTAACTGATGCAAATCAATATCACTTAGGGCTGGGCGATTCTACGATTGTGTTTGGTGATCGTGATGAACCAGAAGAGCAACGGACCTAAAAGCATGTCAGATAATTAGCCCTACCATGAAAGTACCGTGGATGAACATTCTTACTGGGTTGTATACAGACTTTCATATAAAAATCAAGAATCATTCCCTGTCAAGCATCACGCAAACTCTTTTTTCCTTAAGTTTCACAGGATTTTACACAACACATATATGTCTTAATCCCCAAAAACCTGTTTTTTGGCCACCTGACAAAGCCAAAACACTTTATATTAGCAGTACTAGCTTCGCAGCACCTTTTTCCTTATTTCACGTTTATCTTAGGAAAAACAAAGACCTTATTTTCAATGACGCCCAGGGCATGTAAAACAGGGACTCCAAACCACTGGGCTAGTACAAATTCTGATACTGCAACCCCAAAGTCCAGTTTGAATGAACTGCTAGCTTAACCGAGGCGCTTCCGGTTTTGTGTGAGTTAGCTAGGGCTATCGAACGACCAAACTTACCGTCCAAAAAATTGAATTTTATAAAGAACTCGTCGTAACACGACTCGGGTATCAAATATGCCAACAAGAAGCCTTTCAAAGCATCCACGAAGGAGGAAGCTTTCACCAAAGTTGCCGCCTCCGCCATTGTGCAGCCAGCTCTCGGTCTATAGTACAGGTCTGTCGCGAGTGTGCTGTACCATAAATAGTCCGGCTAGCTCCACTATGCAGCAACGGCAACGTTCCCACCTGCAACTTAGTTCCCTATGTCGCTATTAGATTCATTTTGAAATGATAGACCCCAATGAGGATAAGCGGCATAGAAAATGGATGGGGGGATGGCTTGATGGATATTTTATAAATTGATATAATATTATTTGATGCTAACTGTAATGAATTAAAAATGGAATGTCGTTAGGGAGGGGCCGCACGGTGGCTGAGTGGTTAGCACATTGGCCACACAGTCAGGAGATCTGGAAGACCTGGGTTCAAATCTCCGTTGGGCATCTCTGTGTGGAGTTTGCATGTTCTCCCCGTGCGTGCGTGGGTTTTCTCCGGGTACTCCAGTTTCCTCCCACATTCCAAAAACATGCATGTTAGGTTAATTGGTGAGTCTAAATTGTCCATAGGTATGAATGCGAATGTGACTGGTTGTTTGTCTATATGCCCCGCCTCTCGCCCAAAGTCTGCTGGGATAGGCTCCAGCATCCCCGTGACCCTAATGAGGATAAGCGGCATAGAAAATGGATGGATGGATGGTCGTTAGGGAGCATTAGCTGGCGAATTTTGCAACGTATGCAGGTTGCTCATTATGCGGCTAACAAGAAAAAGAAGAGAGTAGTTCACTTCTGAATAAAAATGACTTGCAACATTGGTTTCAAATACCTCTGAGTTCTTTTTATTAATGTTTTTATTAATTGGAAATATTTGACCCCTCCGTGAATCACCACCTTATCGCGGTGGAGGGGTTTGAGTGCCCGAGTGATCCTACGACCTATATTGTCGGGGGCTTTATGGCCCTGGTAGGGTCTCCCAAGGCAAACAGGTTTTAGGTGACGGGCCAGACTAAGAGTGATTCAGAAGACCCTAATGAAGAAAAGCAAGAGGAGTGACCGCACCTCGCCCGGACATAGGAGACCGGGGCCTCAGCCTGGAGCCAGGCCTGGGGGAGGGGCTTGGAGGTGAGCGCCTGGTGGCCAGGTCTTCACCCGTGGGGCTTGGCCGGGCCTAGCCCGAAGAAGCCACACGGGAACTCCCCCCCGCAGACCCACCACCTGCAGGGACAAGCATAAGGGTCCGGTGCATTGCGATTTGGGCAGTGGTCGAGGGCGGGTGTCCAGGTGACCTGATCCTCGGCGGCCAAATCGGGTTCTTAGAACATGGAATGTCATTTCTCTGGTGGGGAAGGAGCCCGAGCTTGTGGAAGAGGCGGAGAGATTCCGACTGGATATAGTCGGTCTCACCTCAACCCACAGTTTGGGCTCTGGAACCAAATTCCTTGAAAGGGGCTGGACCTTGTTCTTCTCTGGAGTTGCTGCAGGGGAGAGGCGGCGAGCTGGTGTGGGCTTATTATTAGCCCCCCGGCTTGGTGCCTCTGCGCTGGAGTCATCCCCAGTAAACGAGAGGGTTATTTCCCTACGCCTTAGGGCTGGGGAAAGGGTCCTGACTGTGGTTTGTGTGTGTGCGCCGAACGGCAGTTCAGAGTACGCAGCCTTCTTGGAGTCTATCAGAGGGGTTCTGGAGAGCACCCCAGCTGGTGACTCCCTAGTTCTGCCGGGAGACTTTTACGCCCATGTTGGCAATGACAGTGTGACTTGGAGGGGCGTGGTTCGGAGGAACGGCCTCCCTGACCTGAACCCGTGCGGTGTGTTGTTACTGGACTTCTGTGCGATTTACAGTTTTTCCATAACAAACACCATGTTCGAACATAAGGATGTTCATAAGTGCACTTGGCACCAGGACACCCTAGGTCGCAGGTCTATGATCCACTTTGTGGTCGTATCATTAGACCTGCATCCGCATGTTCTGGACACGCGGGCGAAGAGAGGGGCTGAGCTGTCAACTGACCACCACCTGGTGATGAGTTGAATTAGATGGCGGGGAAAGATGCTGGACAGACCTGGCAGACCCAAACGCGTAGTGACTGTGTGCTGGGAACGTCTGGCAGAGTTTCCCTTTCGTCGAGTCTTCAACTCTCATCTCCGGCAGAGCTTTGCCTGCATCTCGAGGGAGGACCGGGATATTGAGTCCGAATGTGCCGTATTCAGTGCCTCTATTGCTGATGCAGCCAGACGTAGTTGCGGCCGCAAGGTGGTCGGTGCCAGTCGTGGTGGCAAGCCCCGAACCCGATGGTGGACACCGGGGGTTAGGGCTGCTGTCAAGCTGAAGAAGGAGTCCTATCAAGCATGGATGGCTTGGGGGACTCCCAAAGCAGCTGACAGGTACCGGCAGGCCAAGCGGCACGCGGCTTTGGCGGTGGTCGGGGCAAAAACTCGGGTGTGGGAGAAGTTCGGTGAGGCTATGGAGCACGACTTTCGGTCGGCCTCAAAGAAGTTCTGGCAAACCGTCTGACACCTCAGAAAGGAAAAGCAGCCCGCAGTTCACACTGTTCACAGTGCGGACGGGGGCTTGCTGACCTCGACTGTGGATATAGTTGGTCGGAGGAAGGAATACTTCGAGGCCCTTCTCAATCCCACTGACATGCCTTCCGTAGAGGAAGCAGAGTCTGAGGATACGTACGTGGACAGTTCTATCACGTGGCTGAGGTAATTGGGGTAGTTAAATCACTCCCCAGTGGCAAGGCTCTGGGGGTAGACGATTTCCGCTCGAAATTCCTCAAGGCTCTGGATGTTGGAGGACTGTGTTGGTTGACAAGCCTCTACAACATTGCATGGAAGTCAGGAACAGTACCTCTGGACTGGCAGACCGGGGTGGTGGTCCCCATTTTTAAAAAGGGTGACCGGAGGGTGTGTTCCAACTATAGGGGGATCACACTCCTCAGCCTTCCTGGGAAAGTCTACTCCAGGGTGCTGGAGAGAAGGGCACGATCGTTAGTCGAACCTTGGTTACAGGAGCTGCAATGCGGTTTTCTTCCCGGTCGCAGAACACTGGACCAGCTCTACACCCTTGCAAAAGTACTGGAGGGTATGTTGGAGTTTGCCCAACCAGTCTACATGTGGTTTGTAGACCTGGAAAAGGCATTCGACCGTGTCCCTCGTGGTGTCCTGTGGGGGGTGCTCCGGGAGTACGGGATAGGTGGCCCGCTACTACGTGCCATTCAGTCATTGTACAATCAAAGCAGGAGCCTGGTTCGCATTGCCAACAGTAAGTCAAGCTTGTTTCCGGTAAACGTTGGTCTCCGCCAAGGCTGCCCTTTGTCACCGATTCTGTTCATAATCTTCATGGAGAGAATTTCTAGGCGCAGTCAAGGCGTTGAGAGAGTCCAGCTCGGTGACCTTAGGATCTCGTCTCTGCTATTTGAAGACGATGTGGTCCTCATGGCCTCATCAGGCTGTGACCTTCAGCGTTTACTGGAGCGGTTTGCAGCTGAGTATGAAGCTTCTGGGATGAGACTCAGCCCCTCTAAATCCGAGGCCATGGTTCTCAGTCGGAAACGGGTGGACTGTACCCTCCGGGTTGGGGGTGAGGTCTTGCCTCAGGTGGAGGAGTCAAGTATCTCGGGTTCTTGTTCACGAGTGAGGGAAGGTTGGAGCGTGAGATCGACAGACGGATCGGTGCAGCGTCTGCAGTAATGCGGTCGCTGTACCGGACCGTCGTGGTGAAGAGAGAGCTGAGGCGGAAGGCAAAGCTCTCTGTTTACCGATCGATCTACGTTCCCACCCTCACCTATGGTCATTAGTTATGGATCATGACCGAAAGAATGAGATCGCGGATACAAGCGGCGGAAAGGAGTTTCCTTCGTAGGATGGCTGGACTTACCCTAAGAGATAGGGTGAGGAGCTCGGCCATCCGGGAGGAGCTCAGATTAGAGCCGCTGCTCCTTCACATCGAGAGGAGCCAGTTGAGGTGGCTCGGGCATCTAGTCCGGAAGCCTCCCGGGCGCCTCCCTGGTGAGGTGTTTCGGGCATGCCCAGTCGGGAGAAGGCCCCGGGGAAGACCTAAGACACGCTGGAGGGACTATGTCTCACAGCTGGCCTGGGAACGCCTTGGTGTCCTCCCGGTGGAGCTGGAAGAGGTCACTGGGGACCGGGAAGTCTGGATTTACTTACTGAAGCTGCTGCTGCCGTGACCTGGACCCGGATAAGCGGAGGAAAATGGAATGGGAATGGAAATATTTCTTCTCCACGAAAAGTTATGATGCCTTGTTGCAAAAGTCTGATCACCTCTGGGTGATCTTGGGTATATAATCCTCCATCTTGGCACTCAAAGGAATTATTTTATTCAGCAAAGCATAAACATATCTTGAATGCATTTGACTTTATTCCAGCTAGTGCTACTGCTGTCACAAAAAACAAAAACCCATTTCTCTATAGAAGCAGTCACAAGCTTCCAGCTCATGTACCTCTGACCCCTTCAGGATGAAGCGGTACTGCAAGTGCTTCACGTATGACATACATGCGGATTCTATTGCCCGATTGGCATAAATAGGGTTCAGGGTTCGAATTTCCGTTGGGCATCTCTGTGTAGAGTTTGCATGTTCTCCCAGTGCGTGCGCGGCGGGTTTTCTCCAGGTGTGTGAATGTTTGTCTATATGTGCCCTGCGATTGACTGGTGACCAGTCCAGGGTGTGCCCCGCCTCCCGCCCAAAGCCAGCTGGGATAGGTCCCAGCATCCCCGCGACCCTAATGAGGATAAGCGGCATAGAAAATGGATGAATGGATGGATATTGGCGACATGGTGACTAGCAGAAACTGACATGCGCCATGATCCAACTCAGTGTGCAGTGTGACGCGGCAACCTGACTTGATCAGGTTGTGCAAATTCAGCTTTTTTTTTAAACTTAAGAAAATGTTAAACAATTGGACTAATATAGAAAATACATTTGCAATATAGTTCATTGGAAAAATATTAATATTTGTTTTATGTTATCATTATTACTTTTTATGGCTGCCAAATGATTAAACATTTTAATCAGATTAATCACAGTTTTTCAATGAATTAATCACATTTAATCACACTATGTGTGAAATATGCCCATTTTTACTATATTGAATTAAAGAAAGATAAATGACAGGGCAGGATTATGTATACAGTATTTGTATTTACAGTATTGACAGTTCTAAATGAAGTGAATATGTATAATCAAGCTAAAAGATACCACACAAGTCTAAAAATGGGTTTGACACTAATCTCTTTAATAGTAGCATTTGAATTTTGAATTTGTAACCGTATTTCTCTTGGAGATTAATAAAGTATCTATCCATCTATTGCCAGCAACGAGGGGTTGCGTTCACGTAAGTCAGTCTAAATTTATTAAAGAGCGGCAGCCTCTGTGTGACGTAACTCATGAAATAACGCATTGTTTTTGACAGCCCTAGCTAAGAAGAAAACATTTCATCAAGACTGGTGGTCCCCAATAGGGGACGCAATCTAGGTTTGGACCATTGTGAGACAGATTTAGTTTTACCCTACTGATGATGTGTTGTTACAATAGTAACATTGAATAAGTCTTAATAAATAAAAAGGTCATAATAAATATAAATTAGGGCTAGGGATGAGAAATGAATAAATATTTTAATCAGATTAATCAGGTTTTCCAATTAATTAATCATGCTTAATCACCATTTGTAACCCGGGGCACGTCCGATCCGGTATGGAAGTCATTTGTCTGATTCGCATGTTCTGGTTTGCCAAAGTTTTACGTCGGATGCTCTTCCTGACACAACCCTCTGTATTTATCCGCGCTTGGGACCGGCACAATAAGACACTGGCTTGTGCCCCGTTGCGGCTACATTGCAATTAAGAATATCCACATATTATTTTTCATTATTAGACCACGCATACATATAAAAAAGAAGTTGTTGTGATGTTCGGGGCATCTGTCGTCTGGTGACAATGAGGAAGTTCTGATGACAAAGGTACTAGAGATGTGTTTGTGATGTGGAGTTGGAATTGCACTGCTATTGATGTGTTCAGACTCTGTGGGGACGCGACAGGCATTAAAACACTATTTTTGACAGCCTTAATAAATTAATCTAATTCATATTCCCAAGCGGAGCCTGCAGCTAGCAGGACACTCCTCTGATTGGGGAAACACACATACAATAATAATTGGAATTATTGGATGAAATTCAGCTCCAGAATCCTCAATCTTCTCTTTTCAATTGCCATTTTTACTTGTGACAAAGTCCAGGTTTCACACACTTATTAAACATATTTAAGGTCACAAATGTGTAGGTATTCACCACTCATGGATGATAATGTAAAATGATCAACAAACAGGTAGGATCTGAGTCACCGTGTACCCTAGCGTGACCAAGCGTCCTGTTTTCCCACTTCATGTTCATGTCATGTGTCAGGCTGTTTTTCCTTCCAAAGTGATGAAAATGTCCAGGTTTTCCTTGTTTTTCATTTTCAATTTCAACTTGACTCACATTATGACCCTCTTCTGCATAATATTATTTTATATTTTTTAGTTGCAGGCTCAAGAAGGAGTTTCTCCAAACTGTAGCTGCATAATCCACACTGTAATTCCAGTAACCACTTCGGATCATGCATTTGGCATTTCACGGCATACAACTATGGCGCTTTCAAGGACCAAATCTTCACAAAAAAAAACGTTACATACAATACATTTATGCTGGTCATTTGACCTGTATTTATTGCATATTTATGAATTAATACAGTGACAATTTTTTCAGCCAAAAAAATCAAAACAATATTTTCCTGACCAAAAATTGCAAATTTGTGGGGCCGTGAATGCTAAATTCTGAATGTATCCATTCTATGCCCAGAAAACTATCAGGGAAAAAGTTTTAAAAAGAAAATGGTGCATTATCATCATTATTATTATTAACGTTGAGACAAAGCAAATATCATTCAAAATAGACTTTATCACGGAAACAATTTGTAAATATAAACGTGAGCCTAAACTTGATACTCGATCTGTAGCCCACACAGACAGTAAAGATAATAAATAGATAGACAGCACAGTGTCATGATAATAAGTAAACCTTGAAACCAGATAAGAATGATTAAAAGTGGCTGTGCCGTGTGGATTCCTTTGTGAGTGAACACTCAATGTAAGCACATATTCATTTATAAAACCAGTAGGAATGTCTGATATTGGCTTTTTGGCTGATATCTGATATGCGGATATGATCTGCTGATAGATGGCTTTCGCCCTGGGAATTGGAAGACGTTTTGTGTCTGCCACGTCTCGGCCAAAGACAGCTGGGATAGGCTCAAGCATACCCCCTGTGGCCCTAGTGAGGATAAGCAGCATAGAAAAGGAATGGATGGTGGAAGTGTATCGGAAAGGCAGTTCAATCATCTCTTATGTACAAATGCTGAGTTTGCATATTTCGTGATCAAGTACGGCTGTCTCCTCCCCTGGCTGCCTGGCTCCTCCCCTGAGCCACCACCTTATCGTGGTGGAAGAGTTTGCGTGTCCCAATGATCCTAGGAGCTAAGTTGTCTGTCCTAAGGCTGTCGTGCCCCTGGTAGGGTCACCCATGACAAACAGGTCCTACGGGAGGGACCAGACATAAAGTGGCTCAAAAGACCCCGATGATGATTAAAAACATTGGACTTCATTTGCCCTCGCCGGTCGCCGGGGTGCCCCTCTGGAGCCAGGCCTGGAGGCGGGGACTGATGGCGAGCATCTGGTGGACGGGCCTGCACCCATGGGGCCCAGTCGGCGAACGTGGATTACACCTTCCATGAGCTCACCACTTGTAGGAGGGGCCAAAGGGGTCAGGCACTGAGTGAGCTGGGTGGCGGCCGGAGGCCTTAGCGGTCCGATCCTCGGCTACAGAAGCTAGTTGTCAGTACGTGGAATGTCACCTCTCTGGCGGGGAAGGAGCCTGAGCTGGTGCGTAAGGGTGGAGAAATTCCGGCTGGATATAGTCGGACTCACCTCAACGCACAGTAAGGGCTCTGGAACCAGTCCTCTCGAGTGGGGCTGGACTTCATTCCACTCTGGTGTTGCCGGCAATGAGAGGCGACGGGCAGGGGTGGAAATTCTTGTTGCCCCCGGCTCCAAGCCTGCACGTTGGAGTTTAACCCGGTAAGCGAGAGGGTAGTTTCCCTACGTCTTCGGGTGGGGGGGCGGGTCCTGACTGTTGTTTGTGCAAATGCACCAAACTGCAGTTCAGAATACCCACCCTTTTTGGAGTTCTTAGAGGAAGTACTAAAGAGTGCTCCCTCTGGGGATTCCCTTGTTCTGCTGGGTGACTTCAACGCTCATGTTGGCAGCGACAGTGAGACTTGGAGAGGTGTGATTGGGAGGAACGGCCCCCCTGATCCTAACACAAGCGGTGTTTTGTTATTGGACTTCTGTGCTCGCCACGGATTGTTCATAACAAACACCACGTTCAAGCATAAGAGTGTCCACATGTGCACTTGGCACCAGGACACCCTGGGCCGCAGTTCGATGATTGACTTTGTGGTCGTCTTGTTGGACTTGCGACCACATGTTTCGGACACTCGGGGGAAGAGAGGGCTGTCAACCGATCACCACCTGGTGGTTAGTTGGTTCCGATGGTGGGGGAGGATGCCGGTCAGACCTGGCAGACCCAAATGCATTGTGAGGGTCTGCTGGGAAAGTCTGGCAGAGTCCCATGTCAGAAGGAATTTTAACTCCCACCTTCGGGAAAGCTTTGGCCATCTTCCAAGGGAGGCAGCGGACATTGAATCTGAGTGCCTCTATTGTCGATGCTGCTAATCGGAGCTGTGGCCGGAAGGTGGTCGGTGCCTGTCGTGGCGGTAATCCCAGAACCCGTTGGTGAACACCAGGGGTGAGGGATCCCGGCAAGCTGAAGAAAGAGTCCTATTAGACCGTTTTGGCTCATGGGACTCTGGAGGCTGCTGGCAGGCCAAGCAGTCTGCGGCTCTGGCAGTCACTGAGGAAAAAACCCGGACATGGGAGGAGTTCGGAGAGGCCATGGAAAATGACTTCCGGATGGCTTCAAAGAGATTCTGGTCCACCATCGGCCATCTCAGGAGGGTGAAGCAGTGCAAGGTCAACACCGTATACGGTGGGGACGGTGTGCTGCTAACCTTGACCCGGGATGTTGTGGACCGGTAGAGGAAATACTTAGAAGACCTCCTCCACCCCACTGACACGTCTTCCAACATGGAGCAGGGCCCAGGGACTCTGAGGCGGGTTCCCCTATCTCTGGGACTGAGGTTACCGAGGTGGTCAAAAAACTCCTTGGTGGCAAGGCCCTGGGGGTGGATGAGATCCGTCCCGAGTTCCTTAAGGCCCTGGATGCGGTGGGCGTGTCTTGGTTGACACGACTCTGCAGCATCGCGTGGACATCGGGGTCGGTGCCCCTGGACTGGCAGACCGGGGTGGGGGTCCTGCTTTTCAAGAAGGGGGACCGGAGCGTGTGTGCTAACTATCGTGGGATCACACTCCTCAGCCTTCCCGGTAAGGTCTATTCATGGGTTCTGGAGAGGAGGATCCGCCCGATAGTTGAATCTCAGATTCAGGAGGAGCAGTGCGGTTTTCGTCCTGGTCGTGGAACTGTAGACCAGCTCTAAACTCTTGGCAGGGTACTTGAGGGTGCATGGGAGTTTGCCCAACCAGTCAATATGTGTTTTGTGGACTTGGAGAAGGCATTCGACCGTGTTCCTCGGGGAATACCGTAGGGAGTGCTCCGGGAATATGGGGTATCGGACCACCTAATCCAGGCGGTTCGTTTCCTGTTTGACCGGTGTCAGAGTTTGGCCCTTTGTCACCGATTCTGTTCATTACTTTCATGGACAGAATTTGTAGGCGCAGCCAGGGCATTGAGGGGTGTCAGTTTGGTGGCCGCAGGATTCGGTCTCTGCTTTTGCGGATGATGTGGTCCTGTTGGCTTCATCGAGCCGTGACCTTTAACTCTCACTGGATTGGTTCACAGCTGAGTTTGAAGCTGCAGGGATGAGAATCAGAGAATCAGGTGTTCAGGGCACGTCCAACCGGTAGGAAGCATCGGGGAAGACCCAGAACACGCTGGAGAGACTATGTCTTTCAGGTGGCCTGGGAACGCTTCGGCATCCGCCGGGAAGAGCTGGACAAAGTGGCCGAGGAGAGGGACATCTGGGCTTCCCTGCTTAGGCTGCTGCCCCCGCGACCCGACCTCGGATAAGCGTAAGAAAATGAATGGATGGATGGAAGTGCGGCTGCCTGTTATTATTATATACAGTGGCTTTCTACAAGTAGAGTAATATCTTTAATGTTAGTATGACAATATGACATTATCGGACAATAAAATACACAGAAATGTTATACACCTGCAGGACCACCGCATCCTAAAGATGTCAGGCATGCGTGAGCTGGTAGGTGCTTGTCACTGCCGTTCTTCTATAGAGGAAAAGTCAGATGCATTCAAGAAATTTCTATGCTTTGCTGAATGGATACATGAATTTGACTTACACGAAAAAGAATGACTGTCATCAAGCCGTTCCTTCCGTTCCGTTTACAACACCACAAGCCATGTCAGTCTTGACTCGCGCCTAACACTCAAAATTACGAGCGCCCCTGAAGGCCTCACTGCAGGAGGATGAACAGAGAGGAGACAGAGCATCATATGAACAAATAAGTCCGATTGATGATTATTTTGTGCGCTAAGAGTGTTTCAAATTAAAGATTTCATTGATATTGGCGTTCCAATCCCCGCATGGAGCAGCGGCGAAAGTAGCTAGGAACCTTCCTCTTCAATTCGGCATGAAATTAATTTGCAGAGTTAAACCATAGCCTCGTGAGTGGACAGAAAGTGAGGCCAAAATTTAAACGGATTCCAACAGACTGAAATAAACATTATGTAGGATGATTACATATCAATTCATCAGTGCTCATGTGCAACTTTATCAAAAGGTCACCATGCAAAATACACATTTTCAAAAAGTTTATACAAAAAGGTTTTTGTTTTTCAATTTCAGTGTCCTGGTTAAATACTTATTCTCTTTTATATATTAATGTGCAGAGCAAGATGTACTTTAATGTGTACCTTAAAGTACTTTATGTTGCAGTACACTATTGCGAAACCTCTACAGGGCGTGACGTCACATCCGGGAGATCACTTCCTGTTACTGCTGTCTGAGTCTGCCTGCAAAGTGAGGCATTCAAGCTGAAGCATCGTAGAGGCGATGCCGCAAGGTCACAGTAAGACGTTCATTTCATGTTGGAAGAGTTTAAAACATAAACAGCGGTGTTAGGTGGAAAACTGTGTCGATCTGTACACACTATGTAGGTAAGTTAAAGAGGCGAGGCGGATGTTGCCCTCTGGTGGACATTAATGGCACCGCAGTCACTTTTAACGGTATGGTAATCTTAGAACGTGAATATCTTTACAAAATATGTACATGAATACGTTTGTATCACCTCACTTTGCCGTTTTCACTGGCACGTCTATGAAGAAATGCTGAAATAATTGGTCACTCTTGCAGCAACTACGTCTTACTGACCCGTTTACCACGCGAACGCATTTCACAAGTTAGCATGAAGCTACTGTAGCTAATGCGCATGCGGGTGTGCTTGCAAAGGCAGTTTCTAACGGAGGCAAACAATAGCGATGGAAATTTCGGTTCCTTTTAGAGAGCCTTTTATTTTGGCTCGGTTCATTAAAAAGAGCCGGCTCTTTTGGCTCCCAAGTGGTTTCATATTGTTTTGTCTTAAATTGATATATTAATATAAATGACTGGGTTCTCCACAAGGTGCGCGAGCCCTGCCTCGTGGTGACTGGCAGTTTCTGTTCGTCAGCATGTGCCAATAAGATAATGTTGCAGAAGCACTTATACACCAGGGGCGTCACGAGACACGAACTCATAACACGATTTTAACATTGACTTGAAGAAAAAACAAAGGAAAAATGAGGGTACCAAAACTGGGTCCTGAAACAATGGTAGTGACGTATATTGACGCTCAACCATATATTGTCACCATAAGCTGCTCTTATAACATATAATAATAATATATCATAATGTTAATGCAATATTTTCTCAGATTTCTCTGAAATGTTTCTGAAATGCATAGGCTTGTGGCAATAATCAGTAAATCAATACATGTAAAAACTTGCTGATTTTGCTGGATGACAAGAGTGTCCACTCTGTGCAACGGTCTCCACACCCAGGGGTGTTATTTCTACAGCGGAATTAACGACGACAAGAGTCTTCACTCTGTGCATCTGTCTCAACACCAAGGGTTGTTGCCTCTACAGCGGAGTTAGCGACGACAAGAGTATTCACTCTGTGCATCTGTCTCAACACCAAGGGGTGTTGCTTCTACAGCGGAGTTAACGACAACAAGAGTGTTTACTCTGTGCATCTCTCTCAACACCAGGGGGTGTTGCTTCTACAGCGGAGTTAACGACAACAAGAGTGTCACTCTGTGCATCTGTCTCAACACCCAGGGGTGTTGCTTCTACAGCGGAGAGAACGACGACAAGAGTGTTTACTCTGTGCATCTTTCTCAACACCAAGGGGTGTTGCCTCTACAGCAAACTTAACGAAGACAAAAGTGTTCACTATGTGCATCTGTTTCCACACCCAGGGGTGTTGCCTCTTCAGCGGAGTTAACAACGACAAGAGTGTCACTCTGTGCATCTGTCTCAACACCAAGGGGTGTTGCTTCTACAGCGGAGAAAACGACGACAAGAGTGTTTACTCTGTGCATCTGTCTCAACACCAAGGGGTGTTGCTTTTATAAAGGAATTAACGACGACAAGAATGTTCACTCTGTGCATCTGTCTCCACACCCAGGGGTGTTGCCTCTACAGCGGAGTTAACGACAAGAGTGTCCACTCTGTGCATCTGTCTCAACACCAAGGGGTGTTGCTTCTACAGCGGAGTTAACAACGACAAGAGTGTTCACTCTGTGCATCTGTCTCAACACCAAGGGGTGTTGCCTCTACAGCGGAGTTAACGACGACAAGAGTGGGGGAAAAAGGGATTCCGCCTCGGACAGATCATCCAGTCATCATGCAGAAGCCGAGCGTCTGGGCCAGCCCACTGCCTCATAGATCCCGCAGAGATCCTGTGCGTATGACGGACGGGACAAAGCCCAGCCCATTTATCCAATGACCATGCGGTTTTGTGCAGTGGAACAACCCACTCTACGCCTCCCCATCGAAATCAGTCGACCCTCAGCGTGTGGCTGTGTAAGAACACCCTGGTTCTGCCGGGAAGAATGAGAAGGAGGTGGCGTCACTTATTTGAGATAAGGTATTCTAGCGCATATTTAGTCAATGAAATGTATTTCACCACTTTTTTGTGGACGTTCTAAGCTTCCCTTGCAGTCCGCGAGCAATCGCTGCTGGTCGCATTTGTTGGGAAGTAGTGGGGAATACAACCATATGCCATCAACAACCATCCGGTCCAGTTTTCCCAACTGGGAAATGTTAAGCATTCCTGCTAATACCCAATATTTATTCATAATATTTTAATTGTGCTTATTGAAATGCAGCTTTGTTTACAGAGGCATGAAGCTGCATTTCATGGATTGTTTTAGGGGTGCACTTCTAAACCTTCGGCTTGTACTCCTAAAATTGGACGTTAGACGCCATCGTGCTGCCAGTAAGAAAAGTTAGTCCGGAGTCCAATTACGGCATCACGGTCACATGGTATTTGTCAGCATGGTAGAGCCAGGCACAAAGAGAGCCATGCTTAATAACCTCTTGGTCAATATGATCTACTTGGCCCATAAAGCCTCCATAAACCTCAGATGACACGCTCGCATTGATAAGGTCAGCCAGCGTAAAGCATAGCTGTCCAGTCCCCCGTTTCCCCGGGAGACTACCGCATTTTGCCCTTTTCTGCTTCCCTCCTTCATTAAAAAATGCAAGATATCGCACATATACAGTAAATACATAAAATAATATATAAAAAATAAAATTTCTAACTGTATATTGTTTTTGGATAAAATAATATTAACAAAATTGATATCCCCTTACATAAAATTTGATGTAGTATATTGGATCGTTTACCACAATTATTATAAATAAAAACGTTTTCATCTGTGATTAAATGCAGTTAAATTATGAGTTAACTTTAGACAATTAAATATTTTAATTGATTAACAGCCCTACTACTTATTATATAGACAAAATCTTCTTTCTATCGGCAATTATGAGTAAACTACGTAGAAAAATGCAATTAATCACAATGAAATATTTTAACCGATAGCTCCAGTAAAAAACATGTTTAGTGTTAAGATTAACATAGCCTTTCATTCACACGGAAACAGCGTTCCGGGTGTCCTGCAAGTCTGTTTTTTGAAAACAGATTCCAGAGTGGGAAAATTTTAAAAACCTTGGCTTGTTCCAGATGAAAGCTTTTTTTAAATTTGTAAATACAGGTGATTAATTTTGAGTTAACTTTAGGCAAAATGCAATCAATCGCAGTTAAATATTTTAATGAGTTGACTGCCCTACTATTTATTATAGATGGAATATTCTCTGATTAATTATGAGTTAACTACGTACAAAAATGCAACTAATTGCAATTAAATATTTTAACCAATTGACAGCTCTAGTAAAAACGTGTTTAGTGTTAAGGTTAACATAATTTCAGCCTTTCATTCACACGGAAACAGCATACCGGGTGTCCTGAAAGTCTGTTTTTTAAAAACGGCTTCCAGAGTGGGGACGTTTTAAAACGTTGACTTGTTCCGGATGAAAGCTTTTTTTCATTTGTAAATACATGTGATGAAATTTGAGTTAACTTTAGGCAAAATGCGAGTAAATATTTAGCCCTACTACTTATTACTTCTATCTGCGATTAATTATGAGTTAACTATGTACAAAAAGTGCAATTAATCACAATTAAATGTTTTAACCGATTGACAGCTCTAGTAAAAACGGAAGACAAGGAAAAATGTATGTAAGTGCGCTTATCACACACACCTCCAGCACAGTGTGTGCGTGCGTGTGTGTGTGTGTGTGTGGGCGGGGGGCGTGGATGTTGACATGCCATTGGCATTTGAATAGCGCCATAAATTATAGATAAGGTCATCAAACACACACACACACTTTGTTATCAAGCCGTTCACTATTGCGCAATAAAAGCCATATCATTCTTTCATGTGGCACAGCCCTGGTTAGGACCTGCTCTATTTCCATAGTTGCATTTTATTCAGCGGAATTGTAAAGTAACGAGCGTAAAACTACAAATGTAAACACTACATTTTGTTTTGGGAGGTGATGATCCAGGGAATCCAAGGAATGATTTTTAGAGCAAACAATTCCTACTTGAAGAAATGCCATTATTACCATTAAAGAATACATTTCATTATTTCTTCTCATTATTATTTATCTCGTTTTGCTGGATTTGATTTGAATGATTTCTTTTTTAAATGATTCAAGTCACTGGCGACCAGTCCAGGGTGTGCCCCGCCTCCCGCCCCGAAGTCAGCTGTGATAGGCTCCAGCATACCCTAATGAGCATAAGTGGCGTAGAAAATGGATGGATGGATGATATAAATAAAAAATATAAATAAACAAATGAAGTAACCTTGGAATGACAAACTTTGAACCCCCAGAACTGGCCCTAGAACATACAGTATGCGAGTCCAGTTAGTTGGCAAACAAAGATCCTTTACAACCACGGCAATCGTCCTTATCAAGCACACTCCACCCACGGAAAGATCCAGCGCGTTTAAATTTCCGCCCTTTTTTCTCCCCGTCAGCAGAGTCGCCGCGACGCCATCGTCTCCGTTTTTGCGTTTTGTTTCCGGCCCCCTAGCAGCCATGTGTACGGGAGCGTGCTCCAAGGCCATAGCGGTGCCCCTCTACGTGCTGGCAGTGGTGTCGCTCATCTGCAACATCATGCTCTTCTTCCCTGACTTTGACACAAAATATGCCTCTGAAGATCGGGCCGGACGGGAGCGCATTACCCAGGAGGTTAAATACATGGGCGGGTTGATCGGAGGCGCAATCATGGTATGTGCTTTCCTCCCTACATCTCCTGATGCGAAGACTTTCTTGACCATAAGTTATGTTTTGTGCCGTCTTATTCATTATTAGTCCAAATGTATGTACATGCCAAATGGAACCTATTCTTGTCCCACATTAATCCTTTTCAATGATAAAAATGAGGAAAAATACAAACATAAAGTATTTGGAAGATGTTAGCATTGTGGAGAGTGCCAGTGACTGGCGTGAGTTGTGGCTGACAGCAGCTCCTGTGTGAATGTCACTGGAATATGGACTATTTCACATTTCTAAACAAGGAATTGCTTCACCAATGAACCACGATAAACGGGGGATGCAGCTTAACTCACTCGAAAGGCAAAAAAACGAGAAGTTGTTTCTCGTAGCCCCAAATGTTGCCACTTTGTTCCCGTGTACGAAATGTTATTTCTATAAAAAGTTCAGAGTTTTGATGTTACTTGCTTGCAATGATGCTGCGGTGCTTGCTAATTCACCCAACCCACCATTTCTTTCCTGTAAGTTGCATTTTGTCTTCCAACTGTCTGATTCTAAATGACACGTTTTAAAATTTAATATCAGGACTTTATTGCATGATCCCTGACGTACCTTCAACCCACAAGTTTCTGCCCGTTCTCCAAATATTACGCATTTATGTATGTGAATCTTATTGCTTTTTAGACTGTAACTTTAGTTTTGAAAATTCCAAGTGTTGACTTCCTGCCAGTAAATGATAAATGTTTTTGGAATTTGTTTGGATGTAGTACGTTGATTGAAATCATTGTATTACCGCTATTACGACGAGTCTCGCAAAACGAAGGAAGTGCTTACTAGTTTGCCGTTCTTCACATAACGTACCCTTTACTTTACTTTAGTTTTGTACAATTACGAGTTTTTATCCGCTAAGCTTGTTACTTCAGTCACAAATTGTCTTGAAATGAAATCACGTTTGTGTTGTAAGGTTCCTTAGGACTCTTTCCACGTAGTTCACGTGGAGGTATTTCTCTCAATATGATGACTTTATTCAAGTAACTTGCCGGTTGTTATTATTTTATTTTTTATTTTTCATACTCTGCAAGACGGTTTGGAATTTCATAACTTTTGTCATTCAAATTCCATTTGTAAAATTCCTCATAGTTGGGTGGCTTTTGTCTCATTAAATCACAAGTGTGGGCACTATAACAACATTCCGACCTGCCTAATTCACACGAGTAACGGGAATTCCCAGCAAATTTCCGCTGTATTTTTCTTAAACTTCGACCTGCGGCCAAGTTCTACTCCCGAGACATCTCCTTTACTTCAGAACTTTGGCTAATCGTTGAAATACTGCGCCGCCCGCGAGGGGGTGAAGAAAGGGTAGCTCTCTCTTTGGCAGAAGCCAACCACGAGCTACAAGGGAGCTCGCGACGAGCTTATCAACCCATCGGAAATCTCCAATGACGACGTTTGCTGGGAAGCAACGCATGAAGAGAAGCAGTCAAGATAGGTGTCTTTGATTTGACACCGGTATTGGTAATTGTCTTGTATATTTCTTACCTACCTTTTGTGTGTTGAGCTGCTGTGCGAGGATTTTTGAAAAATCATCGATTTTTGATGAAAGACTTTTACAGTTTCACTCGAGTTATTTTCTCCCGACATTATGGTTCTAGGCAAAGTTTTAATGTAGTAATATTATAAAAAATATATAATATAGTATCAAATTCCGGCTTTGTTTGCGGCAATTTGTATGAATCATTTTCCTTTGCAACAGGCTGTTATTCCTGCCATCCACATCCACCTGACCAGTTCGGGAAAATGCTGTGCTAACCGCTGTGGGGTAAGCGCGACTATACGTCCATATGCTGTCCGTCATCATGAATGCATTTTTCCATCCTTATCTCTGCTACCTGTCGCCTGTGCAGATGTTCCTGTCTATAGGTTTTGCCGCATTGGGCGTGGCGGGGGGCATTTACAGTCTAAGCGTGGCCGCCCTCGGCCTCGCCAACGGTCCGTTGTGCTACTGGAGTAATCTCCAAAACCCCATTCCCGTATGGGGCGTTCCCTTCGCAAACAGGTACCTGTTCTTCCCAAAAGAGCTCAACGACACTAAAATAACCATAGAAACCAAAAGAGAGACCGCGACACTGTGCTCCCGTAAAAATCATGATTTCCGGCAGTACTGGGAGCTACCTGAGCAACAAGGACATGTGGAAATGGTGTCGGCTCCCTGAAAACGTGGTCGAATTCAACCTGGGGCTCTTCTCCACTCTGTTGGTGGCGGCGTGTCTTCAGCTTATCCTCTGTCTCATCCAGATGATCAACGGACTCTTCGGATGCATCTGCGGCACCTGTGCCGGGAAAGAGGTGAACAGGGAATAACTCATACACATGCACTTTTAATCTCTCCAGTAACAATGCACTTCACACTATAGCGATATCGGAAGGAGTGGTATTTTTCGACAAACACATCTACGATACTGGGTGGGTAATAACCGGCAATATGGATAGATTTTTATTTGCAGGAAAAACTTCCACAATATCAGGAAATCGTGTAATAACTGGCAATAATGTTTGATGACACCAGTTTTGCTTCGAATACCGATAGCTTATGGCAGGGAATCGCATGGAAATTCTGTCCATGAAGATCATGAACAGAATCGGTCACCGATTTGTCACCGATTCTGTTCATGACGGTGTCATGACAAAGCAATCATACGATATTCAATATATTGGAAGGGAAACCAACAACAGTTTTGCTAACAATCACGATAGCATCAGAATACCGTGACTTTGCCATAATCGATATATTATGGGAAGGAAACATCGGAGACATCATAAAGTTGCGTAATAACGCGCGGTGCAATGTCCGTGTCGCACTTTTGCGGACAATAACGGCCGTACCACGATACAGAGTGGGTTTGTGATTGACAAAACCCCCGTGTTTGTTATGTCTCATAATCACGGTATCGTGATACAGCAATGTTATGTTATTAGGGAAGACCGAAAATCTGTGCTACATGACGAAATGGTGCAATATTTCCGATGATGACCATAATTCATACGATTGTGTAAATGTGTCAAATACCCAAACGTAGTGCTTCACCGTGTACTCTCTGTGTTTTTGAACAGTGAGTCAAAAGAACCACCTTTGGAGACCGCCTGGATCAATGGGTGTCCTGTTCGTTATTATTATGAATGATTTCTGCATTCTTATTATGTTTGTTAACGCATATTTTGTACAATAAAGTTAAGAATGTTGTGGAAAAAGAAGTGTTTTCACTGTGACTTACAGTATTTATGTGACCTGCATGACCGTCCAGATGAAATGCTATTTTTTTTTTGCTATTATTTATCAGCGCTCATGTGAAACGTTACCAAAATGTGAGGAATATTCTTCACCCGGAGTTACTAGAAAATGATTCAACCCAATTTTCCATCACCCATTTTCTCACTGGGGATGTAGGGGTATGCTGGAGCCTATCCCAGCTGGCCACTCGACCACCACAATCAATTATGTTCAATATTTTGAGTCAATTATTATAAACAGCTCAAGGTTAAATGTCTGAAACTGTAAAGTTTGGGAAGCACTGGTATACTATATGTATATGATATACGGTATGTATGTACGTATACATGTACTGTATATATAAGGCTGTCAAAAATACCGGCAGTAACTAATTTACTTCATTCTCACTTAAATGCAGTACAATGTTTTTTTTTTTTGCGTAATTAACGCGGGCGCACCGTGTTGAGTCACGGCAGACCCAGTCTGACGCTCTTTTATAGCTTTATGCTGACCCGACCACATCAACAGCAGTGCAATTACAACACCGCATACCCGGGGTGGCGAACCCGCGGCACTTGCGGCTCTCATGAAGGCACGGAAGCCGATTGAAGGTTCGGGTTTTCAACGTGCGTGTGCGCTTTGCATGAGCTCACAAAACTCGCATGCACATCCAATGAAAATGGCTTCCGGGTAAGTTTCACGTCGAATCTCAAGAAAATAATTTCAGCTAAAATGAAAGGAAGGGTGTACAAAACTGTGGTGAGACCAGCGATGGTGTTTGGTTTAGAGACAGTGCCGCTGAGGAAAAGACAGGGGGCAGAGCTGGAGGTAGCAGAGATGAAAATGCTGAGGTTCTCTTTGGGTGTGACCAGGATGGACAGGATCAGGAATGACCACATCAGAGGGACAGCACATGTTAGAGGGTTTGGAGATAAAGTCAGAGAGGCCAGACTGAGATGGTTGGGACATGTCCAGAGGAGAGAGTATGTTGGTAGAAGGATGCTGAGTTTTGAATTGCCTGGCAGGAGGCCTAGAGGAAGAGCAAAGAGGAGGTTTATGGATGTAGTGAAAGAGGACATGAAGGTAGTTGGCGCAAGAGAAGAGAACACAGAAAACAGAGTTAGATGGAGGCAACTGAAGCGTTAGCTGAGAGGAAAACGTGTGTCTTTTGTGTCAGGCGCCGTTATTGCATTTCAAAGCTTCCTTCAGCAACACTTGAGCTCACTCCACGCTAACATTGACCGGGAATTGTCGAAGGTGGGTCAAATCAGTTGGGAAAATCAGACAGAAAAGATTTCCAAAAAAGAACGAGGCATCCACGGCAAAGGTATGCGAGTGAGGAGGGAAAGATGCTTACGCGGCTCTTTGCAGAAACACAGTCAAATACACGACGGCCAAATTTCTTATTCTTATTATTTCGTATTCTTCAACCCACAAACACGTCTCTAGGCCACAGTTCTTTCTGTCCCAAAACCATATGGCACAAAGTTGACTTCGGACTGCGCACTCAAGGAGGGGTAGCTCATTTTTATTCCGACCTACATCATAATGGTGTTTATTGATTTATATGGCCACGCATAACAAAGACCTTGTTGTGATGTTCGGGGTGTCCATGAATGCAACCTTGCGGTGTTGTTGTGTAGTAGGTTGGAAACGGTACATGCGAGATTGTAAATTAAACCGGCACCCCACACAATTTTTGTTAACAATTTCATTTTGGAAGTGTAATTACATGGTTAGACCAGCAGAGGGGGCATGATGGTGTGGAGTGACTCAATAGGGAGACTAGTGGTTAGGACACTGCTCATTAATTAGTGATGGGTATTACAGTTCTTTTTTAAGAACCGGCTCTTTCGGTTCGGCTCACTACAGAGAGCGGCTCTTTTGGCTCCAAACGGCTCTTCAGATTGTGTTTTGTTCAAACGGATGAATTCATTAATTAACTATGCACACAATTAATTACTGATAAGTAATGAAGAAACGGCCGCACGGTGGATGAGTGGGGTAGCACATTGGCCTCACAGTCAGGAGGTTCTGGGTTGGAATCTCCGTTGGGCATCTCTGTGTGGAGTTTGCATGTTCTCCCCGTGCGTGTGTGGGTTTTCTCCGGGTACTCCGGTTTCCTCCCACATTCCAAAAATATGCATGTTAGCTTCATTGGCCACTCTAAATTGTCCATTAGAGTGTGAATGTTTGTTTGTCTATATGTGCCCTGCGATTGACTGGCGACCAGTCCAGGGTGTACCCCGCCTCCCGCCCAAAGTCAGCTGGGATAGGCTCCAGCATACCCGCCACCCTAATGAGCGGCATAGAAAATCATTGAATGAATAATGAAAAAATTATGGGTGAACAGTTTTCAGGCGCCCGTGCAGGCTGTTGTGGACCCGGCTTGATATGAATTTCATGTCGATGTGGCTGATCGGAGCTGTGGCCATAAGGTGGTCGTGCCTGTCGTGGCGGTAATCCCAGAACCCGTTGGTAGACACCAGTGGTGTGGGATGCCGTCAAGCTGAAGAAAGAGTCCTATCAGGCCGTCTTGGCCCATGGGACTCTGGAGGCAGCTGACAGGTACCGGCAGGCCAAGCGGTCTGCGACTTTGGCAGTCACTGAGGCAAAAACTCGGACATGGGCCGGATGGCTTCAAAGAGATTCTGGTCCACCATCCGCCGTCTCAGGGGGGGAAGCAGTGCACAGTCAACACCGTGTATGGTGGGGACGGTGTGCTGATGACCTCGAATCAAGATGTTGTGGACCGGTGGAGGGAATACTTTGAAGACCTCCTCAATCCCACCGACACTTCTTCCAACATGGAAGCAGTGCCCTGGGATTCTGAGGCAGGTTCCCCTATCTCTGGGACTGAGGTTACCGAGGTGGTCAAAAAGCTCCTTGGTGGCAAAGCCCCGGGGGTGGATGAGATCTGCCCGGAGTTCCTTAAAGCCCTGGATGCGGTGGGCGTGTCTTGGTTGACATGACTCTGCAGCATCGCGTGGACATCGCGTGGGGCTCCTGGCAGACCGGGGTGGTGGTCCCGCTTTTCAAGAAGGGGGACCAGAGGGGGGCAGGGGGCTTTGACTTTCCTGAAGTCCACGATCATCTCCACTGTCTTCTGAGCATTGAGCTCCAGGTTGTTGCAGCTGCACCAGGACACCTGCTAACAGGAAGGAGGTGGACCGGCTAGTGACCGGCCCCCCTCCCCAAGGGACCCCCAGCGGCCCGTATGCCCCTGGCACCTCCGCCAGCCGCCCAACTCTCAGAGTGAAGTGAAAGAGCTCATCACCGGGGACCAGAGTGAATGAGATTGGTCCAATTGATTGTTTAAAGAGCTAGACATTGTCTCACAAGAGATATGATCTAATAAAAGGTTCCTAAATTGGTTCATACTTAGATTGGCTTTTGTTTTCCAATTCATGAGAATAGTTTTCTTTGCGATGCATAACGCAGTAAGGACCATACGTGAGGTGTTATTATCGATATTGATGCCACCTAAATGGCCAAGTAAACACAATGTGGGGTGTGCTGGAATATTACATCTGGACCAAGTGGACAGCTCCTCACATACCTGAAGCCAAAACCTTTGGACAGGAGCACAATACCACACAGCATGTATATAGTTATCAACAGAGTTATTTGTGCACTGTGAGCAAATATTTGACTTTGTGAGACCCATCTTGAACATCCTTTGTCCTGTATAATGAGTCCTATGAAGAATTTTGAACTGAATCAGCTGTAGATTGAAGTTTTTCGTCATTTTAAATGTATTTGAACATATTTGTATCCATGTGTTTTGATCCAAATTACTGAGTAGGTCTGTTTCCCATTTTGCAGTCGGTAGGTGTATTAAATCTTCTGTTTTATTGTTAAGCCTATATATTTTTGATAATAACTTTGGGGCGCAGAGGTTACAGAATTCTGCCACCTTGGTTGGCATTTGCAGGTTCAATTGATTGGGCGTGTATTTTTTTCCTATTATAGATTTGATTTGGTGGTATTCTAAAAATTTGGTGCTGCTGATTCCATATTGGGAGGTGAGCGTATCAAATGACACAAACTTTCCTTCCACTATGATATTATCTAAGTGTTTTATCCCTTTGTTTTTCCAGAGAGGAAAGTTTATCATTCTTTTATTTTGTAGGATGTCAGGGTTGTTCCAGATGGGTGTCAGCTTACATGGATAGAGGGAACATTTGTTTATTTTAAGAAATTCCCACCAAGCTGTCAGAGTGGAGCTGATGTTCATACTTTTGTAACATTTATGATGTTTAATGGTTGAACTGATGAATGGTAGATCACAGATTGCTAGATCATCACACAGTGCTTGCTCTATATCTCGCCATGGCTCATCTGGATAACTCGGTTTGAGCCATTTGGAGACATATTGCAGTTGATTGGCTAAGAAATACTGAGAAAAGTCCGGAAGCTCTAAACCACCCCTGCCTTTGGTTTGTTTTAACGTATTTAAGCTGATACGTGATGGTTTGTCTTTCCAAAGGAATTTAGAGATGTGGGAGTCCAGTGACTTGAACCAGTTGGAGGATGGTTTGGTGGGTATCATTGAAAACAAATAATTAATTTTCGGTAAAACCATCATCTTGACGGCAGCCACTCTCCCCATGAGTGATATGGGTAGACGTCTCCACCGCAAAAGATCACCCTCAGTTGTTTTCAAAAGCTGAACGTAATTCAACTGTGTCAGCTCTGACAACTTGGGTGAAATATTTATACCCAAATATCGAATATTTCCTGTCCGTATTATGGCATCAGGTATACCCTTAAAGTGACAGTTAATGGGTAGAGCTGTGGTCTTAGACCAGTTGATAGAGTAATCAGACACTGATGAGTACTTGTTTATAAGTTGAATCGTGCAGGAAAGGGACGCTTGAGTATTCTGGAGAAAAAGTAATACATCACCAGCGTAGAGACTTATTTTGGACAGAATGGACAGAATTTCTAGGCGCAGCCAGGGCGTGTAGGGGTGTCAGTTTGGTGCCCGCAGGATTCAGTCTCTGCTTTTTGCTGATGATGTGGTCCTGTTGGCTTCATCGAGCAGTGACCTTCAACTCTCACTGGATCGGTTCGAGTGTGAAGCGGCTGGGATGAGAATCAGCACCTCCGAGTCCGAGTCCATGGTTCTCGCCCGGGAAAGGATGGAGTGCCATCTCCGGGTCAGTGATGAGGTCCTGCCTCAAGTGGAGGTGTTTAAGTACCTCGGGGTCTTGTTCACGGCTGATGGAAGGATGGAACGCGAGATGGACAGGCGGATTGGTGCGGCGTCTGCAGTGATGCGGACTCTGCACCGGTCTGTCGTGGTGAAAAGAGAGCTGAGCCAAAAGGCAAAGCTCTCGATTTACCGGTCGATCTACGTTCCTACCCTCACCTATGGTCATGAGCTTTGGGTAGTGACCGAAAGGACAAGATGGCGGGTACAAGCGGCCAAAATGAGTTTTCTCCGCAGGGTGGCTGGGCTCTCCCTTAGAGATAGGGTGAGAAGCACTGTCATCCGGGAGAGACTCGGAGTAGAACCGCTGCTCCTCCGCATTGAGAACAGTCAGATGAGATGGCTCGGGCATCTGGTTAGGATGCCTCCCGGACGCCTCCCTGAAGAGCGGGACAAAGTGGCCGGGGGGAGGGACGTCCGGGCTTCCCTGCTTGGGCTGCTGCCCCCACGACCCGACCTCGGCTAAGCGTAAAAAAATGGATGGATGGATGTTTTTGGGGGGTTATGTAATTTCTTTCAAGCAGTTCAATACTGTTAAATATGACTAAGAATACGCATATGCACTGCTCATTAATCAAAGCGCTCAGGCATGAGAAGACGCTAATTTGGGATCTCTCTCTATTGTTGACAGTCATTCTTTTGGCTCCCTCCAAAGATTTTCTATGGGGTTGAGATCTGGAGACTCGCTAGGCCACCCCAGGACCTTGAAATGCTTATTACGAAGCCACTCCTTTGTTGCCCGGGCGGTGTGTTTGAGATGATTGTCATGCTGAAAGACCCTGATGGAAGGAGGTTTTTACTCAATATCTCACAATACGTGGCCCCATTAATGCTTTCCTTTACACGTCCTGGTCCCTTTGCAGAAAAACAGCCCCAGAGCGTGATGTTTCCACCCCCATGCGTCACAGTAGGTATGGTGTTCTCTGGAGGCAACTTTTTCTCCTCCAAAAAAGTTACACTTTTCTGTCATCTGACCATATGACATTCACCCAATCCTCATGTGGATCATCCAAATGCTTTCTAGCAAACTTCAGACGGGCCCGGACATGTACCGGCTTAAGCAGGGGGACACGTCGGGGACTACGGGATTTGAGTCCCTGGCGGTGAAGTGTGTTACTGATGGTAACCTTTGTTACTTTGGTCCCAGCTCTCTGCAGGTTATGCACTGGGTCCCCCCCCCGTGTGGTTCTTGGATTTTTGTTCACCATTCTTGTAATTGTTTTGACCCCACGGGGTGAGATCTTGCGTGGAGCCCCAGATGGAGGGAGATTATCAGTGGTGTTGTATGTACCTGTAAATATGTATAAAGATGTATGTACATAGTATTTATATATATATATATATATAATTATTATTTACAATATGCAACCAAAATAATAAAGATGACTAAAAAAAATATTTTTAGATTTTAAAGTGCTTTTTTCATATTGAAATCAAAGAGAAAAAAATAAAGTGTCTCTTAACGAGCAACAGTATGAATAAAAAATAGCTAAGGAGGGGAGGGGGGCGGTATCATGTTGTCAGAAGAAGAGGAGGGAGGGATTTTACAATCCAGCACTCGGGTTTCAAGCGCTTGTTGGCGTTGTTGTGCAACAGAGACCGGATGGACTAGAAAGCAAGATTTATTATCGAATTCCGTATTCGAATATTTGGAGGATGAGCCTTAAGTCACTGCCTTTTTCTTCCACCGTCTATTATCTATTATTTAAAGACAAGGTAAGCATGGAATGCTTATTTATTCCTTCCTATGGAACGGATGTAATACAAAGTCCCAATATTGTGGCATTTTTTGGGGAGGGATTCGTACACGTTGAAATGTAACATAGTGTCGTCTTCTGCTGTTCTAATTCCCACTTATCAGCTTATGCTTAGGATGAGGTCACAGCAATAATCTTACTTCAACTCGACTGGCCCCAGTGGGGACCAGGTCCTGCAGTCCACTGCTAACAGTGGATGGGTTTGGTCCGTGTTGAAGATATGTTCACATTCATAGAGTCCAAAAAATGGAGCACTGTATTGTTGTGAAATGTATTTACCGTAATACAGAAAGTACCACGGACAGAGCTAAGCCTCTTTTTCTGGGCTTTTTTTTTGCAGCTATTCAATTTGATTTCAATTTAAAGTATTTATTTTGTTTTAAAATACGGAACAAGATGACATGACCGAAACAATGAGAACGCGAATACAAGCGGTGAAAATGAGTTTCCTTCGTAGGGTGGCTGGACTCACCCTAAGAGATAGGGTGAGGAGCTCGGCCATCCGGGAGGAGCTCAGAGTAGAGCCGCTGCTCCTTCACATCGAGAGGAGCCAGTTGAGGTGGCTCGGGCATCTAGTCCGGATGCCTCCCGGGCGCCTCCCTGGTGAGGTGTTTCGGGCATGCCCAGTCGGGAGAAGGCCCCTGGGAAAACCTAGGACACGCTGGAGGGACTATGTCTCACAGCTGGTGTCCTCCCGATGGAGCTGGAAGAGGTCGCTGGGGACCGGGAAGTCTGGACTTCCCTACTGAAGCTGCTGCCCCCGCAACCCGGACCCGGATAAGCGGAGGAAAATGGAATGGATGGATGGAATACGGAACAAGCAAAAATGGAAGTAATTGTAAGAACCAGTAAATATGTATAAAGTCACGGGGGTCCACGGCTACCCAAAGAAAGTACATCCTAAGGATGCTTTTTAGGCGACCCATTCCGATACCGATCATCCGTGAGTGAGATCGACCGATCCCATGGATTAAAAGTAGGTTTTATTTATGATGAGCGATATTGGGCCCTTTCCAAATGATTAAAAAACAAACGTCTTGCCGCCTTTTATTTGTGTGAAACAGTTTTTGTACTATTTGACAAAAAAACCCAAATATAATTTGATGCTTGTTTTGGAGTAATACATGCACATGGGGAAAAAATGATAAATAAAGTATTCTTCAGTTCAAGATAATAAAATGAACAGAATAAAATAATACAAATAAACCCTACCAAACACCGGATGTCATAGGACGTTGTTTTTTGGGCTAAATCGGGTTGGCCCATCATTGCCGTGATTTAGCCCAGAAATCTTCTTCTTTTCCTTTTGGGCTTATCCCTTCAGGGGTCGCCACAGCGAATCAACCCTGTCTTCTCTCGCACCAACTACCTTCATGTCCTCTTTCACTAAATCCATAAACCTCCTCTTTGGTCTTCCTCTAGGCCTCCTGCCTGGCAATTCAAAACTCAGCATCCTTCTACCAATATATTCACTATCTCTCCTCTGGACATGTCCAAACCATCTCAGTCTGGCCTCTCTGACTTTATCTCCAAAACCTCTAACATGTGCTGTCCCTCTGATGTGGTCATTCCTGATCCTGTCCATCCTGGTCACACCCAAAAAGAACCTCAGCATCTTCATCTCTGCTACCTCCAGCTCTGCCTCCTGTCTTGTCTATAAACCAAACAACATCGCTGGTCTCAACCCAATATAGGCCAAAAATAGACACTTTTCAATCACGTTTTCATGGACTTTTCAACTGGCAAGCTAGGAGATCCTTGTGACAGTATCGCCATCATAATGATGGACACACTATGTGTTTATGCTCGTTAAACATTGACACAGTAGGCATAATTAGTATAATGACAACAACAGTGACAATTGAAGAACTTAGTACATACCCCATGAATGTACTATCCACTTGTCGCTTTCCTGTGGGACAAAAATGAGCTCCAAACTAACCGCATTGCTGTTTGGTTTAAAAGAACCTTGACAGATGAATCCAGACAGCAAGCTAGGTCGCTGCCGCCGATATCAGGCGCAGCCCGTGACAGCTAGGCGACGCGCGTACACAATGATGCAAGAAAAGTCAAACATCAGTAGGTCTGATGATCAAACACGCTGGCATGGATTGGCGTAGCCTGTGGCAAGCTGTCAATCTGAAGCCAAGACTGGGTTTGACTCTCGCTGCAATACGGGACAAAATATTGTTGTGCAACATTTAGAATAACAGCAACATAATAGAATGTGTGCTTATTGACGTATACCAACAATATGGAAAGTCAATCATTATTATTATCAATAACCCCGGCAAAAACGATTATATCTAGAGAGTTTGGCATGAGGACGGAGAGATATGGTGTGGGGACTTTATGAGAGTTTGTGTGTCGGAAGCAAACTGATCATAATGGAGCAGTTGTGGAAGAATCCTGGTGCCTAAATGGTGGAAATGGTACAAGAAGAGATGCACCATCAAACGCAGCGTCATGTATTGACGTCACTTCGGAAAGTTCTTGTGAGTGGAGTGTAAATAAAAGTACAAGCTTTGAAGCGATCACTTCCCGATAACATGCTGGATAAATATTGAAACAGATGTCCTGGGAGGACCCGGGCATAAAAAGGGTGGCCTTTCAAAAGCCGATTGGCAGAAATTCAGGGAGGGATGCCATAAATCAGCGGGTAGGGAAGCTATGGCTCGGAGGCCAGTCATTTTACGAAAATAAAGTCCAAACATTGGGAAGATTTAGGAATTTTTGGCTGAAAAAAATATGTAATCTAACCAAAAAAGTTGGCATTTTTGGAAAATGAGGTTGTGGAGAAGGTCAAAATATTACCAAAATCAAATCATAATTACGAGAAAAAGTTGAAATACTTGGAACATTTAAAGAACAAACAGCAGACATGGAAAACAAAATGCTCTCTCACAAAATCATTTCATTTCAGTCGCATAAAGTTATTTTTCATTTTTCAAATGTCGTTCAGAGACCAATTACTAAATTATTCAAGTAATTACTTGCTTAAAAATGCACACTTAGTTGTAATCCCTGTGAAAAACAGGGGTTACATTATATAGGATAGGACTATACCTTGTAGGTCAGTTGGGGAGAAAGGAAAATGGTCCCATCCATCCATCCATTTTCTATGCCGAGTATCCTCAATGGGGTTTCTGGGGGTGCTGGAGCCTATCCCAGCTGACTTTGGGCAGGAGGCGGGGTACACCCTGGACTGGTCGCCAGTCCGTCGCAGGGAAAATGGTCCCATGGTCAAATAATAAATGTGCAATGTCTATAAAAGAACAGGCTAGTGCTCTAAGGACCCTTAGCAAAAAGAAGTGTACTATGAGTATACTTAGTTTAAGTATACTTGAAGATGACTACATTTTATGTACTTAAGAACAGTACAGTCAAGCGCACTTGCTTATACTGAAAAGTATATAAGTACATGAATACTATGACGTACACCAAGTACTAATACTTGTATAACTTGCTCCAAGTAATTGATTTAATTTGTATCATTTTTCCATGTCGTGTCTTTGTTTCTGAAATGTATCAAACTTGTTTTCAACGTTCTGATTTTGTTGTGTACATACATACATACATACATACAGAGTAAACTCTAAGAATACTTTTGTCACACTCCATGTTTTTGTCTGCGTGACAGCCTGTTTTTTTCACTCCGCATGCCTTACTTCCATGTTCTGTGCTCTTATTTTGGTGGCACTTCCTGTTTTGTCGTGTTCCGAACTCTGCGACCTTTACCTTCGGCTCCTACATCCCTGCACCTCATTTTGTGTTTGAGTATTTAGCTGAGGCAGAGGTCTCTGTCTGTTTTGGTTCTCTTTGGGTGTGACCAGGATGGACAGGATCAGGAATGAGCACATCGGAAGGAACGGCGCATGTTAGATGAGATGGTTGGGACATGTCAACGTCAAAACGTCACACAGAACGATGTGGTTGGGTTATAGGAACATAAATCCGTGTAGCAGAAAAAAGTGTCGAACAATGTTGGTGACAATCTTACTCTTTATTGTGTGAATGCTGGAGCATTCACACATATAGTATTCTGCACCACCTTTCATCTATTTATTGTGTGAATGCTGGAGCATTCAGTATTCTGCACCATGTTTCATCTATTTATTGTGTGAATGCTGGAGCATTCACACATATAGTATTCTGCACCATTTTTCATCTATTTATTATTGTGTGAATGCTGGAGCATTCACACATATAGTATTCTGCACCATGTTTCATCTATTTATTGTGTGAATGCTGTAGCATTCACACATATAGTATTCTGCACCATTTTTCATCTATTTATTGTGTGAATGCAAACTCCATCATAATGTCCGACTCAGTTAGGAAAGAGGTGCTACCTAAAAAATATTTATGTAAAATGCACAGTTTTTGCAGAAAATCTCGTTTTACGGGATTTTTCCCCATTTCAAAGGTTCGTATTAATTACATTTCTCAACCGATTCGGACCGTGCCCAAGACAAAATGTTCAAATTGTTAGGTAATTGATTGCTTTGCAGCCGCTTGGTTCTACGCCATACGGTGAGGGCGTTATCTTTGAAGATTCGTCCCAGAGAAGTCTTGCCTTTGATAAGTGTGTGCGTGGGTGAGAACTGTAGTTGAGGGTGCATACAGCAGAGAGCAGCACTGCTTGTTTAGAACCAAAGTGTAAGTGAAGAAGAGTAAATACAGGAAGTGTTTCCAAGGTTTCCACACAGACTTTGAATTAATCACACCACTGTAGCATTAGCATAGCAGCATTTTAAGCTGTATTCAATGGAATACACAATTATACAGTTATAATAGGTGACAGCTAAGTGATAAAAAAGGCCAGCATGCTAATATTAGCATAATAGCATTTTTAGTCATTTTCCCAGAAAAAACACATATATAGTGTGGACTGTAATTAAGAGTGCATGCAGCAGAGGGCAGCACTGCTTGTTTAGAACCAATGTGTAAGTAAGTAAAGAAGAGTTAATTCAGGAAGTGTTTCCAAGGTTTCCACACAGACTTTGAATTAATCACACCACTATAGCATTAGCATAGTAGCATTTTTTAGCTCTTTTCATTGGAAGACACATTTCTAATATTATGCTAGGTGATAGCTTAATGACAAAAGATGCCAGCATGTTAATATTAAAGTAAGAGGATTTTTTCATAGACAAAAACATATATAAACGGTCTGCAGCAGATGTGTGTGCGTGTGTGTAGTGATGAGGCGATAGTGAACGTCAAGAGGATCGTGGCCAACACAAAGTGCTCATATTGTTGGCCAATTTGCTAATATTAGCATAGTAGCATTTTTAGCTGTATTCATTGGAATACACAATTATACAGTTATGATAGGTGACAGGTAAGTATTAAAAGATGCCAGCATGCTAATATTAGCTTAGTAGCATGTTTAGCTGTTTTGATAGATAACAAGTGAGCCGTCAAAAAAGGGTGCAACAACACGCAATAATAGAGACGAGGACAAACAAATGGGCTCTCTGCGAGAAGAGCCGACTCTTTTTGTTCGTTTCAAAGAGTCAATTCGTTCCAAAGAGTCGATTCGATTCCAAAATGTCAAACTCTCCAGCTCACTAGAGCATTGCACGCATTAAATAGTTTAGTATCATTTTTCAACCGATTTCATGCAAACATCCATCAAAATGTCCGGCTCAGCTGGGAAAGAGGTACTATTTTAAAAATATTTCTGTAAAAAGCACAGTTTTTGCAAAATTCCTCGTTTTCTGGGAATTTTTCCCCATTGGAAATGAATGGGGAAATTTTCAAAGGCCCATATTTTTTACATTTCTCAACCGATTTGGACCGTGCCCAAGACAAAATGGTCAAATCGTTGGGAAATTGATTGCTTTGCAGCCGCTTGGTTTTACGCCATACGGTGAGGGCGTATTTTTTTGAAAATTCGTCTTCGGTGTCTTCCCAGAGAAGTCTTGCTTTTGATGAGAAAGTGTGGGCGTGTGTGTGGACTGTAGTTGAGGGTTTATACAGCAGAGGGCAGCACTGCTTGTTTAGAACCAATGTGTGAGAGAAGAAGAGTAAATACAGGAAGTGTTTCCAAGGTTTCCACACAGACTTTGATTTAATCACACCTCTATAGCTTTTGCGTAGTAGCATTTTTTAGCTGTTTTCATTGGAAGACACATTTCTACTATTATGCTAGGTGATAGCTTAATGACAAAAGATGCCAACATCCTAATATTAGCATAGCAGCATTTTTAGCTGTATCCATTGGATTACACAATTATCTAATTATAATAGTTGACAGCTAAGTATTAAACGATGCCAGCATGCTAATATTAGATTAGTATCATGTTTAGCTGTTTTGATAGATAAGAAGTGAGCCGTCAAAAAAGTGTGCAACAACACGCAATTAAAGAGAAGAGGACAAACAAATCGGCTCTCTGCGACAGGAGCAGGCACTTTTAGTTAATTTCAAAGTGTCGATTCGTTCCAACGAGTCGATTCGCTTCAAAGAGTCGATTCGATTCCAAAATGTCAAACTCTCCAGCTCACTAAAGCATTGCAAGCATTACATAGTTTAGTATTATTTTTCAACCGATTTCATGCAAGTATCCATCAAAATGTCCGCCTTAGCTGGGAAAGAGGTGCTACCAGAAATATATTTCTGTAAAATGCAGTTTTTGCAAAAATTATCTTTTTCCATAATTTTTTTCCCATTGGAAATGAATGGGGAGATTTTCAAAGGTTCGTATTAATTACATTCTTCAACCGATTCGGACCGTTCCCAAGACAAAATGTTCAAATTGTTGGGAAATTGATTGCTTTGCAGCCGCTTGGTTCTACTCCATACGGTGAGGGCGTTTTCTTTGAAGATTCGTCCCAGGTGTCTTCCCAGAGAAGTCTTGCCTTTGATAAGTGTGTGCGTGGGTGTGAACTGTTGTTGAGGGTGCATGCAGCAGAGGGAAGCTACATTTAAGTTATTATGCTGGGTGTTAGCATGCAGCGGCATTGCAGTTCAGCCCCAGCGTTGCGAGCATTCACACGCAATTTCCCCCGAAATTGCACAGGTCTAGTTACTTTTAAATTCTTTGTTTATTTCTTAAGTGCCAGCTATTTTCACCAAGTCAAATTCCTTGTTTACGTGAGCATACTTGGCCGATAAAGTTGATTCTGATTCTGACTGATAAAGAAAAAGCAACTTTATTTATAAAGCCATCACAGGAGCCGTCTGCACCGAGAGCAGGGCGTCGACCACAGCCGCCAGGGCACCGCCACAGAGCACCCAGGGAAGGCAAGGCAAGGACGCCCCGCCATCACCCAGGCACCCGCAGGACAACACCCGAGGCCGAGGGCTCCCTCAGAGGAAAAACTGGAAGAACATGAGAGTAATAAAACCGATAAGAAATAGCAATTCAAAATTTATAATCCATAAATTATGACAAAATATGGGGATTAGGACAAAGAAATAAGAAGAATATAAGATAGAGAAAAAAATATTAGCTAAAAGCTACACTAAAAAGGTGGGTCTTTAGCTTTCTCTTAAAAACATAGACGCTCTCTGCGGCCCTGAGGTCCTTCAGCAGACTGTTCCAGAGACGAGGGCCATAGAACTGAAAAGAAGCCTCTTCATGAGTGCATGTCCTGACTTTGGGAATGACTAGGAGCTCGCTGTCGGAGGAGCGCAGGGACCGCGAGGGTTATAAGGTAAAAGCAGTTCGGAAAGATAAGAAGGCCCAAGACCATTAAGACACTAACAAACTATGAAACTGGAAAAGTTGACTCCATGTCTCCGGACGACACCACCAAGAAGGAGCATGTGCTGGTTAAAAAGCCGTGGGCCTAAAATTGAACCCTGAGGGACACCACATGTGATTTCATGGATCTTAGAGGAGCAGGTATCTAAACTGACCAGAATGGTTCTGTCTGTGAGGTAGGATGTGAACCATCTGTGAACAGCACCAGAGAGGCCGACATGTTACACGAGATAGAAGACTAGTGTACTGTCTACTGTATCAAAAGGCAGTGCTCAGATCCAGTAGAATCAACACTTCTGAGAATCAGAATTTCAACTAAAATCTTTAAAAGAGTCATCTCGGTGCTCTAGTTTAGAGCTAAAACTTCTCCAGGACATTCTGTGAACTAATAAAACCATTGAGCTGGACTGGGTCCAAAAGACAGTGGTGGGCCTCACTGAGGAGAAAACATTTTCATTATCATCGGCAGTCCCCCTGCCGGATGGTAATAGACACGCTGAAACCAACAGTCCATGTAAAAAATCACATACATGTAACAGTATGAATTTAGTCACATACATATTGTGGCGGACACTAGGTGGCATGTCTGTCACCTAGACGGTAGTCATGTGGGGGGCGTGGTTTGTATCCCAGGTTTGGGCGCGCAAGCCCCAGCAATATAAAGGTGATGTTCAGTCCTTTTGGTTAAGTTGAGCAGTTAGACAATTAAGTTCTGCTTGAGACCAAACGCCGAGTGTTTATTGCAACTGCCACATTGGATCACGTCGGGGTCACCAATGTGGCAGTTGCAATGCTCACATTTTTGTGATTTAAAAAAGCCGCTTTTTGTCTTTTATTTTTATTTTTCTCACGGGGATAGTGCAGTCAACCTCTGGAAGCACCTTTGGTTAGACTGGACAGTGACGAAGGAGGAAAGAGGAGGTAAGACATGTGAAATTTGGTGTACTAAGCAGATATGACGCACTTTCATAAACTAAGCAGTTTATATTTGTGTAGCATGTGACAATGGTGGTAACTGATAGGCTTCCTGTCTGATTCCAAAGGTTTCATGATCCAGTGGTGTGTGTTTGACCATGTGGAGAGACGGTAGGTAATGTGAGTCAGGATCATCGGACGAAAACAAACATTTTTGCTGATTGTAATGATAGACGGTCTCTGGTGAATCTGAAAGTTGATAGACCAAAATTGATTTTTCCCGTAATTGTCTTGGAGTGGTCCTTGAAGGAAAGACATGTACCGTAAACCTAGATATTTCAATTTGGCTACAGTTCTCAATTTTTGACCAGAAATACAAATATTTGATTGTATGTCATGATGACTCTTGGAAAAAAACATACAAACTGTTTTTGTAGCGTTCAGTTGAAAAGAGTAATGGGTCAGCCAAGATGTGACATTGTTTTTGTTAGCTTGTCTGCAACATTTTCGCCACGTGCAAAGACAACATGATGATATCACCGTGGCCACAGATGGAAGGCAGGTCGTTAGTATACAGGCTGAACAGAACTGGGCCAAGTATGGAGCCTTGTGGGACCCCAGTAGTCAGGTCATGGCCATGGTCTTGGTTGTAAAAGGGGCAAGAATGTAACTTATGGTTAAAACGTTCAACAATAAAACCCCAGGAGGCCGGGAAAACCAGTGCGGGGTTTTCGTTTAAAATATCCATTCAATTTGCAGACGCCTCAGGGGTTAGATGGCGTCTCCTCGCGGAGGTCTCCTGGTGGATAAAACCGGTAGTGTTCAGAAATGGCCCAGTCCACATCAGAGACAGCCCATACGCGATTCGGGTCCAGGGTGGGCCCTCTGATGTGCGTCACGTGTCGAGTAAAATCCATATAGTTAAGAACATTTAAAGCATCTAAAAGATTGTCAGTGGGCCAGGTTAAAATCACCGGTTAAAATAATGAAGTTAAAAGAGCCGTGTAAAATTGTTAAAAATTCCGGGAAGTAAAAAGGCAACCGGAAATAGGGAAGCGTTTGTAAAACAAGATAATCATTGGTAACTGTTGAAGTAAAAATAGACCAGTTGAGTCCCAGAAGTTACTTGGAAATATGCTAAAAAGAACACTATTTATTCAAAAAGACAGAAGCTTTCATAAGATTTAATAAGATATAGAAGAAAGGAAAATGCCAAAACACTGGAAAAGTGCATTAATACGGTGGTGCCTTGGTTAGCGTCATTCATTTGGTCCAGAAGGTCCAACCAAAACGGACTCTAACCAAGGCAGGTTTTTGCGGAGAAAAGAATATAAATCTAATGAATCCGTTATGCATGCTGAAAGAAATGAATGTAAAACACGTTTTATAGACAATAACATTTAACATCACAAGAGAGAAAGAGCATGGGCAGAGTTTTTAATGCCACAAACGCTACATGGAGAAACTCAGCATCACTTTTACCTTGTTTTATGCAGAAAACACACAGTGATGTTTCATTTTTCAAAAATGACCAGCAAACGAGTGATTCAATGGACATCGCAACTCGGTATGGCAATAAAGATGATCGCACGCAATTGATTATATTTATGGATGTTCACCTGCTGTTGGGCCTCGGCTCGGCTGAGCCGGGACAGCTAGACACACCAAGTTTCTTGAATCCAATTGTGCCAGTTTTCCTAGCCGAAAAGAGATTTTTGCTGAGTTTGCCTTTTTCCTAGTGTGCTGCCAGCTGCGGCCTCCAGCGCCCGTAGTTTCACTGTCACCTACTTCTGCTTTGTCGCTGGACACATTACGTATATACAGACCCGATCCAAATCTTAAGACCCATTGAAAAATTGCTAGAATGGAGCGTTTGCACATTTGGATCTTAAGTAGAGCTACCATATGCAAAAGCATTTCATAATTTCTGGTCCCAAATGCCAATATTATGGAAGACCTGATTGAGTGCTATTGTGCATATTTGTGTCTTCAACGTCGCATGGGAGTTGGGAGCAGTACCTCTGGACTGGCAGACCGGGGGTGGTTGTCCCCCTTTTTAAGAAGGCTAACCAGAGGTTGGGTTCCAACTACCCTCCTCAGCCTCTCTGGGAAAATCTCATCCAGGGCGCTGGAGAAAAGGTTACGGCCAGTTGTTAGTCCAACCTCGGTTACAGGGGGCACAATGTGGTTTTTCTCCCGGCCGTGGAAGACTGGACCAGCTCTACACCCTTGCGAGTTTGCCCAACCGGCCTACATGTGTTTTGCGAACTTTGAAAGGGTATTTGGTGTCCTGTGGAGGGTTCTCCAAGAGTATGGGATGGGACGCACCAGTTGGTCCCTGTAGAATCGGAGCAGGACCCTGGTTGGCATTGCCCGCAGAAGGTTCATAACCTTCATGGACAGAATTTCTAGGCGCAGTCTAGGCATAGAGAGGGTGCAGTTTTGGCGGCCTTAGGATCTTTTCTCTGCTATCCGCAAACAATGTGGTCCTGTTGGCCTCATCGGGCTGTGACCTTCACTTTTCACTGGAGCAGTTTGCAACGTCTGGGATGAGACTCGGCACCTCCACATCCGAGGCCACAGTTCTCGGTCGGAAACGGGTGGACTGCACCCTCCGGCTTGGGAGTGAGGTCCTGCCCCAAGTGGAGGAGTTCAAGTATCTCGGGGTCTTGTTCACGAGGTGAGGGAAGGTTGGAGCGTGAGGTCGGCAGACGGATCAGCGCAGCGTCTGCAGCAACGCGGTCGCTGCACCGGACCGCAAAGCTCTCCGTTTACCGATCGATCTACAGTATATGTACATATTTCTTTAAACAACATCTTTGTTTGTGCACTGTAGCAGAACATATCTTACCTTAAGATATCATCTCCAGTATCTGATGTGGTCTTATACTTGTTAGACGTGCACTTTTAGCATCATGACCAGAAAGTGAATAGTCACACTCAAGTACAGACATGCCGTGCTTATTTTTAACACTACATTCCCAAGACACAGTAAATGCCGGAAGTAGTTGAGGCCATTTCCGGTATTCGGAATCTTATTTTGAAAGCCACCGGAAGTCTTGTACGCCGTGGCCGCCGCAGCCGCCGTTCCTACGCGCTGGCAACGTTGGCGCAGATGCACGGCGAAGAAACCCGACTGATTTGGTAGCCGGCCATGGCTTAAGGACCTCCACCTCCCTTCACGCCGGCACAAAGAAGGAGCCCAAAAAGCGAGATGCTCCGGGCTCCCTGCGGCCGCACGCGAACAACACCGCCGCCGATACCGGTCCGGGGACACAGCGATGCTTTTCAAACGCAGAACCAGGTAGCCTTTGCGGGCTCGGGGGGCAAAAACGGCCGGAATGGAGAAATGTCCGAAAAGCAATGCAGGGATTGTGCGGCGAAGGCGGGAGGGTGTGGGCGCGCGCCCTCTCACGCGAAGGCCTTGCCCCTCCTCGGGATTTTGGGGCATATCTCTGCTAAAAGGAGCCGTTTCTCGTATTTCCCTGTGATCCTTTCTTCTGTGGTATCCTTGTGTTGCTAAAATAGATGAACTAAATCACCCTGGAGGCGTGCATGTTTGCAGAGACACCAATATTTGCACACGCGATCTACATTTCTGTGTCTACCATATCATGAAAATGTAGACTCTAAGCTTTCATTTAGGAGGCACTTTGCATTCAGTAAGGATTTTTTTTTTAGCATTTTTCTATAGTATTGAAGAGTTTTGCACAG
This sequence comes from Oostethus manadensis, assembly GCA_024372805.1. NCBI lineage: Eukaryota > Metazoa > Chordata > Actinopteri > Syngnathiformes > Syngnathidae > Oostethus > Oostethus manadensis. The sequence goes on from QODF01000209.1 coordinate 283,229, forward strand.
TCCCTAAAAAAAAAAATCCTTATTTTAATAGCAAAGGGGCAAAAGAGACCATGCAGTGATTCCTGCATTGATCTGTCAAAATATCACCAGCAGAAATTCTCTTGGGAGATTTAAAGAGCAACATTTGCTGTAAAAAGCCACAAGCCAGTTGTGAAGTAACTGGGATGGAGATGAGATGCGGCAAGAGCTGCAATGTTGGGATAAAATTTGTTTAAATAGGCCTTTTTGAGAAGAAGCCGCAAGCCAGTGGTGTAGTGTAAAATCCTTGGTACAAGAAACAAGAGGCAGCAGACCCGATCCGAACCTTAAGAGCAGTGGAAAAATTGCCAGAATGGAGCTTTTGCACATTTGGATCTTAAAATGAGGGTTTAAGTAGAGCTATAAGATGCTCTTTGAAAAAGTCATTGATTGAAAACCCCAATTCAACTGACGTTGGCCGTTTATGATCGAATACAACTTTTTCCACCTTTCAATGCCCCGTGTTTGGTGCTCCCTGCAAAGTTTAAACATTCGCTTCTCCAGGGAGAACAACATCACTCTTTTGGCCCATCCTGCATTTTCCCCTAATATAGAACGTTTGGGGATGGATGGCAAGGGAAGTTTCTGAAAATGGCCATTAGTTCCAGGCAGTTGATGCCCTTTGTGAAGCCATCTTCACCACCTGGAGCAATGTTCCCTCTAGCTTCCTGGAAACCTTTGCATCAAGCATGCTTCAAAGCTTCAAAGTAAAAAGTAACAAACAAGATGTGCTATGAAGCTGCCATGATCCGATAGAGCCGTAACAATTTGGGAAAAAAGTCGGATTTTTGGAGAAAAAGTTGCAGAGGAGATGCAGCAATAAGTTGTAATGCTTGGAGACAAAAGTTAGAAAAAGTTTTGTTGTAATATTACGAGATTTTTTTTTGCCGTCAGGATGTTGCGATGGGTGGTGTGTCGTCGCGTGGGTCCTCTGTGGATGTGGAACACGTTGCTCGTCTGCGGGGTCATCGCTTTCGCCAGCCAACTGCTCGGACTCATCTTCAGCAAGAGGTAAAACGGCGATGTTCTTTTCGTTTTCTTTCACGTCGCCATCAATTCCCGTCATAGAGTAGGAAGAAGTAAAGCCTTCAGGGAAAAAAAATACCAAGTGACCTGCGTATTAACCAAGCTGCAGCGACATTGATATTATTATTGTTATTATTAATACGCCCAAGAACTACTTTACCTGCGTAGTGACACCTTGCCACATTGCACCATCAGCACGTCAGCACGGCAATTGCAACGCGTCAGGCCACCACAGAAAGGTAACGCTACACATCAGAGCTACTGCAACTGCTGCTGTGTTTTTGTCTTTGAGTTTGGAACGTGCCCAGGAAGGAGTTTCCAGAATGTTTAACACAGTTTGGTCAAATCTTCACCAATCAAATGAGCTCCTCGCCTCACATTTAAATGCGCCGCTGGCGCAGGGCATTGCAAGTTTTGTAGAATATGGATGAAGACAGCGGAAGACGGCCAAACGTCTCCCGGACGGACAGTGATGTTTTGTTGCGGGAGGTTCGAGCTCGCAGTGGCCGAATACACGGTCACGGGAGCGGACCTCCACGGGCTGATGACGCAAAAGCAGCCTGGGAGGAGATTACAAGTATCGTAAATCAGGTTTGCCCCGACGTCCTGAGCAGCCGTTAAAAACGGTTCAAACAGCCAGGGTGACACTGAGCTCGGCAGGGGGGCCATCGCGTCCTCCACCCTCTCAGCTGTCAGCTTAGAGGGTTTTGGTGGGGTTTAGGTTGGTGTTACAAGTAGGGTAAGCATTTTTACCCCCACTAATAAAGACACTCGTATTTAGTAAGCTATGTTTGTAATATGACAATGTAATATAATATGAATATGTAATATAACTAAACAAAGACTGCATAACGGGGATGAAATGGGAAGTAAGAAGTAAGAATGCATTGCCAAGATGCATGTGCTATCAACTTGTATTACCGCATTCTTCACCATCATTTTTACACAAGCCATGATGTCAATACGTTTGATTAACCCTTAATTTACAATGAACCACATCCATAGCACATCACCTGGCCACCGATGAGGAGCAGGAGGGAGGGCGCCGATAGGGGCAAAGGAGGTGGCCGCCAGAAGGAGACGGCGGGACAGAGGCAGACGGGACAGTCAGTATAGATGAGAATGTATGTGCTGATTCAGATAGGTACTTTAAACTGTGCTTGTTGGGATTATGAAATGCATTCAACTGTGCCTGACATTGTGTAAACCGGCCTGTGGGGTTTTGGTGACGTGCGCGCCAGTCAGCCAAATTACCACTAGACCGGCTGCGCTTCGCCTTGCGCCGAGAGTAGACCAGGTTGGAGCCGGCGATTTTTCAACGCACCTTCGGCGAAGCCTTTTGGCACGAAATTGTCACTACGCCAGGCTGAATCGGTCGGCACCTCCCCCTGCTGATCCACCACAGCCATCGCGGCGCGCCTCGCTCTACCAAATTACCAAATTGGCTGTGCACGGTGTTAGCCGGACAAAATTACCACTGTGCAGCCTGCGCCACGCTGCGCCACCCACGAACTTTGAGCTCTCCATCTCATGCTACCACTAGAGTGAACGCACCGCCAGCATTCAAAAGTGACCAGAACATTAACCAGAAAGCATAGGAACTGAGAAATGGAGTGCAGAAGCACTCCTTTTTTGGGGGTGCCTTGCTAATTGCCTATCATTTCCACCTGTTGTCTATTCCATTTGCACAACGGCACGTGGAATTGATCGTTTAAGCGTTCCCCTTGTTTTGTTCCCCTTGTTTTTATCAGCAGTGCATTTTGTTATTCGTGTAATTGTGTAGCTTGTTGGACTAAATAGGTCCGGTCACAAATACTGCAACTTTGCCATTCAACGTGCTGTTTCTGCTTGTTGCGATAAAAGCTTGTTGGTGTTTTAATGGGTGTGTCCCATTACGTGCAGTAATGAGCTGCCTCTTTTTTGCATCTGATTTGATATCTTTGGAGAACCAAGAAAGGAGAATTGTGGACAACGGGCCAAGTTTTTTTCCCCCCATTTAAAATTTGGACAGTTGCGTTTTTTACATATCACAATAATTTTAACCAGCATGGTGTGCAGGGTTGTTGGGTTAGTGAGTAAAAGGTCTGCTAAATAAATGGATCGCATTTACTGATGCAATCCATCCGTGGATAATTGAGAAGTGGATGTAGCTTGGCTAACTTTTCCAATGGGATGCACGCAATCTTCAACTAACTGTAAAGTCCGTGCTTGTGGTTAAGGAAGATGTTGTCACTCGTGCATTTCCAACTGCGTATGGAAGATATTTTTATGACACGCTTGTTTTGTTTGAGAGAAATTAGATTCCGCCATGATTGAGCCGTCCGCCGGGTATATAAATCTACACACAAACGTTCCTTCCCCTCGTGATGACAACATTTGATGGATTTCCAACGTGGAACTTATCGGGCCCTAAAAGTGCAGTTTTCTGTTAAAGGCGTAGTTTGGATTTTCTGCCACGAAGTTGTATAGCAACCCCATCAGCATTGAAGTGCATCGACAGTGACTTTTCCCCCTGTGAGGTGTTGGTGTTTTAGGAAAGTAGATCCGGCTAGTTGTAGGGTCACATTTGCATCACCAAACCGAAAAAGTCAGACCTCACAATCGGGTGGTCATTTTCTTTACCTGAGTACTACTGTGCGCAGTGGAACACTGGAACCCCGGGGTACGAATGCCCCGGAATACGGAAAATCCGGGATAAAAAAACACCGTTTTTTGCCGGTGCTCTGCAAAAAAGTTGTTTTGCAGTACACCCACTGAAGGCATGGCGAAGGTAAGTGTGCGTACCTTACGTATTACGTAATGCCGTCTGATTGGTCAATCGCTGCCAGCGTACGCACTGTACTGCACTTGGCTGAGTATTAAAGGTAAGAAACTCAATACGCATTCTATTTCAGGTTTTATTACTACATTTGTATTGCAATACTCGTTATTTATACAGTATTCAATGTGCAGAACCGTGTTTTTTTGTATTGTATGAGGACTCCTGCGGGTCAGCCAATTTTCACGTTAAATGTTGAAATGTAAGAAATTCGGCTTACAAAAATCCTTTTGGAACAAATTAATTTTTTTTTCCCGAGGTTCCACTGTGTCCTATCGCCTATCGACATTACAACTTATAATATTCCTTTTTATTGAAATACTTATGTGTTTTTGTTGTCATGTCTGCTCCAGCAGCGTCCAGACGTCCGTCAGCTCGGTCTTATCCCAGGGTCCTTCCTTGGGCCCGTGTAGTCCGCACACCCACATCATGTTCCTGAAGACCCACAAGACAGCCAGCAGCACCGTGACCAACATACTCTATCGCTTCGGGGAGGAGCACCACCTCCGCTTCGCACTGCCGCAGGGCTACCAGCTGGGCTACCCCCTGCCCTTCGTCGCAGACAGGGTCAAAGGTTACCAGTCGCCCGGTGCTCAGGAGTTCCACATCATGGCCAATCACCTGAGATTTAGGAAAACTGAGGTCAGTGCACTGAGGAGCAGGACTAAGAAAATGAAGTTGAAAAAAGTTAAGATTATAATTCTGCATTAGAAATAAAGTCAGAAGTCACAAGTGAGATTCGTACTGTGGAACTTTTGGTTTTTATTATTCCAAAAAGTCAGCCGAAAACCAAAAGGTATGAAAACCGGAGCAGGTTTTCCCACAAGAATCAATACAAATGCAATGAATCTGTTACAGACACAAATCACATTACAGGGAATAATTATAAAAAACAATGTGAAACAAATGACATGAGAACGGACCAACGCACATTTAACACATTTGCACATTTATTACCTTTACTGACGACTTGCTGGTGAACTCAGCGATGAGTGCATGGAGGAGCGGAAAGACGCAGGACGCTGTTTCACTCCAGCCTGTTCCAAAGTTAACTTTAAAGGTTAGAGCTGTAAACCGACCCCCTTGCTCAGCTCACCTTCTCTAGTGTCTCCCTGAAACTGTTCTTACATACACACTGCTCCGGAAAATGAGAGGAACACATCAGATGTAAACGGGGGGAAATTATCTTGAATATCTTTCCTGATAATAAGTAGGTGATGTATTAGTAACAAAATGAGGCCACATCATTTGATAGAAATGAAAGTCATCACCCTACAGAGGGGGGAAATCCAAAAAAAATGAAAGTGAAAAAATTATGCCACAGACTGGTCCATTTTGCCAAAATGTCATTGTAGCAACTCCAAATGATTGTCACGAGGTTATCTGACTAAAGTTGAAAGTATTATGAGATACATTGAGATATTGCGATGTTATGAGAAGAAATTCTGGAGTGTCATGAGGAACAAGTTGCAATGTTATGACAAGTTTTAGTGTCATGAGGAAGAAGTTGAGGTGTTGAGAGAATAAAGTTTTAGCATCATGAAGAACAAGTTGCAATGTTATGAGAATAAAGTTGGAGTATTGAGAGAATTATGTCACACTGGTATGAGAATAAAACTGGAGTGTTATGAGAAACAGTTTGCAGTGTTATGAGAATAAAGTCTGTGAGAAAGAAGTTGTAAATAAAGTTGTAGTGTTATGATAATTACGTCACAAGGTTATCTGACTAAAGTTGAGAGTATTATGAGATACATTGAGATATTGCGATGTTATGAGAAGAAATTCTGGAGTGTCATGGGGAACAAGTTGCAATGTTATGACAAGTTTTAGTGTCATGAGGAAGAAGTTGCAGTGTTATGAGAATAAAGTTGGAGTATTAAGAGAATTATGTCACACTGGTATGAGAATAAAACTTGAGTGTTATGAGAAACAGTTTGCAGTGTTATGAGAATAAAGTCTGTGAGAAAGAAGTTGTAAATAAAGTTGTAGTGTTATGATAATTACGTCACAATCTGAATAAAGTTGAGAGTATAATGAGATATTGCGATGTTATGAGAAGAAATTTTGGAGTGTCATGAGGAACAAGTTGCAGTGTTATGAGAATAAAGTTGTATTGTGAGTATAACATGATTATTCCAACAATGATATTACAACTGCTTTGTCATTAATGTTCTCACAAGAGTGCTACTTTTCGTCGCATCACATTTCATTCTCATGAACTGTTGCTGTAGAACTAAAAGTCAGTTTTCCCTGCTTTGTGTCTTCCAGGTGGAGAAGGTGATGCCTGCAGACACCTTCTACTTCTCCATTATGCGGGATCCCGTCGCTATTGCAGAATCCTCCTTTGATTACTACAAAGTATCCACTCCCGCGTTTTGGAAGGCTAAAACACTAGGCGATTTTGCCGACGATCCGTGGAAATACTACCACCCGGGAGCCAGGAACAACCACTATGCCCGCAACTTGCTGTGGTTTGACTTTGGGATGGACCACAATGCAAATTTTTCCATTAGCTTAGCTCGCCGCGGCGAGGCCCTGATCCGCCGCACCTTCAAGTTAATCCTGATGACGGAATTCTTTGACCAATCCATGATCCTCCTCAGACATGCCCTCTGCTGGCCTCTGGACGCCGTTGTCTCGTTTAGCCTTAACGCTAGGCAGCGGAAGCTGGGTGGCCAAGGCGGACCTTCCCAAAGCAGTGCGGTTCTAACAAAGGATCAGCAGGACAAGCTCCGCCAGTGGAATGCCTTTGACTGTTTTATATACGACGCCTTCAACCGGACCTTCTGGGAGAATGTGGAAAAGTTCGGCAAGTCCCGCATGGAAGAGGAAGTGGGTCTCCTCCGGAAGCGTCGAGAAGATATGACTTGGTTGTGTCTCAGGGACGGGGGTAAGCCCATTGAGGCCCACCACATCCGGGATAAAAACATACGACCCTACCAGAGTGGACTTGTGAAAATTCTGGGGTACGAGCTGCAACCGGGTCTGGACAATTCTACCAAAACAGCATGTCTGAGGATGATTCGACCCGAGCTCCAGTACAAGGACTTGCTGGACGCCAAACAGTTTCCACAAACTCAAGAACAATAATCGGACCAGCGGATTTACACAGATTCTGGACCGATGAAGATGGGACGAGGAAAGTTTGAACCGATGTGAGCCAAAAACAAAAAAGCCTCTTTTGCACTTCCACGTCGTAGTTGTTTGCCTCACGTCAGTCTTGGTCCTTTTGGGACGCTAACGAGACAGAGCGGCGGTTTCACGGTACTGTACGTTATTTTTGTCATCGCACACTGTTGTCATTGTTACTGATACGTCCTCGGCCCGAGGGGTGTACTGCAAAGCCAGATTATAGCGAGCTCTGTTGCCTCGACTACGAAGGTGGCTCACTAGTCCATAACAGGACCAGTCGTATATAGTGGTCTGGCCACTGGTCATTCAGACATTACATCACATTACAGAGTGAAAAAGGTTCTCCCGTCATGTGTGGAAGTGGTACCTTATTGGCTTCTTACTTTGTCCTTCCCCACGCCGTTTGGACATATTAACTTGTTAGCGCAGTAGCTTGCTGTGCTAGCCGCGGCCATCACTTCCTGTAGTCTGCGTGTGTGTAAACAAAAGAATGATAGCAGTAAAGGCGACTATAGGGGTGTTCTGTCATGTCTACAGGTCTCTAATAATGGGAAAGATTGTGTGAATATTCCATTTATTAATAGTAAATCCTCTTCTTCCCTTCTGCTCCTTTGGGCTCATCTCTTCAGGGGCCTCCATCTGTCTTCTCTCGCACCAACTACCTTCATGTCCTCTTTCACTACATCCATAAACCTCCTCTTTGCTCTTCCTCTAGGCCTCCTGCCTGGCAATTCAAAACTCAGCATCCTTCTACCAACATATTCACTATCTCTCCTCTGGACATGTCCCAACCATCTCAGTCTGGCCTCTCTGACTTTATCTCCAAAACCTCTAACATGTGCTGTCCCTCTGATGTGCTCATTCCTGATCCTGCCCATCCTGGTCACACCCAAATTCCTGATCCTGTCTATCCTGGTTACACCCAAAGACTTTACTTGACTTTCTCACTTTTTGCTGTCAAAAGTTTTACCTTTCTGTGTGGGTGTACGCAAACCGAGGGGAAGTTTTGATGTTTGTTCTGAAAGTGCCTCCTCGAAACAGCAAAGTAAACACAGCATTTTTGATAAATGCATATTTTCTAGTCCAACTTGCTGTGAAAAGTCCCAGTTTTCAAGATCTACTTGTCTTCTGCTGCTTATTCATTGTGATGTGCACGCGTCGCTGTGTCCCCCTGCAGAGCGGTGGAAGTACTGCATGGAGAAGCATCAAATGGTGTCATTGTTTGGGTCATGTTCGGCAGGCCAGCAGCTTTGACGAAGCGCAATAATACAGCAGAGCCTCTAAAATGTCCGGAAAAAGTTGAAAAAAATTCTCATCTCAGAAAATATTTGTGGATGAGGGCCACATTGACAACAAGAAAGAACAGTCCAGAGAAAAAAAGGAATTGGAAGGGAAAAAAGAGTGTGTTCCCAGAATAAAGTCATGGGTACAGAAAGCGAGTCGTAAAGTATTGGGAATAGTTTTTCTCTTGTAATATTAAATCTTAATTCTCGTAAAATGATTTATTTCAACACCCCCGCCCCCCTTGTTTTGGTGTGCCTCTAAAAACGTGTTGTTTTTCTTTGGCTTTTTTGGTGGGCGATATTATTTGTATATACCACAAATGGGTTCCGCTACAGGTGTAATGACGGCCATAGAAGCAAAAAATGGCCATATAAGAGGTTTTTGCGGTTTCTTTCTTTCCTTTCCGTTTTTTTTTGACACTACAAGTGTATTTAAGGATTTTACGGCAAAAGGTACTTCACATGTTTTGTGCTTTTTAAAACGATATAAGTGATTTTAGCATTGCATGCCAAGGTTTTTTTTTTTATGGAAAAATGGTAGAAAATTCCTAATTACAGATAAGAATACGGCAAGTGTAATGTTGATATAGTATTGCGGGCGGAGGGAGGACGTAATATACTGCATAAAGTATTTCCTCAAATAGTGTCTTGTTTTTAGATGCCACGCCTTAATGAAATCACGTTTTTCTCAGTTTTTAGTATAGTTTGACATGCATTAGTCCATAAATGATTTCAAAATACGTTTCAGTATATGTACATCCATAGTTTGTGATTTCCATCCAAATGGTTTGAACATGACTGATAAAACATTGGAATATTTTTTAGAATTGTTACTTTCATCAGGTATTTATTGCACCAAAAAAAAAACATCTATATAATTGTATTTAATACTGCCTCCCCTCAACATATGAAATATTGCCTGGTACTCTTTGCAGTTGAGTATTAATCCAGCATTATTTGATAGCAATAGAAAATAGTTTAAAAAAACCCTCAAATGAAATACCATGAATTAATCATAGTCATGTCTCTGCAAATGCAATGGTACTGGTAAATTATACTAATTTATTCTAATACATGTCATTTTAGTTTGGAACGTGTCTGAAAATAACGGTGAGGCTAAGCGGCATAGAAAATGGATGGCAGGATCATCAAATAATATGGAGACAGTCCAATATTGTTTTCCTTCCCCGTGCATTTCAGTATTAAGAAGAAATGTGCATTTTTTGCATTTGTTACATTGTATGACTGACCAGACCTCTTGTAATAATAATAATAATAATAATGATGATGATGATGTTACATTGTGTGTACGAAGAGTATACTGACGGCTTGAACCTTACTTGAAACTTCTTGTCGGATTTTGTAGTCGATTCAATCTTCTGGGTGTGTCATTTGATTTTCAAAATAAAAGGCAAACCACTTTGCAGTCTTTTTCTTGGCGTGCCAAACGACATGTTCACCGTCACACGGCGTGGTTTACATTTGTGCCTGCTCGGTAGTTTGTGCAACCAAACTTGCAAATAACTCAACAAAATCTTAAGGGAATTAGGTTCAAATTGACAAATTGTTTTTTAATGGAAGTTTCTTGACAAAGGTAGTGAATAATACAAATATGTGCAATCAAAATTGCAAATGACTTTCTGTTTTTAAAGTATAAGCATAACTTCCGCCATGACGGTGAGCTAGAGAGGTGGGCTCCTGGACAGCCTGAGGAGCAACCTGGCGGTGCCGGATGGACCTAAGCATAATGTTTCAGAGGTGTTCTATTCGGTTTAGGTCAGGTGAACGTGGGGGCCAGTCAATGGTATCAATTCCTTCATCCTCCAGGAACTGCCTGCATGCTCTAGCCACATGAGGTCGGGCATTGTCATGGACCAGGAGGAACCCAGGTCCCACTGCACCAGCGTGGGTTCTGACAATGGGTCCAAGGATTTCATCCCGATACCTAATAGCAGTCAGGGTGCCATTATCTAACCTGTAGAGGTCTGTGCGTCCTTCCAGGAATATGCCTCCCCAGACCATCACTGGCCCACCACCAAACCAGGCATGCTGAATGATGTTGCAGGCAGCATAACGTTCTCCACAGCATCTCCAGACCCTTTCACGTCTGACGCATGTGTTCAGGTTGAACCTGCTCTCATCGGTGAAGAGCACAGGGCGCCAGTGGCGTAGTTGCCAATTCTGGTGGTCTATGGCAAATGCCAATCGAGCTCTACGGTGCTGGGCAGTGAGCACAGGGCCCACTACAGGACGTTGGGCTCTCAAGCCACCCTCATGGAGCCTGTTTCTGATTGTTTGGTCAGAAACATTCACACCAGTGGCCTGCTGGAGGTCATTGCTCCTTGCACAAAGGAGCAGATACCGATCCTGCTGAGGGTTAAGGACCTTGTAGGGCCCTGCCCAGCTCTCCTGGAGTAACTAGCTGTCTCCTGGAATCTCCTCCATGTTCTTGAGACTGTGCTGGGAAACACAGCAAACCTTCTTGCAACGGTACGTATTGATGTACCATCCTGGAGGAGTTGGACTACTTGTGCAACCTCTGTAGCGTCCAGGTAGCGCAGCATGCTATCAACAGAGATGTTGATCCAAGCCAAATGAAAAACTACAGCAGTAGAAAGTCAGTCAGTAAAAAATCAGCCAAAAGAGATGAGGAGTCAGTGGTCTCAACCTGGAAAAGCATTCTTGTTGTGGGGTCTGTCTCATTGTTGCCCCTCTGATGCTCCTGTTGTTGATTTCATGAACAACAAAGCAGCTGGAACTGATGAACAACCCCCTCTGCTACTTAACTGACCACATCAATATCCCAGACGTTTGACTGGTAGCTTACTATACTCTGATTAAAAAGTCTTCCTCTCATTTTTTTTGTGCAGTGTATACTATACAGTAGGTGTATGATAATAATAATAGATAATAATAATAGAATAAAATAACAAAATAATAAAGCAACTCATGTATTGTTATGGGAGCTGGTACTGGTGCCAGGTGGTTTTTCCCCACAAAGGAAGAAGAAAAAACAAATTACAACAAAAACGCGGAAGAAAATGAGTGTGTGCGCATCTGCAAGAAAAAGATCAACTCCCGTACCTGCCAAAGTTGTGTTCGGGAGCTGCGCAAAAGTCCTCGGGAGCACTTAGGACTGACCAGTCACAGCGGAGTGGGCTCTCTCATCACCCTGAATTGTCCATGTGGTTGTTTGCCCGCCCTGCGATTGACTGGCAACCAGTCCAGGGTGTACTTCGCCTCTCGCCTGAAGTCAGCCGGTGTAGGCTCCAGCACATCCTGTGACCGACAATGAGGATTAACGCCATAGAAATTGGATGGAGCGATGTCAAATAATGTTATAACCATATATATATTATTATATATGTATAAATAATATACATATATAAATATAATCAATATTTCAGAATAATTCAAACTCATATTGGTGAGTATTGTAATGATGTGATTATTTCCCAGATAAAACGAGTTAAGGCCAGCCCGGCCTTGTAAAACTTCATACAAAAACGAGCCGCTTTTTTGAACGGCTCTGTGAAAGGAACGGCTCACCAAAATCCGGCTCCCCGCAACGCGCCGTACAGCCCATTTCTAAAGGTAACTGTATCGGTCACGTGACTTTTTCTTAAAGCGATACGCGCACGGACCCATCACTACTCGAGCGCTAGCTGTAGCAGCAGCAGCTAACTGTCAGCCTGCCACTTTTGCCCTGTAACCATCTTACTATCGCTTAACTAGCCTTTAACTAAGCAGCCATCTTGCGTTTTGAACGTATTTGTGGCAACTGATCTCATTTGCCAGCTCGCTGGGACCACACGGCACTTCCTCCATGGCGGCTGTTTACATGGCAACAACATATGGCTAAGAATGGAGTCGCTTTTTGAACATTTGATTTCCTTCCCCGGCTCACCGGTTGCCATTGGGGCCGGGGCGGAGGAGTTGGCGACGCTCCCCGGCAGAAGGAGCTTCTACCTCGGCGAAACGGTGCACGTGTTGCTGGTGCTGACGTTCCGGGGGGAAGCGAAGCCGAGTTGGGTTAAGCTAGCTGAGCTGTGCGCAGTGGCGACCGTCAGCCAGGACGACGCCGGCGGCGGGAAGAGAAGGAGGGCACGTGAAAAGATGGATCTCCGTCTCGAGGACGAGGAGGACCGAATGAGCAGCAGAATCACCGCATTTAAGCGCTGCCGCCTGCTTCCCAACCACAGCAACGCGCGGCATGGCACCGGACCAGTCAAGGTACAACTTTGGTCCAATGAGTTTCTTGGGATCCCAAGAAAGAGATAATGACGTCACTTAGAACACCCGTTCAGAATCCTTTTCATCAACCGTCTCAGAAAATCAAATCACTAGGGATGGGATTGACGGCTCTTTGAGGAGAGCCGGATCCTGGCGAGCCGGATCCTTTCAAAGAGCCGTTCAAAAAGTGGCTCATTTTTATATGAAGTTTTCCACGTGGCCTTAACTCGTTTCATCTGGGAGGTAAGACAAAGTCAGATACCACACCAATATGAATTGGAATTACACTGAAATATGCATACGTAATATGATTGAAGTCGGATGTAGACTTTGCTTTGCCAGTGATGTCGCTATTTTGAATTACCCTTTGTAGAAATTCCGGGTAAAGTGTGTAAACCATGACTTGAACACGTCTAAACGACATAAAACAACACAAACAAAACATTTCCACACAGTAACATTGTTAATTAGACAGAACACCAGTCCGGGGTGTACCCCGCCTCCCGCCCTAAGTCAGCTGGAATAGGCTCCCGCGTACCCGCCACCCTAATGAGGATAAGCGACAGGCATAGAAAATGGATGGCTGGATACAGATACAGAACAACAAAACATACAATCTGTTTAACAGACTGCTGGAGTTTTTTGTTGCTCTGTAACCCTGAAGATGGCTCCTGAACTGTCTTTGGTTTAATTATCTAAGAAGCTGCTAAAAGAACAGTTCCCAGCAGCGACTCGTTTCCTGTTGCTCATGTTAACCAAGAAGCGGATCACTACACAAAGCCTCAGCAAGAAATGATCATCATTTGCTTGACACACGTGGATTCACAGGAACACCACAGGAACACAAAGTCTTCCACTTTTCCATTTGCTTTCTCTCACTGCATTTACACTCAAGCTGGCGACAAAAAGCAAAGGCAAAAGAAGGACCCGGGGTGGCTTGTCCCATCCAGGCTGCCCAAAACATGGCCTGTGAATGTTTTTATTCTTAAAAAATATTTTAACAAGAAAATAAATTAAAAAAACAGCAACAGCACAAAAATAAAAGTATGCAGTCATTGTACAAGAATACAGTCAAAATATTAAGAGAAAACATTTTTAAAAGCACAAGAAAGTCCTAATTTTTCTAGAATAACTTTGTAATATTTTGAAGAAAAACAAGATTTTAGTCCCCCAGACATCCCTGCTTAGGCTGCTGCCCCCGCGACCCGACCTCGGATAAGCGGAAGAAAATGGATGGATGGACAAGATTTCAGTTGCATGAAGTTTGAATATTAAAGAAAGATGTAATTTTTTAAAAAAGTCGTAGTATTATGAACAAATGAATAAAGTTGTAATATTCTGAGAAGAAGAATAAAGTCAAAAAATTATGAAAACAAAGAAATAGGAAAGAAAGACATTTTTAAAAAGTTGCACTATTATGATAAACAAACAAAACAATATAAAGTTGTAATTTTCATAATTAGGTTGGGGGAAAAGCTATAATATTATGAGAATAAAGTCAAAAAATGACTGACATATAGCCAAAATATAATGCGAAGCAAATCGACGACGATGATGGTTTAAAAGGAAAGTTTAAGTTTTTGGATGTTTAAAAAAAACAGCAACAGAAAAAGGGGTTGAGCAGAGTGAAGTTGATATTAAAAGGCTTTTTCACCTACATCACAAAAACCCAAGACAGTATAGAAACTCTAACTTTTTGGCCCACGTGTGTCATTTGTTCATGTAGACTTTAATTTCACGTTATGAAATAAATAAGCCAAAGGAGCACGTCATATTCTCAAGCTTGCCGGAAGGCACCGGGAAAACAACAAGAGAATCACATGTCACGTTTAGACATGGACCAAAAAAAAAAAGTCTTTGTGTTTGATAGCATCAGTAGAAAATATATCTATAAAAAGTTTGTCGTCAGTAATAAGAAGTACATAGTGACAAATAATAGTAAAGTAAATACTATCTAGATACAAAGTAAAAAGTAGGGGGTCACTCTGTGCATCGTTTTCAGCACCTGGGCGCATTTGTTCCCTAGCTCAATGGCATGAACGGAGTGAGCCCTTTTGTCAGTCACACACAGTCTCTTTGGCTCAGCGGGTGCAGACGGGGTCAGAAGTATGCGCACTGAGTGTAACGTAGTATGAATTAAACTTGTATATTGCAACACGTTCATACATATTTTTCTGTACTGTATGTATATATTTTGTATTTTATATTGTACTTTTCTGCGATTGGCTGGCGACCAGTCCAGGGTGTACCCCGCCTCTCGCCCAAAGTCTGCTGGGATAGGCTCCAGCATCCCCGTGACCCTAATGAGGATAAGCGGCATAGAAAATGGATGGATGGATATTGTACTTTTCTTAAAACACCCCTTGTAAATAGAACAATTTCCCACATGGGTTCAATGAGGCACCATATTTGTAGAAGTTCAGCAATGTTGCTTGTGGCGCTTAAAGGCTTGAGTCCAGATATGATATGATACTACAAGCTGGTTCACTTCTTAGCAGGATGCATCGCCACGGTAACCCATACTTTGGCGCTGACCTGCTTCAAGAATAATCAACCTTTGAATTAGCGTACCAAAATTGCTGCTTTATTCTCATAAAATACTCATTCTTGAAATATCGCGACTTCAAAATATGCCTCGGTTTACCGTAGTTTTGGAAGATGAGTCAACTGGTATAGGCTCCAGCATACCCGCAACCCCAAGAGGATAAGCGGTATAGAAATTGAATGAAGGATCACATTGTCTTGATGAGTATCCTCTTGAGAGTATCCTCACCACGGGCATCACTGTCTGGTACGGAAACACACACGGGCTCTTTAGAGAGTAATAAAGACTGCCGAGGGAATGATGCGGACCAAACTTCCTTCCATGGACTGTGTGTACAGTGGTGTGAAAAACTATTTGCCCCCTTCCTGACTTTTTATTCTTTTGCATGTTTGTCACACAAAATGTTTCTGCTCATCAAACACATTTTAATATTAGTCAAAGATAACACAAGTAAACACAAAATGCAGTTTTTAAATGAATGCTTTTATTATTTAGGGAGAAAAAAATCTAAACCCACATAGCCCTGTGTGAAAAAGTAATTGCCCCTGCACCTAATAACTGGTTGGGCACCCTTAGCAGCAATAACTGCAATCAAACGTTTGCCATAACTTGCAACAAGTCTTTTACACGCTCTGGAGGAATTTTGGCCCACTCATCTTTGCACAATTGTTGTCATTCAGCTTTATTTGAGGCTTTTCTAGCATGAAGCGCCCTCTTAAGGTCATGCCACAGCAACTCCATGGGATTCAGGTCAGGACTTTGACTAGGCCACTCCAAAGTCTTCATTTTGTTTTTCTTCAGCCATTCAGAGGTGGATTTGCTGCTGTGTTTTGGGTCATTGTCCTGCTGCAGCACCCAAGATGGCTTTAGCTTGAGTTGACCTTCTCCTTCAGGGTTTTTTGGTAGACAGTAGAATTCATGCTTCCATCTATCACAGCAAGCCTTCCAGGTCCTGAAGCAACAAAACAAGCCCAGACCATCACACTACCACCACCATACTTTACTGTTCTTTTTATGAAATGCTGTGTTACTTTTACGCCAGATGTAACGGGACACGCACCTTCCAAAAAGTTCAACTTTTGTCTCGTCAGTCCACAAGATATTTTCCCAAAAGTCTTGGCAGTCATGATTTTGTGTTCAATGATGTTATCTTTGACTAATAGTTAACTCTTTTTTTATGAGCACAAACATTTAAGTGTGACAAGAAGTCAGGAAGGGGGCAAATAGAAAATCACACCACTGTATGTTTATCTTTTCTTTATTGAGGTATGTTTTAGCTTCCTTCTTTCATATATTTTTTAGCGTAGGCCATTATGTCTCAACTCAAATGGCAAATAAAGGGCCTTGACCTTGTCACACGCGTTTATTGGTTGGTCAAATGTGCAGGAGGCGCTGGAGCTAGACAACGTGTACCTTATATCAAGCGTAAATCTGCAAATGTATGCGCGTTTGTCCAGTTTAGAAATCCATACTTGTGCAATGACGGTAATGTGTTGATTTTCTCTCCATGACTACTTCTTCTGTCTGTGCTGCAGTCCACAGTGTTGTCTGATAAGCAAGTTTGCTTCCATCTTTCTGTTTCCTTGGACAAACTGCCAGCCAGCACACTACAAGCTAAGGTCAGACGCAGTACGCTATAATGTATCAGTGGTGTCTGCATGTTGCTCTATTGCGTGATCTAGAACCGTTGTGTCTTCGAGGCAGCGTGAGAGCACCTTGTCCTCCAATGAAAAATCACAATTTTGAAACCCCTTGTCTTTGTGTATCAGGTGGTAGTGATGGTGTGGGAACAGGATGAAGACTCAATGGAAGCAAGGGAACATGGCTACCTCAATCTCCTGCAGCTCTATAACCCCATGCACACCTTCAGAGAAGATCTCCACCACACATTTAGGACGCAAGGTATCACACACGCTGTATATCGTACCTTTTGTGGCTGGCAGCTTTTAACAGAACCCCCCCCCCCCCCCCCAGTTAACGCCACTTTGAAAGTTCTGCCCCCTCCTAGCGTTCAGTGTCAGCAAATGACAATTTCGGGGAAATATGTGACTTTCCTCAAAGGTATTTTCACTCCATGTGGGCCTTCCAAATAAATGGGCTAAAAGTTGATGTCTACCTAGCTTTCCCTCCCTCTCAGTGTTGAATTGCAGCTCTCAGGAGGAGGTTTGCATCACAGATGTGAAGATCCTCCCCAACTACAACTTGTCGTACCTGCCCATAATGCCCGATGGTTCTGTGCTTGTTGTCGACAATGTCTGGTAAGATTGTCAAGCAAGGTAAAAAAAAAAACGCGTTTTGCTGATGACATCACCGGACGAGGTCGTGTTTTATAACTGCACACACACCACACTCCAAACGTATGCCACCATGACATTTTGCCTCCGCATTGCCTGAAAAGCATGAAGACTAGTTTGTCCACTGTCTACGCAGAAGTTGTGCACTTTGCACGCAACTTGTGGCTAAAAATGGCACAACTTCTTTACAGTTAAGTTCATCAAGTACTGTTTAGGTCTACATGCATTGTTCCCTCATGGGTATGCATCATCAGCACCACTTCCTGCGTGCGTGAAGTAGCCATGCTGTAACAGGCAGCTCTGCTCTCTCAGCAGGGTCCATGAGGGAGTCTGGGAGTCTGCTCAACCAGTCTGCATGCGTTTTGTTTACTTGGAGAAGGCATTGGACTGTGTTCCTTGGGTAATACTGTGGGGAGTACCCCGGGAGTACGGGGTATCGGACCACCTAATTAAGGCGGTTTGTTCCCAGTATGACCAGGGTCAGAGTTTGGTTCGCATTGCCAGCAATAAGTCGGCCCTGCCGGACTCCGCCAGGGCTGCCCTTTGTCACCCATTCTGTTCATTACTTCTTTTTTTTTACTGGCCTGGGAACGCCTCGGGATCCGCCGGGGTGAGCTGGACAGAGTAGCCGGGGTGAGGGTCGGTTCAAGGCGAACATCTTTGTGCGAGTGAATCAAAATATCTTCCACTGTAGGCAAACAAAGGCAAATGTATCTTTCTGTTTTATAAATACAACAAACATTGCATATTTCACTCATAGCGGCAAACTGTGATTAATCACGATTAGTAGTCTCACCTCAAAAGTGCTCTGCAAAGCCCTCACCCTGAGGTGTTACGTTTTCATTCATTCCATTATTGTCGGCGAGCACAATACTAATATTCAGTAATCCCTCGTTTGATAAGTGAATTTCCGCAAAGTAGGATTTCTTCTTTATAAATGCAATATTTTTGCAGTTTGGTAATTGTTTACAACCTTCTGAATACGAGTTTTAATATTATTAGAGACCTGGAGGCACAACTCAAGGACCGGAAACCCAAGGCATAAAAACAGATTTAAAAAAAAGCCAACTCTCACACAGAAGCAGACTAAAAATTTAACACAATTTAAAAAAGAACACACAAAATATGATTTAATCGCAACTAATCTTTTAATTGGACACCCCTAATTATTACATCATCCCCTTGTGAGCTCATCTCCAAAGCCTTAACCAGGCCTCGATACATCTCTGATATTTTTTTAATTGATCCTCAGCAGGATCTTCTCATTGGATATTTCTCTTGTTGTTGAAGCCACCAGTCAGCCGAGGTCACCACGGCATCTTTCTACCGAGTGGACAGCCAGTCATCGCGCTTACCCAGCATGCTCAGCACCCTGGAGGAGCACAACTTTCTGTTTCGCTTGCATCTCCAAGACAAGGAAGAGGAGGACTCTAGCGAGGTACAATGATATAGTGTTTGTTGCACACGTAATCCCTATGAATAATTTAGTGATTGTAGGGCCTGGAGGTCCCGCTCGCTGCTGTGTTATGTTGGTCCACATCAGCGCTCCCTTACACCAGGTAACTGTTTCAAAAAAGGAGTCCAGGTTGCTGGACCTTTTCCTGACAAAATCTTCTCCACAGGTACATCTCCACTCTTTACTCGTTGCCGAGCATCCGTTTGAGGCGCCCCCATCTAGTCATGAGCGCCACGTGTCCAAGCACGGTCAAGCCTCTGGAGAACTTCTGGGTGAAGTACACCCTGTTTAACAACCTGCACGACTTCCTGTCCATACGTGTGGTGTGGAATCTGGAAGGTGGGTGACTTAGTTAGCATTTAGCATGTTAGCTGAGTGTCTCGCTAAACAACATCCACGCAGGTCACAAAAAAGGCCACCCGGGGGACACCAAGGTGGTGTGCCAGTCTCCCTTTAACAACCTGGGTGGCTGTAGGAAAGGCTCCACCGTCTCCTTCACTGTCGCCTTCCAGATCCTTGGAACTGGACTTTTTGAGGTACCTGTTTTATTGTATTATATATTGTATTTCATTTCTTAAACATGTATTAGTTACATTTTCAAAAATATATATCATTTATTATATTAGGCTGTGTTCACTCTGCACGTCGGAATTTTTTTTTTTCTCATATGCGACCTGTATTGGATTTTTTCAAATGCGACTCATTGGTATGTGGATAGAAATGGGATATGAATGCCATGCCACTGCAGTCTGAACGCTCAGGTGGCTATATCCCACATATACGTGGGATATATCATATTATATAGCATATTACATGGAAGGGCCTAGTTTTGGATAAATGTACTCACCTGTGTAGGCAAAAGTTCTTCTCATCCGAAAATGATTTTTATAAGGTGCTAGTGAAGCATAAATGTGTTTTGTGTTCGTTATGCTATGGTTTCAAACTCTGTACGCTAGGTTTTAAAATTTACCAGACACATTAGGTGAGTTTGCACATAGTATTGAATCGGTATCGCCGACACCAGCCTGAATTCTACCCAGCATGGAATCCGAAATGGTATCACTGCAGTCTTTCCTTGGGTAAACACACGGAAATGTGAGCGATGTCGTGCTTCCGCGCATGCACGCCACTTTCCGGGCGCGTTGCGTTCACATCACACGTCACATTTGCTTGGTAATGTCAGCCACCACATCAAAAATGGGATTTTAAACCATTCCATTTTCTTCCGCTCATCCGGGTCCCGGAGTTTCAATAATGAAGTCCAGACTTCCCGGTCCCCGGCGACCTCTTCCAGCTCCACCAGGAGGACACCAAGGCGTTCCCAGGCCAGCTGTGAGACATAGTCCCTCCAGCGTGTCCTAGGTCTTCCCGGGGGCCTTCTCCCAGCTGGGCATGCCCGAAACCTCTCACCAGGGAGGCGCCCGGGAGGCATCCGGACTACATGCCCGAGCCACCTCAACTGGCTCCTCTCGATGTGAAGAAGCAGCGGCTCTACTCTGAGCCCCTCCCGGATGGCCGAGCTCCTCACCCTATCTCTTAGGGTGAGTCCAGCCACCCTACGGAGGAAACTCATTTCCGTCGCTTGTATCCGCGATTTTGTTCTTTCGATCATGACCAATAACTCATGACCATAGGTGAGGGTGGGAACGTAGATCGATCGGTAAACAGAGAGCTTTGCCTTCCGGCTCAGCTCTCTCTTCACCACGACGGTCCGGTACAGCGACCGCATTACTGCAGATGGTGCACCGATCCGTCTGTCGATCTCACGCTCCAACCTTCCCTCACTCGTGAACAAGAACCCCGAGATACTTGAACTCCTCCACCTGAGGCAAGACCTCACTCCCAACCCTCATAGTTGAGGATGGGAACGTAGAGCGATCGGTAAACAGAGAGCTTTGCCTTCCGGCTCAGCTCTCTCTTCACCACGACGGTCCGGTACAGAGACCACATTACTGCAGATGCTGCACCGATCCGTCTGTCGACCTCACGCTCCAACCGTCCCTCACTTGTAAACAAGACCCCGAAATACTTGAACTCTTTCACCTGAGGCATAACCTCACTCCCAACCCGGAGGGTACAGTCCACCCGTTTCCGACTGAGAACCATGGCCTCGGATTTGGAAGTGCTGAGTCTCACCCCAGAAGCTTCACACTCAGCTGCAAACCGCTCCAGTAAACGCTGAACGTCACAGCCTGATGAGGCCATAAGGACCACATTGTCTGCCAATAGCAGAAACAAGATCCTAGGTTCACCAAATTGGACTCCCTCAATGCCTTGACTGCGCCTAGAAATTCTGTCCATGAAGATTATGAACAGAATCGGTGAAAAAGGGCAGCCTTGGCGGAGACCAACGTTCACTGGAAACAAGCTCGACTTACTGCTGGCAATGCGAACCAGTCTCCTGCTTCGATTGTACAAGGACCGAATGGCACGTAGTAGCGGGCCACCAATCCCGTACTCCCGGAGCACCCCCCACAGGACACTGCGAGGGACCTGGTCGAATGCTTTTTCCAAGTCCACAAAGCACATGTAGACCGGTTGGGCAAACTCCCACATACCCTCCAGTACCCTTGCAAGGGTATAGAGGTGGTCCAGTGTTTCGCAACCGGGACGAAAAACACATTTCAGCTCCTGTTGCCGAGGTTCGACTAACGGTCGTACCCTTCTCTCCAGCACCCTGGAGTAGACTTTCCCAGGGAGGCTGAGGAGTGTGATCCCCCTATAGTTGAAACACACCCTCCGGTCACCCTTTTTAAAAATGGAGACCACCACCCCGGTCTGCCAGTCCAGAGGTACTGTTCCCGACTTCCATGCAATGTTCTAGAGGCGTGTCAACCAACACAGTCCCCCAACATCCAGAGCCTTGAGGAATTCAGGGCGGAACTGGTCTACCCCCGGAGCCTTGCCACTGGGGAGTGATTAAACTACCCCAATTACCTCAGCCACGGTGATAGAACTGTCCACGTACGTATCCTCAGACTCTTTTTCCTCTACGGAAGGTATGTCAGTGGGATTGAGAAGGGCCTCAAAGTATTCCTTCCACCAACTAACTATCTCCACAGTCGAGGTCAGCAATCCCCCTTCCTCACTGTAAACAGTGTGAACTGGGGGCTGCTTCCCCTTTCTGAGGTGTCGGATGGTTTGCCAGAACCTCTTCGAGGCTGACCGAAAGTCGTGCTCCATAGCCTCACCGAACTCCTCCCACACCCGAGTTTTTTCCTCGGCCACTGCCGACGCCGCGTGCCGCTTGGCCTGCCGGTACCTGTCAGCTGCTTCGGGAGTCCCGCAAGCCATCCATGCTTGATAGGACTCCTTCTTCAGCTTGACAGCAGCCCTAACCCCCGGTGTCCACCATCGGGTTCGGGGCTTGCCACCACGACTGGCACCGACCACCTTGCGGCCGCAACTACATCTGGCTGCATCAGCAATAGAGGCACGGAATACGGCACATTCGGACTCAATATCCCGGTCCTCCCTCGAGATGCAGGCAAAGCTCTGCCGGAGATGAGAGTTGAAGACTCGACGAACGGGAAACTCTTCCAGATGTTCCCAGCACACCCTCACTACGCGTTTGGGTCTGCCAGGTCTGTCCAGCATCTTTCCCCGCCATCTAATTCAACTCATCACCAGGTGGTGGTCAGTTGACAGCTCAGCCCCTCCCTTCGCCCGCGTGTCCAGAACATGCGGCTGCAGGTCTAATGATACGACCACAAAGTGGATCATAGACCTGCGACCTAGGGTGTCCTGGTGCCAAGTGCACTTATGAACATCCTTATGTTCGAACATGGTGTTTGTTATGGAAAAACTGTAATTCGCACAGAAGTCCAGTAACAACACACCGCACGGGTTCAGGTCAGGGAGGCCGTTCCTCCGAACCACGCCCCTCCAAGTCACACTGTCATTGCCCACATGGGCGTTGAAGTCTCCCAGCAGAACTATGGAGTCACCAGCTGGGGTGCTCTCCAGAACCCCTCTGATAGACTCCAAGAAGGCTGCGTACTCTGAACTCCCGTTCGGCGCACACGCACAAACGACAGTCAGGACCCTTTCCCCAGCCCTAAAGCGTAGGGAAATAACCCTCTTGTTTACTGGGGATGACTCCAGCGCAGAGGCACCAAGCCGGGGGGCTAATAATAAGCCCACACCAGCTCGCCGCCTCTCCCCTGCAGCAACTCCAGAGAAGAACAAGGTCCAGCCCCTCTCAAGGAATTTGGTTCCAGAGCCCAAACTGTGGGTTGAGGTGAGACCGACTATATCCAGTCGGAATCTCTCCGCCTCTTCCACAAGCTCGGGCTCCTTCCCCACCAGAGAAATGACATTCCATGTCCTAAGAACCCGATTTGGCCGCAGAGGATCAGGTCACCTGGACACCCACCATCGCCCACTGCCCAAATCGCAATTCACCAGACCTTTATGCTTGCCCCTGCAGGTGGTGGGTCTGCGGGGGGGAGTTCCCGTGTGGCTTCTTTGGGCTAGGCCCGGCCAGGCCCCACGGGTGAAGGCCTGGCTCCAGGTTGAGGCCCCGGTATCCCACGTCCGGGCGAGGTGCGGTCACTCCTCTTGTTCTTCTTCATAAGGGTCTTCTGAATCACTCTTAGTCTGGCCCGTCACCTAGAACCTGTTTGCCTTGGGAGACCCTACCAGGGGCATAAAGCCCCCGACAAAATAGCTCCTAGGATCACTCGGGCACTCAAACCCCTCCACCACGATAAGGTGGTGATTCACGGAGGGGGGATTTTAAACCAAAAATCCAAATTGGGAATCCTACCCTGCAGTGTGAACGTAGCCTTATAGGTAACATTCTACTTTGTGGAAGTTTTCGTGTGATTTTCTTTGGCCGGTTTTTGCACAGTGCTTCGGTTATTGTACAAATATTGCACGTAACAATTCAGGCCATTTTCCCTGTACTGCATCATTCAGCGGAATGGAGTCTCCAAACAAAGCAACCATGTTGTTGGTGACTCACAGTTTGGCCATTTTTTACTGGGGGGAAGAAAGAGAGAGAAGAATAAAAATAAAAATAGTAAAGGCAGATGGTGATCTGTCAAAATTCCCATTATCGGCCTGGCCAGTAGTGTGGATGCTTCGCTTTCAGTTTTTGTCTGACCTTTTTGAATGGATCACTTCCACTGTAGCCAATTATTTGGTTATTTACGCAGATTTGAAACTACCTTACTACATTTTCAGCTTTTTATTGTATGTATTTTATGTTGTAATTGAGTGATTAGGTCTCTATTTTCCTTTTTTGTTCCAAAAAGTATTTGTAAATTGCATTAAATGTTTCCTAAATACTAACTGTAATAACTTATTTCATTAGTACTATAATATATGCATGTACTCGTATGTTTGTCACGGCGAAACACGTTCAGCTGACCCAACACATGAAGATGAAGCTCCAGTTTACGGCTCCTTCGGGTTACGGTCCTCCCCTGGAAGCCCGGTCACCCCTGAAAAACTCTCCACGAAGAACCAGGCTGGGACAGTCCATGAGCTTCTCACACCAACAACCTTCGATAAAGCACCACGTCAGGTATGAAGTAAAAGCACTAAAAGCGCCACTAGGAGCAGATTAGTTAACAGGGATTAGTTACTGGGAGATACAAAACAATATGCAAAGGAAACTGTGTAGTAGGATACAGATTTGGATTCTGTTCCCCTATAATGATAATGAACGTTGATGAGGCAATGTAGTCCACAGAACATCATCGAGGTAATAAGTCCATTGGCTAAAAGTGACCCCGACAGAAGTTCATGAAAAAGGTCCATCATTTGGACTTGAGTTTCACTTGGGTCATCACACGTGTTGCGCAACAATTCCACAAAGAGCAGTCATGTGACCAGTTTGTTTTGCCACATTTGTTGTGTTTTAACTAAGAATACGCCCGTTTTTCTGTTCTTTGCATCTTGTCTTTCATTTAAACAAAAATTCTGCACAGTCTTGCACTGTTTACTATCTGGAAGGAAACTTGAAATGCAGTATATATATTTTTTGATTTAGTCTTACTTTCTTTATTCAAATAATGGATAACGTTAATGGGAGAACATGTGTCTGATAATAAGTACTTATAGACTAGACTTGATCATTAAAAGCCGCCATGCTTAATTACCTCATTCACATTCCATTTTCTTCCGCTTATCCGGGTCCGGGTCGCGGGGGCAGCAGTCTCAGTAGGGAAGTCCAGCTCTTCAGTTCACCAGGTGGACCCCAAAGAATTCCCAGGCCAGCTGTGAGACATAATCCCCCCAGCGTGTCCTAGGTCTTCCCCGGGGCCTTCTCCTGGCTGGGCATGCCCGAAACACCTCACCAGGGAGGCGCCCGGGAGGCATCCGGACTAGATGCCCGAGCCACCTCATCTGGCTCCTCTCGATGTGAAGGAGCAGCGGCTCTACTCTGATCTCCTCCCGGAGGGCTGAGCTCCTCACCCCATCTCTTAGGGTGATGCTTTTCAAACTGGGGGGCATGCCTCCTAGAGGGGACCTGGCGTCATAACGGGGTGGGCACAGGGCTACCACGAACACTATTCGTTATTACTGTAATTTTCGGGTGGGTGGGGGTCACTGAAAATCAATTTATCTCCAAAAGGGGGCGCGGCAAAAAAGGTTTAGGAGCCTCTTGGTGGTGAGTCCACCCTCCTGCCGCTAGTATCCACGATCTCGTTCTTTTGATCATGACCCATAGAGGTTGGGAACATTGATCGATCAGTAAATAGAGAGTACAGCGACCACATTTCTGCAGATCCATCTGTTGACCTCACGCTCCCACCCTTCCTCATTTGTGAACAAGACCCTGAGATACTTGAACTCCTCCACCTGGGTGTAGACCTCAATCCCAACCTGGAGAGTACAGTATAGCCTTTTCCGACGAAGAACCATGGCCTCGGATTTGGAGGTGCTCATCCCAGAGGCTTCACAAGCAGCTGCAAACTGCTCCAGTAAACGCTGAAGGTCACAGCCTGATGTCCAAACCATCTCTGTCTGGCCTCACTGACTATATCTCCGAAACCTCTAATATGTGCTGTCCCTCTGATGTGCTCATTCCTGATCCTGTTCATCCTGGTCACACCCAAGGAGAACCTCAGCATCGTCATCTCTGCTACCTCCCGCTCTGCGTGGGCTTTGTTTTAGATCCATCCGTGTAAATGAGATCCTGATCTCAATGGGTTAAATAAAGGTTTCATTTAAAAAAAAAAAAATAATAATAAATATATGAAAAGTGGTGCAGAATACTATATGTGTGAATGCTCCAGCATTCACACAAATATGTACTATATTATTATTATTATTATTATTATTATCATGGTTTAACAATGCTGGCCCTCACAGTGTCTGCCAATAAAAAAAATTCTGGCTGCTCCCCACTGAAGGCCCGGGTACCAAATGCACACCGACACAAATGAATAAGGTCGTAGTAACAGTTTTTATTTTTGTTTCTATTTTTGGCTCTGTTTGTGGATAAAAGCTCAACATTTCAAAGCATCATGTTATTTTAGCTTAGGTTTTTTTCAGTTAAATAATAAATTAATAACAATTAAAAAAATGACATGTTTATTTTAAAAAATATGATCATTTAAAAATATGAATATGAATAATATAATAAAATATGAATGATTGATTTTGGAAAAATGAGAGAAAGCTTTAAAAAAAAAAATCATTTTTAGAAAATTACAAGACAATACAAATATCAAAGCGCTTTTCTCAGCATGAGGCCCTGGGCTGAGAAAGTTTGGAAAACTCCCAGCAGCGAGCGACAGACAGCAGTTAGTGTTAAATGCCAGCCAGCGGCTAACCGTATGTCCTGTGCTTGCTTGCAGGACAGGTAGCACGACGGAGCATCCACGCAGCAGCACTCCTATTTGCTGCCCCCTGTTGGTCAAAGGCCTTCACGGGTCACCTCCTGAGCATGCCCTCCTTACTTTGGACAAGGTTGTTAAAAGAGAATGTCAGGTGTTTGTGCTGGACGGCAGCTAAAAACCAACCACTGCTTTTCACCAATGTCCACTGCAATGGAACCTCTAAGGTTATCATCATCATTGCATTAGCCGTATTGCGCTGAGTAGCCGGGACAGACATGTTTACACGGTTTACAGCGCCGCTTCGCCTGTTGTTTGATCGAATGGTGGGCAAAATTGTCAATTTATTGTCGCGTTTCATTAGCTCTTTTTTGTGCTGAAAGTTCCCCAATTGTGTGTAATTTTCCTAGAAAATGGTGGTGAAGGATTCCAGTATGTCCAGTTGGTTATTATGATTGGGTTTTTCACTTTGATCAATACTACTGAGCAGCCAAGACAGGGACATGTGTGCGCTTTTCGGAACCCGTTCATCAATTGTATCCAATTTTTAGTTTTTATTTTGGGAGAAACTGCCGCTAGAGAGCGCTCTACGTCCCCCACCCAAAAAAATGACAAGGGGCCCCTCAAGCAGTTGCCTTTCTGGCAAGGAGTGGCCCCGGTGCTAGCTCCACAAAGCGTCAAAGATCTTTTACACGACAAAAGCGTGCTGTTTTTAAGGCCTGTTTCAAAAACATTCGAGTTCTTGCGCTGCTTACAGAAGAAAAACATCAGAAATGAATATTAGGGATGCTCGGATCCGGGTTTTTTGCTGCTGATTCCAATACCCACCCACATGTTTTATGTATTTTTGATGAATGTGATTGGCCAGGGCTCTTATTTAAAAAGAAACTCTTGGGCGGATCGTTTTTGTTTGTTTGTGCTTTGTCACAAGCCTGAAATTCATTTGACGCAGGTTTTGGAGTAATAAAAATTAGGGCTGTCTAACGGAAGGGTAGTAGACAAACAACGTATTTCTCTGTGAACAAAGTTGGGCAAATTGCCGCATGTATTAAACATTCAGAAACGGGGGGATTTTTAGCTGTGTAATATGGCCTGTATTTACGTTAAATAGTTATTTTTGTAGTCCGGCATTGAGTCGTTTACCAAAAAGAGATTTACATCTTTACTTATTATAAATTAAAACAAAAAAAAATCATCTGTGATTAATTGAGTTAATTACTATGGACAAAATTAATCGCGATCCAACACTTTAATCGAATGACAGGTCCGATATGAATACATGGGAAACGAGCTTGGAACTAACCACTTGGCTCGTTTGTTTTTCATAAAAAAGTTTCTGTTTTGGAGTCCGGAGACTGGAAACTAGGCGTATAATTCTAGCTAGTTAGCTGCCGCCAGTGACAGCTAGTCAAGTGTGCGAGAAAGATGGAGGAAAAGTCAACAGGTAGGTTTGACCAGGCCGGCCGGCTGGATCGGAGTAGTCTGTGTTCAGCTGTCAAGCACTGGTGCTGATTGTCATGGCAGTACGGGTGTCGGCAACCCTACGCAATTTACGTCACGTTTTGTTGTCATGACACGAATTGTCACGTGGCCGCCGCACTGCCGCCGTTTTTTGGGCTGGGCTTTGAAAGGCATCGATCAGCACATGCCGTGGCATCTGTTGACCCGACATCCATCAGCGAAGATTGATCGGAGCATCCCTAATCCATCTTCTTTTCCTTTCGGCGAATCACTTTTCTTCTGTTTGATTGGCAGGTTTTACATGCGATGGCCTCCCTGACACAACTTCTGTGTGAGGGACCTTCTCTGTCGATAGAACGTGTAAAATTCAACCAAAAAAGAACCAAAATAAGATTTTACCACCTTTTTGCCAAGACCCAAAAACCTTTCACTCTGCAACCCATCATGTTTTCCTGCCGGGTGTGCCCGGTCCTCAGCGCCACCTTGCGCCCGCATGCAGAACCTGCCAATGCTTATTTTGCATCAACCGCCCCGTCCTCGTTGCCTTCTACTTTGGCCTGGCCTGTCGGGAACCTTTCGGGCTAGGAGAAAGTCTCATATCGGTTTATTTTTTCACAGGGATTCCGGCTAAGAGTGGGTGTTTTTTAGCAGGTCATTCTTGAATAAGGAGTCTGTGAATTGGATGGATGAAAGTGCTGAGGAGGTTTCTCCAACACTGTCATCTTCAAATGTCTTTCAGATGTCATAATCAAATGTCAATCATATATCCATCCATCCATCCATCCATCCATTTTCCTCCGCTTATCCGGGTCCGGGTCGCGGGGGCAGCAGCTTCAGTAGGGAAGTTCAGACCTCCCGGTCCCCAGCGACCTCTTCCAGCTCCATCGGGAGGACACCAAGGCGTTCCCAGGCCAGCTGTGAGACATAGTCCCTCCAGCGTGTCCTAGGTCTTCCCCAGGGCCTTCTCCCAACTGGGCATGCCCGAAACACCTCACCAGGGAGGCGCCCAGGAGGCATCCGGACTAGATGCCAGAGCCACCTCAACTGGCTCCTCTCGATGTGAAGGAGTAGTGGCTCTACTCTGGTCTCCTCCCGGATGGCCGAGCTCCTCACCCTATCTCTTAGGGTGAGTCCAGCCACCCTACGGAGGAAGCCCATTTCCGCCGATTGTATCCGCGATCTCGTTCTTTCGGTCATGACCCATAACACATGACCATAGGTGAGGGTGGGAACGTAGATCGATCGGTAAACAGAGAGCTTTGCCTTCCTGCTCAGCTCTCTTCACCACGACGGTCCGGTACAGCGATCGCATTACTGCAGACGCTGCACCGATCCGTCTGTCAATCTCACGCTCCAACCTTCCCTCACTCGTGAACAAGATTCCGAGATACTTGAACTCCTCCACCTGAGGCAAGACCTTACTCCCAACCCGGAGGGTAATGTCCACCCGTTTCCGTCTCAATCATATATTTCCTTGGAATACTAGGCACAATATATTGCCATTGTTTTTTACTCATAACATTACAAGTTTATTTTTCCACTGGAAAAATTACTGCAATTTTTTCAATTTCTGTTTTATTTTTTTTCGTCAATTTTTTCAACTTTTCCCATAATTGTTCCTGTAATATTTTGACTTCATTCTCCTAATATAATAACCTTTTCCGCAACTTAAAAAAGGACAAAGAACTTTTTGCTCCTCATATTTTGACTTTATTATTGTAAAACGACTGCTGATTTCTTCCATTTGTGCCGTTTCCTTGGCGGTTTTTGTGAAATTCTCTTTTTAGAAAGAGGCAGGCAGGCCAAGAAATCCCTCGGCCTGCACTTTGAACACCCCTCTTACATATATCCGAAGAAAAACTGAATTTAAGTAGATAAATGTTATGGTGTTTAGAAAGGTCTGAGAGCCATATGTGGTCATCAAAAGAGCCGCAGCTTCCCTACCCCCATCTACTCTTTGGGCTTCCCCCTCTTCTCCTGCCCGGCAGCCGCATCTCCAGCATCATTCCATCCACATCATCACAATCCCTTCTACTCACTTGGCCAGACCAATTCAGTCCAGCCTCCTGCCAGGCGTCTAACTTGGGCTGTTCCTCTGATCTGCACATGTTCTCCCAGGGAGAATCTAAGCATCTTCAGCGCCGCCACTGTCAGTCCTGCCTCTGCCGTCTCCAGTAGGTACGGTCAATGTGCCAATCCGGCGCTTGCGGGTCGGACGGGATCGGATTCAGCCATGAGATCGGGCCGATTGGGTTGCGAGCGCTGTCATGTGGAGTTGGTGACTGTGGTTGCACTCCAACCTGGCAAGCATTTCAAAGGCGAAACAAACTCGCCCTCTTTGTCAGTCATCTGCCCACAATGCCACAATCTCCGCCCCTGCACCCTCCCCACTTGGGCCCCGGATTTAACTGGACTGCTACTTTACGATGCTAACCATAGACAAAGATCTCTTCTGTTTTTAACTGCAAAAATTGTTTGTCAGATCATTCCCTTTTGAAACTGC
This sequence comes from Oostethus manadensis, assembly GCA_024372805.1. Lineage (NCBI taxonomy): Eukaryota > Metazoa > Chordata > Actinopteri > Syngnathiformes > Syngnathidae > Oostethus > Oostethus manadensis. The sequence continues at coordinate 313,788 of QODF01000209.1, forward strand.
TGAGTCAATGTAGTTTATTTATTTTTCTATTTATTTTTTTGAATTCCCTAATATTTATTAACTTTTCTTTGTTTTGTGTGAAATGATTTTTGTGTTGTTTTTGTTTTGTTGCTCGCCACGTTTTTGTGAGATGCATTCCATCATTTCAATCACATTCTCAAACTGTGAATTTTCTTCTCTTTTTTTTTGATCACCTCAGCAAAAATACAAAATAATAAAATCATAATCGTGCTGAATGTTTGCAGTTTTTGCATGCAAGTACATGAAACATTTTGCGTGAAGGCGGATTTAATTGGAGACAAAAATACACAACATTTTGAGACACGGGAAAAATACACATATAGAGCCCATGATTGGCTGCAGTTAATAAGTTAGCGTGTGTGTGTGTGTATATACTGTATATCATATGTATTTAGTACAGTAGCTCCCCGCTATTCAGCCATACACCACGCCAGCTCTCTCCTCCTCCTCCAAAGCCTCCTCATAGCTTGACGTTGATGTTTTCCGCGTTTGGATCGGCATTTGCAGTAAAAGTGGCCGTTGTATTCACTGGATAAGATTCATCTCCAGAACCCTCCTCGTCTCTCTTCGATTGCCACTGCTCGCTCGCAACGCAGGAAGCCGACAAGCAGCGCAATGGGGTTTAATCCCTCAATCAGGATTTTGCAGGATTGCTTTTTTTGTTATTGTTGTTTGGGTCCTTTGTAACCTCCATCAAATAGTTGACAGTTTAAAGTTCCGCCGGCGGCAACGCAAATAACGGGGACTGGTTGAACTGGCGTGATTGGAAACAATCCTGGAAATCCACATCAGAAACGCTGTAGCGTACGCGTTTTTATTATTATTATGAGTTCTGGCTGGAGAATAAGTGGGAGTGTACTGTACGTGCGTATGAATATTGTCACCAAACTCCTTGTTGATTTTATTTGACTGTAAATCACATTCCAGGAATCAACCGAGTGCCATCACATAGTGGTCGTGTTGTTGGTGCTTTTCTTTGCGTCCATGTTTTCATACGGAACACCTAAAAAAAAATCACATCAATGTGAGACCCAATTGCAAAACAAAATTATACATCGAAGAAAACGCAAAACTCAACGCACCGTTCATGAAAATGCGCAGAGCTGTAAACAATCCCCGGAAGCTGAAAACGTCCCAGTTCTTGCATGGCCGGAATACTCAATACCTTTTTCTAGCGTGCAAGGAGCCGGATTGACCGAATTTATGGAGTTCCTGGAGCCACGCTTGGCCATGCCCAATCCCAAGTATTTCCCAGGTGTCGTCGAATGTTGTTTACAGCCACGTCCAGAAGCTAACTGCTCATGCTGTATCCGTTAGCTTCCCAGAGATACGTGTTCAGTCCACAGGACATATGGGCTGTTACGCATATCGATATCGGTCGATATCGAGAGTTGGGCAATATCGCCATAACCGATCCAATATCAGACATCCCTAATGTCAATTCTTTCCGTTTTTTGCTATTTGAATTTTGGTATTCAGGTTTTGGTCAGGATCTATTTTCCACAAATACATCCCGAATGTATTTGTAGAAAACTGTTGGAAAATGGTTTGTATGAATAGATTGAAATGATAACATACCAGACGTGAGTATTACATTATTACTAGGAAAAGCACACGAACACGACTTACTCGTGGAGTTCATGCTGAGATCTTGTCTGTTGGTCTTGTTTTTCCTGCGAGGGGAAACACATTTTTGAAATGGAGAACAAGGGAGAAAGGACAGTGAATTAAAAAGTCTTCCCGTAATCCCAGTGCAGGAAGGAAAACAAGGAAATGTTTTTATGCATAAGCAGATGTGGATGAACCCATTTCAATGAGATTTAGGCTTTGCTTTTAACCTGGCCAGTGTGCAAACAAATGCTAACAATGCTAATCAAAAGGCTTACCAACTCCCTGGAAAACAAATAAGGGGCAGCGTGTTGGCAGGGATGACCGACCCAATTGCCTTTTTTTTAGTCAGTTGGACTCGTCGTCGGCCCGTTGTGGTCAAGAGGGAGCTGAGCCGAAAAGCAAAGCCCTCAATTTAACGTTCCTACCCTCACCAAAGGTTCATGAGCTTTGGGTAGTGACCGAAAGGACAAGATCGCGGGTACAAGCGGCCGAAATGAGTTTTCTCCGCAGGGTGGCTGGGCTCTCCCTTAGAGATAGGGTGAGAAGCACTGTCATCCGGGAGAGACTCGGAGTAGAACCGCTGCTCCTCCGCATTGAGAGGAGTCAGATGAGGCGGCTCGGGCATCTGGTTAGGATGCCTCCCCGGGGCACATCCGACCGGTAGGAGGCCTCGGGAGACCATGTCTCTCAACTGTCCTGGGAAGACCTTGAGAGCTGCCGGGAAGAGCTGGACGAAGTGGCCGGGGAGAGGGAAGTCTGGACTTCCCTACTAAAACCGCTGCCCCCGCGACCCGGACCCGGATAAGCGGAAGAAAATGGAATGGAATGGCGTTACCAGCGACACACGATTTTGGCTTCATGGGAAGGAGAGGAGATGATATTTTAACATTACTTTGAAGAATGACAAAATATAGGACTGGACAAACTGACTCTTTTTCGCGTGTCGTTCTCTTTTGTTCACTCCTCAGTTGCTCACTGCTGGTGGTAACCTACATCTGTAGCCACAGCCCCCCCTGGGTAGAGTGATGGAAACGTGGCTGCCAATCCGCGCCTACAGCTTCTTCAACCGCTACCGTCCATCGACTGAGTGGGGGGAGTGAGGACTGAACCGCCAAAGCGCCGGTTTTTTGGGCGACCCGCTCTACCTCCTGAGGCGCTGCTAATGCTTAGCGTGAACTTCGGAATCGGACGCTCGTTTCGATAGAAGTCTTATGTAGCAATTGTGTTCTGATCTGACCGATCTTAAGCAAGTTTGATCAATCATTTAACACGGTGGAAAAAGCTCCCACCAAGTGATGAGGGAGGTCGGTTGGACTGCAAGATTTACAGCGCACGTAAAGCACCTCATGTGCTGTTCCGACCCTGTCTCGCCGTCACAGTCTGATCGGCTTCCGGAGGACCTGTTCCCACGAGAAATATCCCTGCAGTTGAAAGACACCGCCATACCCTGATGCTGCCACCACCATGCTTCACTGTAGGGACTGTTTCGGGCAGGTGATGAGCAGTGCCTGCTTTCCTTCGCACATAAGGCTAAGAATTAAGGCCAAAACGTTTTTTTTCTTACACTCTAGGAGTCCGTCACGTGTTCTCTTAGTTGACGTTCCGGAACTTTCTCCCATCTCCCCATTGCATCTCTGGAGCTCAGCCAGCTCAGTGATCTTCGGCTTTTTGTTACCTCTCTCACCAAGGCTCTTCCCCCACGATTGCTCCGTTTGGCTTGGACGGGCGGGTCTAGGAAGAGTTCTGGTCGTCCTGTACTTCTTCCATTTAAGGATAATGGAGCCTACTGTGCTGTTAGGAGTGCAGCAGAAATTCTTTGGTAACCTTGGCCAGATATGTTCCCTGCCACACTTCCGTCTATGAGCTCTTTGGGCAGTTCCTTGGTTCCCATTTGCTCTGACAGGCACTGTGAGCTGTAAGGTCTTATACGGTTTAATTAAACAGAGCTGGACTCCAATGAAGGAGTGGAACCATCTCAAGGAGGATGAGAGGAAATGGACAACCCGTGAGTTAAATATGCTGTATCAGTGTCACAGGCTCTCAATATTTATGAACATGTGATGTTTCAGTTTCTCTTCTTTTTTTTTTTTTTTGTCGAGATAGGGTGCCGAATGTACAGATTTTAGCAAACGGCTGCAATTGAAGAGTGAAAATGGAGTACCCACTGTAGTCATACTGTACATGTGCTAAAAAGTCACCCTGGTTACATAAAATGTTCCGAAATAGTGATCTTGGTGCCACTGAGACATACAGCAGTACGCAAAAGTTTAGGCACACCTCAAAATTTTCAAGATGTTCCTTTACAAATGGTGAGTTGGTTGGATCAGCAGTTTCAGGGAAATACATCATATAGCAGACAAACACACTCATATTTGAGAAGTGAAATGAAGTTTTTAGGATTTACAGAAAGTGTGCAATAATTATTCAAATTAAAAATAGGCAGTTGCATAAATTCGGGCACCCTTGTTGTTTTATTGATTTGAGTACCTTTAGCACTAATTATGGAAACACAAAATTTGTTTGGTAAGCTCATGACCCTTGACCTACATACACAGGTCATGCCAGTCACGAGAAAGGGTATTTAAGGTGGCCAATTGCAAGTTGTTCCCCTCTTTGCAGCTTCTCCAAAGTGTGGCAACATGGGAGCCTCAAAACAACTGTCAAAGGACCTGAAAACAAAGATTGTTCAACAGTGGGGTTTGGGGGAAGGACATAAAAAGCTAGCTCAGAGATTCCATTGTGAGGAACATAGTGAGGTAATGAAAGACCACAATCACAGTTCTGGTTAAGGCCCGGAGTGGCAGGCCAAGACAAATCTCAAGCAAAGGTGAAGGATGGTGAGAACAGTCAAACTCAACCCACAGAGCAGCTCCAGAGACCTACAACATGATCTTGCTGCAGATGGTGTCACTGTGCATCGGTCAGCTATTCAGCACACTTTGCACAAGGGGATGCTGTATGAGGAAGAAGCCGTTTCTGCACACACGCCACAAACGGAGTAGCTTGGGGTTTGCTGAACACACTGTTTTTGTCTGCTGTATGATATCTTTCCCTGAAATTGCTGATCCAAACTACTCATCATTTATAACGGAACATCTTGAAAAAACATTTGCATACTACTGTATATATGCTGTATATACGGGTTGCTTTTTTTTGCAGTCCCCAGTATTAAATACAAGAAAAACAGTAAGAAGAAAAATACACTCCTAATAAAATGTTAAGACCAGTTGAAAAAAATGTATGATTATATATTAAAATATTTTAAAATGAAAAAGGATGTTCATCAGCTGTTCAAAGGCCTTTGAAAGCTAAAATCTTGGCAAAAACGTGGATTCAATGTCATTTTCTGCCATGATCTCTTGATGGCAAAGGCAAACGAGCTTTCCGTCTTTGAACGCGGTGGGATTGTTGAGCTGCATGAGCAAGGCCCCTCGCAGCGCCGTCGCTGCTGAGGGTGGATGCAGTACGACTGTCATGCCATACGTCTTCCCGGGGGTTACAGGACAATAAACTCAAGCGCTCCCAAAATATGTCACCGCCCCTGAGCAAAAGGATCTGATTGGCTGTCCGTCAAGACACGAGAAGATCCTCGGCCCAAATGAAAGGTTGTTACCGGTGCCGAGTGCAGTCCATTTGTGAGGGAAGGTGTTTAAGAAGCAAAAACATCATTTAAGGCCTTGTCCATGCCACACAATTGTTCGTTTGGAATTTGCATGAGAGCACCAAACGTGGGACATTGAAAGGTGGAAGAAGGTTTTATTCTCTGATGAGGAAAAAATGGGGCCTTGATGGTCCACTGTCACTGGTGAGATCCCAGCTGAGATACACTGGAGGGGACACCTGCTTTTTCCTTCCATGGAACAACGGAGATGTTGTTTGGTTCACGCCCACGTCTTCTTTCTGCATTTTGAAGCTTTGCTTAGAACCCTCGTGAGAGCCATCAGTGCAAAATGTACGTTCTGATCTTAACTGGTCTTAAACTTGAATCAGGAGCGTATATAAAGAAGAAGTCAAGTCAGAAGGGCTGCATTGCTGTGCAATTAGCGCGGCGATGTTGCCATTGCGTCGCAAGCAGGCCCGTCATGATGAAGGGTGTATATTTTCTCTCACCTACTGTGAGATGACGGTAGCTTCTGAATTACATAAGCGTGTGACCTGGAAGAACAACAGCGGTCACACTCTTGGATGTTTGCTGCCACGACGACGACGACAAGAGGGAGGCACTTACTTTGCGCTTTTGCGAACGCACACGACGGTCACCACGACCACCACCACCACGGCCAGCGACACCAACACGGCGATCAGGGTGATCCATTTGCTTTCTAAAAGACCAAAACGTGTTTGTAGCATTTCAGTTCAGCTGTCCTCACAAAAATGCGACCAAGAAGTCTGAGCACATCCAATGGTTTGATATTTATAACGTAGGAGTTTATCTTGCAAAATGACCTTTAAAGGCCCAGTTACGTGGGGGCCTAGCTGGAAACGGGAAGAGGGCGGGGCATGATGCTGAAAATTAGCGCCCACTAAGCAGCCACGTAACTCTTACACAGTCTCTGTTGTGCTCGTTTTCCTGGTAATAGCAGGACGGACTTTCATAACGTTACAATCAATCAAGCCTGCGCTACGTCTAACCCGCTGAGCGGCGCCTGGCATCGTTTGTGAGGGGAAGTGCCAAAAAAGCCGAAAGGCAAGTGGTAGTTTACCAAGTCCTCCAGTGTCAGTCGTCTCAATCTCACAGTTGAGTCCTTGGAAACCTTCAGGACAGACACAAGTGTAGGAGATGTTGCTCGCCTCTTGGCAGAGTCCTCCGTTGAGACACGGGCTACTCAGGCAGGGACTCGCTGATGATGGCAACACATAACGTTGATGAGTAATACATATACAATATAGTAATACCATACCATACACAACACACAGAATGTGAGGATGAGCTGGTGCGCCAGGTGGAGAAGTTCTGGTGGAGAAGTCGCACGACTTTGGCTTTGGAAACAGTTCTCTTGATAGGGGCCTGACTTTATTCCACTCTGGAGTTGCCAGCAGTGAGAGGCGAAGGGCAGGGGTGGCCTGTAATTTTGAGTATAACCTCTACACGCCTCTACATCATTGCATGGGAGTCGGGAACAGTACCTCTGGACTGGCAGGCCGAGGTGGTGGTCCCCATTTTTAAAAAGGGTGACCGGAGGGTGTGTTCCAACTATAGGGGGATCACACTCCTCAGCCTCCCTGGGAAAGTCTACTCCAGGTTTCTGGAGAGAAGGGTACGACCGTTAGTCGCACCTGGGTTACAGGAGTTGCAAGGTGGTTTTTGTCGCGGAACACTGGACCAGCTCTACACCCTTGCAAGGGTACTGGAGGGTATGTGGGAGTTTGCCCAACCAGTCTACATGTGCTTTGTAGACCTGGAAAAGGCATTCGACCGTGTCCCTCGTGGTGTCCTGTGGGGGGTGCTCCGGGAGTACGGGATTGATGGTCCGCTTCTACCTGCCATTCGGTCCTTGTACAATCGAAGCAGGAGCCTGGTTCGCATTGCCAGCAGTAAGTCGAGCTTGTTTCCGGGGAACGTTGGCCTCCCCCAAGGCTGCCCTTTGTCACCGATTCTGTTCATAATCTTCATGGACATAATTTCTAGGCGCAGTCAAGGCATTGAGGGAGTCCAACTTGGTGACCTTAGGATCTCGTCTCTGCTATTTGCAGACGATGTGGTCCTTATGGCCTCATCAGGTTGTGACCTTCAGCGTTTACTGGAGAGGTTTGCAGCTGAGTGTGAAGGTTCTGGGATGAGACTCAGCACCTCCAAATCCGAAGCCATGGTTCTCAGTCGGAAACGGGTGGACTGTACCCTCCGGGTTGGGAGTGAGGTCTTGCCTCAGGTGAAGGAGTTCAAGTATCTCGGGTTCTTGTTCACGAGTGAGGGACGGTTGGAGCGTGAGGTCGACAGACGGATCGGTGCAGCATCTGCAATAATGTGGTCTCTGTACCGGACCATCGTGGTGAAGAGAGAGCTGAGCCGGAACGCAAAGCTCTCCGATTGATCTACTTTCTCACCCTCACCTATGGTCATGACCGAAAGAACGAGATCGCGGATACAAGCGGCGGAAATGAGTTTCCTCCGTAGGGTGGCTGGACTCACCCTAAGAGATAGGGTGAGGAGCTCGGCCATCCGGGAGGAGCTCAGAGTAGAGCCGCTGCTCCTTCACATCGAGAGGAGCCAGTTGAGGTGGCTCAGGCCTCTCGTCCGCATGCCACCCGGGCGCCTCCCTGGTGAGGTGTTTCGGGCATGCCCAGCCGGGAGAAGGCCCCGGCAAGACGTAGGACACGCTGGAGGGATGTTTCACGTGTCTCACAGCTGGTCTGGGTTTGTTACGTATATTGTCGAATCATGCTGCTCAGCCTTCTGGGTAAAGACTATTCAGGCGTTCTGGAGAGGTGGATCCACCAAAGAGATGAACCTCAGATTCAGGAGTAGTAGTGTGGGGTTTTTTTCCTGGTCATCAAACTGTAGACCAACCCTTTGCAGGGATCTTGAGGGTGCATGGGGGTTTGCCCAACCAGTCCACATGTGTTTTGTGGACGTGGAGAAGGCATTCGACCATGATCATCAACTCACTGGATCAGCGAGTATGATAAGGCTGGGATGAGAATCAGTACGAGTCCATGCTTCTCACCTGGGAAAGGGAGGAGTTCCTTCTCTGGGTTGGGGGTGAGAGCCTGCCCCAAGTGGAGGAGTTTAAGTACCTCAGGGTTTTGTTTACAAGTGAGGGAAGGATGGAACGTGAGATTGATAGGTGGATTGGTGACCCAATAGACCCAAGACACACTGGAGAGACTATGTCTCTCAACTGGCCTGGAAATGCCTCAGTATCCGCTGGGAGGATCTCTTCTTCTTTTGTTATTAATATTGCTGTGACACAAACCTCTGTGGCAGTCGCGTCTGTAGTCGTAGACCCAGCAGACGTATCCCTCCTGGCATCTTTTGTTCTGGCACACGGTGCCCGTGGTGGTGCATTCACATGTCTGAGAACAATCTTCTGTCACAAACGTTTCCTTCAGCTGGAGGTACAGAAAAATGCAGATGTGACTAACGGCGTGCCAGTATATAATCATAATCATAATTATCAAGAGTTTACGGGGTAGTATCGGTCAAGGAACATGCAGCCGCACTGGGCATACGGCACGCAGACGCCCTCGCTCATAACGAAGCCGGCATTGCACTGGCAGCCTTCCACGCAGAAAGTGACATCACACTGTGAGGGGGCCGCCAGGTCTGCGCAGGAGGCGGGGCATGGCGTCATGCAAGACGAGTAGCTGCTGTTTCCTTCGCATGACAACGCTGTGGAGGGAGGGGGAAGGAATGAATACGACATCACCGCATATCATATCAGTGCCTAACAGCACGGTCAGTAAGTGCCAACCCAATTGGTCTCCTGCAACAAAATGTTGAATTTTTAAATTGTGACTTTTCTTATATAATTATAAATTGGAGGAAAAAAAACGGCGTGCCAGTATATAATAATAATCATAATTATAATAATCAAGCGTTTTTTTATTTCTCATATAATTATAAATTTCCTTCCTGAGCCACCACCTCATCGGGGTGGAGGAGTTTGCGTGTCCCAATGATCCTAGGAGCTAAGTTGTCGGGGGCTGGCAAACAGGTCCTAGGTGAGGGACCAGACAAAGAGTGGCTCAATAGACCCCAATGACGCACAATAACAATGTACTTCGTTTTCCCTCGCCTGGACGTGGGTCACCGGGGCCCCCCTCTGGAGCCAGGCCCGGAGGGGGGGCACGATGGCGAGCGTCTGGTGGCCGGGCCTGCACCCAAGGGGCCCGGTCGGGCACAGCCCGAAAAGGTAATGTTGGGTACCCCCTCCCATGAGCTCACCACTCGTTGGAGGGGCCAAAGGGGTCGGGTGCAAAGAGAGCTGGGTGGCGGCCGGGGGGGGAGGCCTTGGTGGTCCGATCCTCGGCTACAGAAGCTAGTTGTCGGTACGTGGAAAGTCACCTCTCTGGCGGGGAAGGAGCCTGAGCTGGTGCGTGAGGTGGAGAAATTCTGGGTAGATATAGTCGGACTGACCTCAACGCACAGCAAGGGCTCTGGAACCAGTCCTCTGGAGAGGGCATGGACTTTATTCCACTCTGGTGTTGGCGGCAATGAGAGGCGACGGGCAGGGGTGGAAATTCTTGTTGCCCTCTGGCTCCAAGCCTGCACGTTGGAGTTTAACCCAGTAAACGAGAGGGTAGTTTCCCTACGCCTTCGGGCGGGGGGTGGGGGACAGGTGGGGGACAGGTGGGGGACGGGTCCTGACTGTTGTGTGTGCTTATGCACCAGTTCGATGATTGACTTTGTGGTTGTGTCGTTGGACTTGCGGCCACATGTTTTGGGCACTCGGGTAAAGAGAGGGGTGATCACCACCTGGTGGTGAGTTGGTTCCGATGGGGGGGGGAGGATGCCGGTCAGACCTCGCAGACCCGAACGCATTGTGAGCCGTTTCCAGTGAGGGTTGGACTCCGCCAGGGCTGCCCTTTTTCACCGATTCTGTTAACTACTTTCATGGACAGAGTTTCTAGGCGCAGCCAGGGCGTTGAGGCGTTTCAGTTTGGTGGCCCCAGGATTCGATCTCTGCTTTTTGTAGATTATGTGGTCCTGTGGGCTTCATCGAGCCTTGACCTTCAACTCTCACTGGATCGGTTCGTAGCTGAGTGTGAAGCGGCTGGGATGAGAATCAGCACCTCCAAGTCAGAGTCAATGGTTCTCGCCCGGGAAAGGGTGGAGTGCTATCTCTGGGTCGGGGATAAGCTTCTCCCTCAAGTGGAGGAGTATAAGTATATCGGGGTCTTGTTCACGGTGATGAAAGGATGGAACGCGAGATGGACAGGCGGATTGATGCAGCGTCTGCAGTGATGCGGACTCTGCACCGGTCTGTCGTAGTGACAGAAAAGACGTTCCTACCCTCACCTACGGTCATGAGCTTTGGGTAGTGACCGAAACGACAGGATCGCGGGTACAAGCGGCTGAAATGAGTTTTCTCCGCAGGGTGGCTGGGCTCTCCCTTAGAGATAGGGCGAGAAGCACTGTCATCCGGGAGAGACTCGGAGTAGAACCGCTGCTCCTGCGCATTGGGAGGAGCCAGATGAGGTGGCTCGGGCATCTGGTTAGGATGCCTCCCGGACACCTTCCTGGGGAGGTGTTCAGGGCACGTCCAACCGGTAGGAGGCCTCGGGGAAGACCCACGACATGTTGGAAGGACTATGTCTCTCAGCTGGCCTAGGAACGTCTCGGCATCCGCCGGGAAGAGCTGGACGAAGTGGCCGGGGAGAGGGATTTCTGGGCTTCCCTGCTTAGGTTGCTGCCCCCGCGACCCCACATCGGATAAGTGGAAGAAAATGGATGGATGGATAATTATAAATATCTGTATTATGTATTTACTGTATTTTCCAGCGCTACTTTATTATTCAACTTTGAACCCCAGAGCTTATATAGCAGTGCAACTAATTTATGTTCTAATTTCGTGACTACTAATCGTTTAAATGCTGTGTCGGTGAGGAAACTATAGCTCTTTGTTTGGCATAAGCGATGAGAAAACTCCCAACAAGCTCGTCAACACAATGGAAATCGGAATTTACAGTGTCATCCTGCAAAGAACCCTAAAATCATCACAGCAATTTAACACTCATAAGGTAGCAAGAGAAATATACAATTTTCTCGTAGCTTATGTTTGGTTATGATAATGATTGACCATGAATAATAATAATGCGCTAACTGGTTGCCATGGAGTCATGTGAGCCACAATATGCCATTTTATGACATGAACGTAACAACAGTACATTTTATCTTCTTCTTGTCCTTTCGGCCTATCCCACCAGGGGTCGCCACAGCGAATCATTTCCCCATGTTTGGATTTGGCAAAAGTTTTACGCCTTCCTGACACAACCTTCTGTATGGGGGACATGATCTAGTAGTGGTAATAAAAAAGAGTAGTGGTAATAAAAAATAAACATAGCTTACTCATGGGTATTGTTTGACTAACTAAAACATGAATAAATATATAATATATAAATAACAAATTTTTTTGTTTACAATCTTCTAAATGCAGTTAACATTAGAGCCCTGTAGCCATGAAGTAACACCCCTATAGTCACCTTTACATCTGCATTTAACCACAGAAAAGCACAAAAAAATTCCTGACTGCAAAAAGTGAAGTTAAACAATTTATAATGTTGGTAAATGCAACTCCATCCATTCTATGCCGCTTATCCTGTAAATGCAAATCAAATAAAAACAAAGAAACTTCCATACCGCCTTGGCGATATATTTTCTCAAAAGAAACGAGCAGCTGATTTCGCTACACTTTATATCGTCTGGTATTTGGGGACTTAAAAGTGAAAGCAAGTATTGATCTGAGGTTTGTGTACACACTGAGCTACGCCAGAAAATAGTAGTAGTAGGATTTTATTTGATTATTTTTTTTTAGATTACAGTGTCATTGCGTTCATTTTTTGTCGTAATACTGACAATCTATTCGGTGAAAATGCGCAGCGGGTTATGTCTTGCTACTTTAGTTTTGCAAAGTTCCGACCTCATCTCTTTCTGACTATACATATATTCAGGAGGAACGACGATATAAATATTTGGATTTTATTTTTGATATATATATTCATTCATTTATTCATTTTCTATGCCGCTTATCCTCATTAGGGTCGCGGGCATGCTGGAGCCTATCCCAGCTGGCTTTGGGCGGGAGGCGGGGCACACCCTGGACCGGTGCTCTGCAACTTTGTTGTCTGAATTTTTTAAAATCCCGCCACTTACTAAAAGTGCAAAAATGACATCTTTAACCTAGCAACGTCACAGCTTTGTTCACACATTGGTCCAGTGACATTGTTTATTTACATCATTTAGTAAATCTGCAGCTTTGTTTTTGTAAAATTGATTTGATTAACGTACAATTTTTAATGTAATGTAATGTCTTAAAACTGCAAATTTGTTACAGTTTTCTAGTGAATTCATATTTATCATATTTATCTATCTCATGGGTTTAGGACATTTTTCCTGGTAACAGTACAAATTTAAATCTTTATTTCGTAAATGTTCGACTTTTTGTCTCGTGCATCATTTTTTTCATGTGAACTGGACGACATCTTTCATAGCGACGCAACATGATTGTAATATTGTGAACTTTTTTCTTACTCTTACAAAAGACATTTTCCTCATACATTAATTCTTGTTAAGAAATCACAAATTGACTATTTTTGGAATCAATACGCTTAAAAATGGGTTTAAAATTCATGGAATGTCACAAATACGTAGATAAGCTGGTTAAAAAACGGTATCAACGCGTTACCGCAGGCCAGTTGTTTCCTCCACGGTCCCAGCATGACTCCTGCTTCCTGGCAGGCGGCAGCGTAAGCTTCGTAGCTGGCGCAGCGTAACTTGTCGCTGCCGCGCTCGGCACACAGGTCATACACGCAGTCGCTGTGACGGAATGATCGTCATTATTCTTGTTTTGATGCCACAATGGCATTTGCACTCACTCCTGGTAGCTTTTGGCCGGCAAGGCGGCGTGGCAGGCAGCAAACGGTCCGCTGGGCTCAGCTAGAGCGCCACATTTTGCGACATCGTTGTAGTCGCTCAGTTCAGCCTCGGAGCAGTCAAACGTCTCAAAGCCTGAATCTGGATCCGTGTCCGCTTCTCGCCTGAACAGAACCAAAGAAAGTTGTTTTTTTTGTTCAACTTATCTTGTACTTTTTGTTTTTTTTTCTCCTAACGTTGCAACTTTCTGTCAGGTCTTCACACTGTCGTGATCTCCTGATGGCAAAGGCAAAAAAGCTTTCTCTCTTTGAAAGGCGGTGGGATTGTGGAGCTGCATAAACGAGGTTTCTCACAGCGTCATTGCTGCCGAGGTTGGACACATCTTCAAACATCCAGAGGGTTATGCAACACAAAATTCAAGTGGTAGACCCCAAAAAATGGCCCTAGATGGAGAATCCCTTTGGCTGTCCATCCCGCCAATCTAAACCCAATCAAGAACATTTGGGGATGGATTCACAAACATGGACATCAGTTCAACGCAATGGATGCCTTCCATGAAGCCATCTTCACCACCTGGAGCATTCCCAATCCCAATCCTTAACAAGAATCACTACTGAGTCTTATTCTATTTCTATTTTAGGGGGTTTCTGGTTTGTTTTTTTAGCTATGGTGTTTTGATCGCCTGAAGAACAACTTCATTCATTCATTCTTTTTCGATACCGTCTATCCTAGCTGACTTTGGGCGAGAGGCGGGGTACACCCTGGACTGGTCCCCAGTCAATCGCAGGGCACATATAGACAAACAAAGACATACAACCAGTCAATCACATTCATACCAATGGACAATTTAGAGTGGCCAATTAAGCTAACATGCATGTTTTTGGAATGTGGGAGAAGACCGGAGTACCTGGAGAAAACCCACGCACGCACGCACGGGGAGAACATGCAAACTCCACACAGAGATGCCCAACGGAGATTCAAACCCTGAACCTCCTGACTGTGAGGCCAATGTGCTACCCACTCGACCACCGTGCGGCCCAGAAGAACAACTTATTTGAATTGAATCGTTTTGACAAGTTTTTCGACAAAACAAAACTTTTAGACCCTGCTTAAAATCTAACCGTGCAAAACGTAAATCTTTGCAATTTTTCAACTGCTCTTGGGAGTGTATATCTCGCTATTGTACCTCAGCTGAAGTACAGTATAGTAATCCGTCATTTACCGCAGTTAATTGGTTCCGGACCCGACTGTAAGCAGTGATATTTGTAGCGATTGAAGTTTCTCTAGAAATTAAATATTTTGGTAGTGATGGCATATAAAAGCTGTTACGACCTCCGAAATACGGGGTTTAACATCCACCCAATGTGGTAGAGACTCAAAGAAAACCGGTCCGTGTGGAAGACAGGAAGTGACGCCGGGGGTTTAGAGTTGAGTTTTGGCTTGTTGTGGCAAAAATATCCCAAGTTATTATTACTATTATTATATTGTTAGTATTAATATGATGTGGGAAAAACCTGCAATAAAATCCTAACAGATGCCAGCCAGTACGGCTGTGCCAGTGTATGTTGGTAAACCTCGTTCCCTTAAGAGCTGCGCCGAACACTCAGCTGGGAGCCCGGGGTTTTGGCCGAGTGGTCAGCGCTCTCGCCTCCCATTACAAGGGTCCTGAGTTCGCCCTCCGGCGCGGGCAAAATTCACAATTTATTAGTGATTTGTATTTTTAATTCATTTAGCCACTTTTATACTTTAAAATGCCTAACTTGCAAAAGCAAGTGCAATTTGCATAAATACACATATTGTTTTGACTACTAATAGCCTGATTTCTTCATATATATAAAAAAAACTGGTTTACTGGTGGTTTTGTCACACAAACAACGTACTTGTGAACGTGTGTGCCAGCGTCGTTGCTCTCGGGACCTTCAACCAATCTGTCGCTAACCCGCCAGCTTTCTCCAAACACATTCAAGTCCCTGACCAGCGTCCCGTCCGGCCTCATGTACTCATTTCTGGTGCTGCCGTCGTAGTTCCCGCACAGTCCTCTCACAGCGTTCTTGTAGGTGCTTGGCAGAACGATCTCTGATGGACGGGGGACGAAAAGGTTACTATTGCAGCGAAAGAGTAACTCATCTTTTTTGTGCGTTACCTCCGCGACTTTTCCCGTCGAAGCGCACAGTAAGTCCAAAGTCAGTTGCTAACTGAACCTCTTTGGAGTTCATTGTGATGGTTATTCCGTCAGCTGGACTGAGAGGAGGCGACACACTTTCCCCGTTCACCTAAACAACCCAAAGTTATACGTCGGCATTTTTGGCAAAAGGAGCATCAAAGACAGATACCCACCAGGGCCGCCTTCCTCTGCAGGAATCGAACGTTGACGCCGTAAACGTCCACATACATCTGGTCCAGGAAGGACACCCTCTTGTTTCCACCGCGTCGGATGTTCTTACCGCGTACAGTCAGCGGCACCAGCGAGCCTTGCAGGTTGAGATCCTGAGTCAGGACGTAAGTGTACGGGCCCTGGAAGTGATGCGTGAAACCGTCGAAAGTTCGGTAGTGGGGATCCCCAACCACGGTGCACTTGTCAAACTCTAGAAAGACACAAGTTTTTATGGTAAATAGCACCAGCATTACTGTAACCACACTCACCTGCTAAATATGCATCTTTTTCTCATGATCATCAATGAACAGTTCGCAGAAAATGAGAAAATGGTTTTTAGTAATGTTGCTGTTTTATTCTTAGGAAACTAGGACTTTTTTGCTCGTTACTGTGTATTTTCCCTTAAAGGACAGCTGCACGTTTTTGGAATAGACGGAGGCATGATCGGCTCCCTCTGGTGGACATAGCTGAATAAACCATGGCCGTGGCCAATCAACAGCTTAGCTGAGAAGCAATGCACGATGGGAAGAACTTAATACTTTTTTATTCTAAACACGTATTGGTACTTGCATTGTATATTTCTGAGTGGTAAGTTGCTGTGTGATTATTTTAGTGTTGTTTCTAAGATGACACCATCACTCAGACTGTTATACTGAGTAACAACCCCCTGAGCTACCCGGTCCTCAGTGACCCGTGCACGTCACAGTATGCCATTTTATGGCGCGGACATGTACGGCTGATACGGCTGAAAATAATATCAGTGCAATGTGACTATCCGAATAAAGGTACTGTTATTTTTTATAGCTACATGGCAAACAATTTGCCAGTAGGTGCAGTAGATTCTCAGAAAACAAACAAGACCCAGCATTCACGATATGCACGCTCTTAAGGCCGTGCAATTGGCCGATTAGTTGAAAGGGGCGTGTCCAAAAAATGGCAGTGTCTGCCGTTGACTTTACAAACTCAAAACTATTTTGTACAAACTATTTTGTTTCTAGGATGAGAAAAATATTAGGAGAAACATGCCCATGTCGTGATGCTTCACTGTCTTCACTAGGGGTCGTCTCACAATCCGTCTGCGGCTTGGACCCAAAAAGAACAATTTGACTAATCAATCCACAAAATGTACCTCCATTTCCCTTTAGGCCAGTTGATGTGCTCTTTGGCAAATTGTAACCTCTTCTGCACATGCCTTTTTTTAACAGAGGGACTTTGCGGGGGATTCTTGTAAATATTTTCACAGATGTCTTCTAAGTGTCACAGTACTTACAGGTAACTCCAAAATGTCTTTGATCATCCTTACACATTAATGTGAAGGTGAATCTATGTCAATAATGTTTTCATTCTTAAATTTAGGGGGCATCGCAGCATATCATACACCCTCAGAACTCACTGGCAGGCTTGCAGTACACATTTCCATGTTTATCCAGGGCACACACTGAGTTGGAATCACAGCTGTGGTTCTTGCACGTGATCTGGCCTCCCAGGTTACACGTGCACTTCGCAACACATTTGTCAGTTAGCCACGAATCTCCCACCTGCAAAAAAAACACATTTTCTACATTGTTATTGTGTTGAAAATTATTTTCTCATCCTGAAAAAAAGACAAAAATGTTTTAAAATTTGAGAGTTTTCTGCTTCTCAAGACCAGTAAGATACAGATAACCACTAACTTTTTCATTTAACTGTAGTTTGTGCACACACTGGAGGTCAAAAGGAGTCAAATTTGGATTGGACCAACGGTACCTGATTTGTCTAATCTATTGAAATTTCGTGACATTACTTCCTCATCTCTACTATCAGGAGACCCATATTATGGAGCGGAGGGAGCCTCCTGCTGTGCACTATATTCGGAAGGCTGAGCCGCTACAGAGGTCAAAACAACCGGCGTTTGGAGCTAGATGAGCCACCTGGTGTGTTCCAGCAAGATGTACTGTATTCCGGCACACGCCTCGAGCAGCCGGTGTGACGCCATGGAGGTCTCTGGCAAATGTTTTGCGCTTTTCAAACCCGTAGCGATGTGGCGTTTCAGGTGGCAAGTTTTTGTTTTCTTCCTCCTCGCGGAGCTTTCGGTACAACTAGCTCGTAAAATGTCTCTGAAAGTGAGTTCAGGGAACGTTAGGCAGGACAAAAGAGGAGCACTTGATTTGCTCACTGGCGTAGTGCGGGTGAACTTTCCACAGTGGAGTGTTTTCTTTAAGTGGTTATCTGAGCTATTTTTAATGCTATCAGATTTTGAAGAAGAAGAAGAAGAAGATCATATCGGCCCGTGCACCCCTAGTTGAAAAGATCTTTCTTTCTTCTATGTATTTATTGTTTGTAAAGAATTACACATTTCTTGTGTATTACATCATTTATAACAAGCATAATCGTGAGAAGGTCGAAGTTGTAATTGGTGGCAGCCAGTTCTGGTGTTTTTAATACTCACGTCATGGTACTCTCCGTGTGAATCCAGGCAGCCACATTTGCTGAGCGGAACACATTTGGCGTCGCTGAGGACGAAGCCGGCATCGCATCGGCAGCCTTCCACGCAGGCGGTCGGCGGCAGGTGGCAAACGATTGGGAAAAGATCGGAGCAGGTCGGCGGGCAGGGGGCAGTGCAGTCAGAATAGTGGCTGTTAGGTGGGCAGGGCAAGGCTGCAAAAGATGATCAGCATTAGTCCCTTTCCCCATAAAAAAATGGTCCTTTTGGATTCAGACCAGCATACCATGCACATTTGTGACTATTCTGGTCTTACAGTTACAACAATTCTGGTCGGCTTCATAGCTAAATAATGTTTTAACACAAAACGTCTTTTCTTTTCCTTTCAAATGTTCAGAGGCAAAGCAGCATATCATGCATGTTTGTACTAGTTCGGCATCGATTGCGACTCTCATTGCCTTAAATGCTACAAAGAGTTAGCGTGAACGTAAACAAATACGCTCCTCCGTGAATCACCACCTTATCGTAGTGCAGGGGTTTGAGTGAGTGCAGGAGTGATTCTAGGAGCTTATGTTGTCGGGGGCTTTATGCTCCTGGTAGGGTCCCCCAAGGCAAAAAGGTTCTAGGTGACGGGCCAGACTAAGAGTGATTCAGAAGACCCTTAGGACTAAAACCAAGAGGAGTGACCGCATCTCGCCCGGACGTGGGACACCGGGGCCTCACCCTGGAGCCAGGCCTGGTGGAGGGGCTTGCAGGCAAGCGCCTGGTGGCCGGGCCTTCACCCGTGGGGCCTGGCCGAGCCCAGCCCGAAGACGCAACACGGGAGCTCCCCCCCGCAGACCCACAACCTGCAGGGGCAACCATAAGGGTCCGGTGCCATGTGATTCGGGCAGTGGTCGAGGGCAGGTGTCCGGGCGACCTGGTCTTCGGCGACCAAATCTGGTTCTTGGGACATGGAATGTCACTTCTCTGGTGGGAAAGGAGCCTGAGCTTGTTGAAGAGGCGGAGACATTCCGACTAGATATAGTCAGACTCACCTCAACCCACAGTTTGGGCTCTGGAACCAAATTCCTTGAGAGGGGCTGGACCTTGTTCTACTCTGGAGTTGCTGCATGGGAGAGGCGGTGAGTTGGGATGGGCTTATTAATAGCACTCCTCAGCCTCCCTGGAAAAGTCTACTCCAGGGTGCTGGAGAGAAGGGTACAACCGTTAGTCAAACCTGGGTTACAGGAGTTGCCATGTAGTTCCGTCCCGGTCGCAGAAGACTGGACCAGCTCTACACCCTTGCAAGGGTACCGGAGGGTATATGGGAGTTTGCCCAACCGGTCTGCATGTGCTTTGTAGACTTGGAAAAGGCATTCGACCGTGTCGCTCGTGGTGTCCTGTGGAGGGTGCTCCGGGAGGACGGGATTGGTGGTCCGCTACTACGTACCATTCGGTCTTTGTACAATCGAAGCAGGAGCCTGGTTGGCATTGCCAGCAGTAAGTAGAGCTTGTTTCCGGTGAACGTTGGCCTCTGCCAAGGCGTTGAGGGAGTCCATCTTGGTAACTTTAGGATCTTGTCTCTGCTATTTGCAGACGATGTGGTCCTTATGGCCTCATCAGCCTGTGACCTTCAGCGTTTACTAGATCGGTTTGCACCTGAGTGTGAAGCTTCTCCAAATCCGAGGCCATGGTTCTCAGTCGGAAACGGGTGGACTGTCCCCTCCGGGTTGGGAGTGAGGTCTTGCCTCAGGTGGAAGAGTTCAAGTATCTCGAGGTCTTGTTCACGAGTGAGGGACGGTTGGAGCGTGCGGTCGACAGACGGATCGGTGCAGCGTCAGCAATAATGTCACAGTACCGGACCGTTGTGGTGAAGAGAGAGCTGAGCCGGAAAGTAAAGCTCTCTGCTTACCGATCGATCTACGTTCCCACCCTCACCTATGGTCATGAGTTATGGGTCATGACCGAAAGAATGAGATCGCGGGTACAAATGGCGGAAATGAGTTTCCTCCGTAGGGTGGCTGGACTCACCCTAAGAGATAGGGTGAGGAGCTCGGCCATCCGGGAGGAGCTCAGAGTAGAGCCGCTGCTCCTTCACATCAAGAGGAGCCAGTTGAGGTGACTCGGGCATCTCACCCGGATGCCTCCGGGCGCCTTCCTGGTGAGGTGTTTCGGGCATGCCCAGCCAGGAGAAGGCCCCGGGAAGACCTAAGACTTAGGACTGGAGGGACTATGTCTCACAGCTGGCCTGGAAACGCCTTGCTGTCCTCCTAGTGGAGCTGGAAGAGGTCGCCGCAGACCAGGAAGTCTGGACTACTGAGACTGCTGCCCCGCGACCCGGACCCAGATAAGCGGAAGAAAATGGAATGGAAGGAAATAGTAATCAAATACACAAAAACGTTTTCAGAGGCTGAGCAGCATATCATGCATAGTTGTGACTAGTCCAGTGTTAGCATCATTCACAGCAGTTAGCACCAACACACGAAAAATGCCATGAATAACAATGCAGTACAGTATACCATGCAAAATTGTCACTATTCCTGACTGTGTTACAACTCACTAGTGTTGTAGCATACAAAGTCACGCTTAAGTCCTATCTCATAAACCGGCAACAGTTCATCTTTATCAACCACTGCTCCTCCTCCAAAGCTCCCCTGCAGCAGGGTGTACCGCAGGGTTCGGTGCTTGGTCCTCTCCTCTTCATTCTCTACATCCTCCCCCTCGGCAACATCATTCATCATCATGGTCTCCGTTTTCACTGCTACGCTGACGACATCCAACTTTACATCTCCACAACATCCATCAACCCCAGCATCTACTCCACTCTCACCCACTGCTTAACAGACATCAAAAACTGGATGAATCACAACTTCCTCAAATTAAACAGCGACAAAACAGACTTTATCATTATTGGTCCACATCAAATCACCAAATCTTCTCAACACTTCATCCTCCACTTCGACAACACCACACTTCTTCTCTCCCCACTCATCCGCAATCTTGGTTTGCTCCTCGACCCCACTCTTTCATTTGAACCTCACGTAAAGCACATAACCCGGACTGCTTTTTTTTCATCTCCAAAGCATAGCTCGTCTCCGTCCATCACTTACCTTCTCTGCCGCTGAAACTCTCATCCACGCGTTCATCACAACCAGAATCAACTATTGCAATAGCTTTCTCTATGGTACATCATTAAAAACCCTCAACAGATTACAGTACATTCAGAACTCCGCCGCTCGGCTCCTCACCCACACACGTTCCCGTGAACACATCACCCCTGTCCTCCTCAAGATCCACTGGCTCCCTGTCCCTCAGCGTATCCACTTTAAAATCCTTCTCATTACATTTAAAGCACTCCATAACCTGGCCCCTCCTTACCTCACAGACCTGCTCCACCACCACACTCCATCTCGCTCCCTCCGCTCCCCCAACTCCAACCTTCTGTCCCTGCCCTGTAGGACCAAGCTCCGAACCTGGGGGCACAGAGCTTTTTCCATCGCTGCCCCCACCCTCTGGAACTCTCTGCCTAAACCCCTCCGTGACTCTGACCCCCCCACCTTCAAGAAAACACTTAAAACTTATCTGTTTAAAATTGCTTTTAATGTTTGATTTTATTCTGTAAATTTTGTGCTGTTTTTATTTTTTAATGTATTGTAACGCGTCTTGGAGTTTCTTGAAAAGCGCTATATAAATAAAATGTATTATTATTATTATTATTAACGTAAACAGCACAGCATTTGTTTTTGAGGGAGCATACCATGCACAGTTGTGACTCTTCCGCCATCAACTACAAAAACTGCTACGCGATTGTCACCAATGCAAAAAACAAAAAATGTACCTTTCTGGAAGCAAAGCAGCATTTCATGCATAGTTGTAACTATTCCAGCGTTAGTATTATTTATATTCATATATTTTTCTTTTTTTATAGCATATATAAAGCAAAAAATCACATTTCACCATCGATTAAAAACACATTTTTCAAGAACGTAGCCGCATATCATGCACAGTTGTAATTGTGAACATCCAAAAATAGAGCAACATACGATGCTAGTAAACAACAGATCAGCAACTTACGGCAGAATGATTGGTTCCTCCAGCTGACGGCCACGCCGGCGCTGTGGCAAGCCTGAGCGTACGCCTCCACGTTGTCGCAGAGCGTGGCCTGCATGCCGTCGTACTCGCACATGTCATACACGCAGTTCCCTAAAAAGGCCTCCGGGGGCACCACAGAGTGGCACGGCTTGAAACCATCGGACAGAACAACACGGGCACACTGGTCCTCGTATTGCCTCTCCTCCTCCGCCGTGCAATTGGGGTAGACGTCCGGGCGTTTGTCTGGTTGACAGCTGAGACGAAAAGATAGGAAAATGAAGTTTAAAAAAAAGTCCTAACAAGTAAAAACAATGATGTCGTGCGCTGACCCGGGGTCGCTGTCGCCCTCTGCCTTCCAGCTGTTGCCCAGTTGAATGACATCCTTGGCAGGTTTGTTGTCGGGCATCAGGTTGTCATCAGATGAGTTGTAGTTATAGTTACCGCACATGCCGCAAAGCTAAATTCCAAAAACAAAACAATATATATTGTCGTTAAATCTTTTCGTCTAAATACAATTTTTAACACGATTAGAGCCCTCGTGATAAATAACACCCCTATAGTCACCTTTACACTCTTATGACTTAATATAGTAGATATAATCAGAGAAAATAAGCCATATCAGGCATCAATACGACACGTGCTTGTGTGTGTTGCAAGAAATGTGTCCCAGGCGTGTGGACAGGAAGTGACGTCGGGGGTTGAGAGTTAAAGCTGCCTTACAGCCACAACAGTAACTGGCAACAATACGGGAGTAAAGTCGTAACTTTATGAGAAAGATGATTTGAGGTTTGGTATCCGAAGGAAAAAAAATCCCTTATCACTTTGCTATCAGACCCTGCCATCGTAGCTCGTTCAGCTTTACAGGTACCGCGCGTATCCAATGCCAACCGCAGCAAGCGGCACGCACCTTGTCAAAGTATTCGCCGGGCACGGTGATCTCCAGGTGATGAACGCCGTCAAATTTCACTTGCAGACCAAAGCTGGTGTCCAGCAGGTTGTAGGCTCCGCTGGTTATCACCTTGGCGTCACCAAGCGAAATCGGCGTCCTCACACGGCGACTGTTGACCTACGTGAGGGGGGGCGGGAACCACACATCAGGCGCAGCTCTCACTTGACTTGATAGGACATTCACGAAACGGTTACCCACCAGAACTCTGCGACCTTTCTGTAGTTCGATTTCCATGTCATGAGGGAGGTAAACTTTGACGGAACGAACGTACGACGCCTCCGGTTGACCGCGCTCCTCGTTTTTCGCGACTATCCGGAACGGCGTTACTCTTGTGGCGTTACATACCTTGGAGAGATGGGAAAAGATCATACAGTGCACAAAACCACACAAAAATACCGACAATAAAAAAAATCTAAAATGTAAAAATACCAAATCAATTGTGTATAGAAGTTTCAAATTATAATCAAATAATAAGCTTTTAACTTTAAAATAATTTAGACTTCAGTAAAAAAAAAAAAAATCAACAACCCAAAAATAAAATAAAAAATATCTCATATGTACAAATAAAAATACCAATAATTAAGAATTAAACAAAGTCAATGATGTACAATAGTTTAACAATATAATAAAATAATAAGCTTTTAACTTTAAAATACATTTTGAATTCAGTACGTCATGAGTGCCCCAAACATAAAATATCAAATCGGGACTCCTGAAGCAGCTGACAGGCACCGGCAGGCCAAGCGGCACGCGGCTTCGGTGGTGGTCAAGGCAAAAACTCGGGTGTGGGAGGAGTTCGGTGAGGCTATGGAGCACGACTTTCGGTCGGCCTCGAAGTGGTTCTGGCAAGCCATCTGACACCTCAGAAAGGGGAAGCAACCCCCAGTTCACACTGTTTACAGTGCGGACGGGGGCTTGCTGATCTCGACTGAGGATATAGTTGGTCGATGGAAGGAATACTTTGAGGTCCTTCTCAATTCCACTGACATACCTTCCGTAGAGGAAGCAGAGTCTGAGGATACGTACGTGGACAGTTCTATCACCGTGGCTGAGGTAATTCGGGTTGTTAAATCACACCCCAGTGGAAAGGCTCCTTTGGGTAGATGAGTTTTGCCCTGAATTCCTCAAGGCTCTGGATGTTGGAGGACTGTGTTGGTTGACACGCCTCTACAACATTGCATGGAAGTCAGGAACAGTACCTCTGGACTGGCAGACCGGGGTGGTGGTCCCCATTTTTAAAAAGGGTGACCGGAGGGTGTGTTCCAACTATAGGGGGATCACACTCCTCAGCCTCCCTGGGAAAGTCTACTACAGGGTGCTGGAGAGAAGGGTACGACACCCTTGCAAGGGTACCAGAGGGTATGTGGGATTTTGCCCAACCGGTCTACATGTGCTTTGTGGACTTGGAAAAGGCATTCGACCGTGTCCCTCGTGGTGTCCTGTGGGGGGTGCTCTGGGAGTACGGGATTGGTGGCCCGCTACTACGTGCCATTCGGTCCTTGTACAATCGAAGCAGGAGCCTGGTTCGCATTGCCAGCAGTAAGTCGAGCTTGTTTCCGGTGAACGTTGGCCTCCGCCAAGGCTGCCCTTTGTCACCGATTCTGTTCATAATCTTCATGGACAAAATTTCTAGGCGCAGTCAAGGCGTTGAGGGAGTCCAGCTTGGTGACCTTAGGATCTCATCTCTGCTATTTGCAGACGATGTGGTCCTTATGGCCTCATCAGGCTGTGACCTTTAGCGTTTCCTGGAGCGGTTTGCAGTTGAGTGTGAAGCTTCTGGAATGAGACTTAGCACCTCCAAATCCGAGGCCATGGTTCTCAGTCCGTAACAGGTGGACTGTACCCTCCGGGGTGGGAGTGAGGTCTTGACTCAGGTGGAGGAGTTCAAGTAACTTGGGGTCTTGTTCACGAGTAAGGGAAGGTTGGACCGTGCGGTCGACAGACCGATCGGTGCAGCGTCCGCAGTAATGCGGTCGCTGTACCGGACCGTCGTGGTGAAGAGAGAGCTGAGCCGGAAGGCAAAGCTCTCTGTTTACCGATCGATCTACGTTCCCACCCTCACCGATGGTCATGAGTTATGGGTCATGACCGAAAGAACGAGATTGCGGATACAAGCGGCGGAAATGAGTTTCCTCCGTAGGGTGTCTGGACTCACCCTAAGAGATAGGGTGAGGAGCTTGGCCATCCAGGAGGAGCTGAGAGAAGAGCCGCTGCTCCTTCACATCGAGAGGAGCCAGTTGAGGTGGCTCGGACATCTCGTCCGGGTGCCTCCCGGGGCGCCTCCCTGGTGAGGTGTTTTGGGCATGCCCAGCCGGGAGAAGGCCCCGGGGAAGACCTAGGACACGTTGGAGGGACTATGTCTCACAGCTGGCCTGGGATCACCTTGGTGTCCTCCTGGTGGAGCTGGAAGAATTTGCCGGAGACCGGAAAGTCTGGACTTCCCTACTGAAACTGCTGCCCCCGCGACCCGGACCCGGATAAGCGGAAGAAAATGAAATGGACCTGCTGACTAAAAACCTGATAAAGCAGTCAAAAGTCAAAACTTAATATTACTTAAAACTTGTATTTTTTGGAGTTCAGCGACTGCCACATAAACAAAAACACATAAAACTTTGTATTCACAAAACCATCCAGTTACTGATAACAATGCTGATGATATCAGTAAGAGTAAAACGATACCTGGACAAGGGTGTATGTGCAGGTGCCCATGAAGGTGTGCATCACACCGTCAAAGGTGTAGTAGTGAGGGTCTCCGGCCACGTGACAGACACCTTTACCTGAGGAGAGAGTTTTCCTTCATGGGTGTCATGTCTGACACAAACTTTATCGGCCGCCATTGTGAATGTGTGTGGAAGTCGTATTTGTATTGAAAGTGGCCCATGAACGTGGTGTCCATATTTAAAGAGCCTTCACTGCGTTGAAATCACGCTGGTGGGAAGAAACTGAGACATGGGAAGGAGGTGGAAATACTGGGACAAGTATTTCAATATTTATTTTTGTTGTGCTTCTACTTAATAAATGTATCTACTTGTGAGATAGGATTTTGCTGCAAAATATAATATATAATATAGCGGGGTTTTTATTGCACCCCATTGCCGTATGGAGATATCGCCATGGTACACAGATTACCACTCGTATTTTTTGAAAATAGAAGTATTTGTTCATGCCAAGGATCACGTACCAGTAGAGTGGCAGTCCAGGACGCCATCCAGTACTTTGCACTCCTGTGCTGGGCTGCACTGCCACGGCTCACAGGTCACATTGCGGTTGCTGTTGCACTTGCAACGCTCTGAGCAGTCCGCCGCAGTAAACCAGGCATCTCCCACCTACAGGCATTGTACAATTATTCGCAAACAGCAGCGAGCGCATGAAGAACAAAAGCCCGCGACTTACCGGTCGGTATTTTCCGCCGTTGTCCGTGCAACCGCACGAGCTTAACGGCACGCATTTGTCGCCGCTTAGGATGAGTCCAGTGTTGCAGATGCAGCCCTCCACACAGGGTTGGTCACAGGCGCTGGCCGGCCCCGCGGGGTCCTGACAACTGGGTTGGGGGCAAGCGGAACCGCAGTGGGTGTAGTGACTGCCAGCGGGGCACTTCAGAGCTAGATGGATGGGCAGAAACAAGACACTCATGCCAGGGGCCCTAAAAGAGTGAGGTGGGGGGCATCTCAGGGTGCAAGTAACTTACGACAGAAGGTGGTGTTCCTCCAGGAGATGGGCACCCCAGCGGCAGCGCACATGTCGGCATAGCTCTCCACGGCTTGGCACAACGCCACAGTCTGCCCCTCGGTGGCGCACATGTCGTATATGCAGTTTTCCAAGAAGGGCTCAGGGGGGACAACGGAGTGACACGGCTTGAAGATGCCTGAAGGAAAAAAACACGCTATTAAAAAATGTCCATTGATAACTGAAAGACAAAAAAACATCGTTTTATCAAGGAAATATGTCCAATAGCAACTTTATCATGAAAATATGTCCAGTAATAACCGAAAGACGAAAAGACGTCAGTTTTCATGGAAATATGTGCAATGATAACCGGAAGATGAAGAGACATCACGCCATCATGAAAATGTGTCACTTAAAAACATGAAATATAAATATGTGTCGGGGGTCACCATTGATGTCAGTGATCATGCCGCAACTCGTTGGTTTCTTGGCGTCTTCCTCCACCTTTTCATCACAGTCTTCCTGCCCACCGCCGTTACTGCAACTAGACAAGTAGAAATGAAATACGTAAATTATTTGTTTGATATATTTGTTATTTTCATATTTTAAAAAGTTGTAACGAAATGAAAATAAAGTTATATTCCATTCCATTTTCCTCCGCTTATCCGGGTCCGGGTCGCGGGGGCAGCAGCTTCAGTAGGGAAGTCAAGACTTCCCGGTCCCCGGCGACCTCTTCCAGCTCCATCGGGAGGACACCAAGGCGTTCCCAGGCCAGCTGTGAGACATAGTCCTTCCAGCGTGTCCTAGGTCTTCCCGGGGGCCTTCTCCCAAATGGGCATGCCCGAAACACCTCACCAAGGAGGCGCTCGGGAGGCATCCGGACTAGATGCCCGAGCCTCCTCTCGATGTGAAGGAGCAGCTGAGCTCCTCACCCTATCGCCAGCCACCCTACGAAGGAAACTAATTTCCGCCGCTTGCATCCGCGATCTCGTTCTTTCGGTCATGACCCATAACTCATGACCATAGTTGAGGATGGGAACGTAGATCGATCGGTAAACAGAGAGCTTTGCCTTCCGGCTCAGCTCTCTCTTCACCACGACGGTCCGGTACAGCGACCGCATTACTGCAGATGCTGCACCGATCCGTCTGTCGATCTCACGCTCCAACCTTCCCTCACTCGTGAACAAGAACCCAAGATACTTGAACTCCTCCACCTGGGGCAAGACCTCACTCCCATTCCGGAGGGTACAGTCCACCCGTTTCCGACTGAGAACCATGGCCTCGGATTTGGAGGTGCTGAGTCTCATCCCAGAAGCTTCACACTCAGCTGCAAACCGCTCCAGTAAACGCTGAAGGTTACAGCCTGATGAGGCCATAAGGACCACATCGTCTGCAAATAGCAGAGACGAGATCCTAAGGTCACCAAGCTGGACTCTCTCAACGCCTTGACTGCGCCTAGAAATTTTGTCCATGAAGATTATGAACAGAATCGGTGACAAAGGACAGCCTTGGCGGAGGACAACGCTCACCGGAAACAAGCTCGACTTACTGCTGGCAATGCAAACCAGGCTCCTGCTTCAATTGTACAAGGACCGAATGGCACGTAGTAGCGTACACCAATCCCGTACTCCCAGAGCACCCCCCACAGGGCACCACGAGGGACACGGTCGAATGCCTTTTCCAGGTCTACAAAGCACATGTAGACATGGGCAAACTCCCACATACCCTTTGGTACCCTTGCAAGGGTGTAGAGCTGGTCCAGTGTTCCCAACCAGGCCGAAAACCACATTGCAGCTCCTGTAACCGAGGTTCGACTAACGGTCGTGCCCTTCTCTCCAGCACCCTGGAGTAGACTTTCCCAGGGAGGCTGAGGAGTGTGATCCCCCTGTAGTTGGAATACACCCTCCGGTCACCCTTTTTAAAATGGGGACCACCACCCCGGTCTGCCAGTCCAGAGGTACTGTTCCCGACTTCTATGCAATGTTGTAGAGGCGTGTCAACCAACACAGTCCCCCATTCATCCAGAGCCTTAAGGAATTCCGAGCGGAACTGGTCTACCCCCGGAGCCTTGCCACTGGGGAGTGATTTAACTACCCCAATTACCTCCGCCACGGTGATAGAACTGTCCACGTACGTATCCTCAGACTCTGCTTCCTCTACGGAAGGCATGTCAGTGGGATTGAGAAGGTCCTCGGAGTATTCCTTCCACCTACCAACTATATCCACAGTCGAGGTCAGCAAGCGAACTGGGGGCTGCTTCCCCTTTTTGAGGTGTCGGACGGTTTGCCAGAACCTCTTTGAGGCCGACCGAAAGTCGTGCTCCATAGCCTCACCGAACTCCTCCCACACCCGAGTTTTTGCCTCGATCACCGCTGCAGCCGCGTGCCGCTTGGCCTGACGGGACCTGTCAGCTGCTTCGGGAGTCCTGCAAGCCATCAATGCTTGATAGGACTCCTTCTTCAGCTTGACAGCAAACCAACCCCCGGTGTCCACCATCGGTTTCGGGGCTTGCCACCACGACTGGAACCGATCACCTTGTGGCCTCAACTACGAATGGCTGCCTCAGCAATGGAGGCACGGATTACGGCATATTCGGACTCAATATCCCAATCCTCCCTCGATATGCAGGAGAAGCTCTGCCAGAGATGAGAGTTGAAGACTCGACGAACAGAAGACTCTGCCAGACGTCCCCAGCACACCCTCACAATGCGTTTGGGTCTACCAGGTGCGTCCGGCATCCTTCCTCGCCATCTAATCCAACTCATCACCAGGTGGTGGTCAGTTGACAGCTCAGCCCCTCTCTTCACCCGCGATTCCAGAACATGCGGACGCAGGTCTGATGATACAACCACAAAGTCGATCATAGACCTGCGAGCTAGGGTGTCCTGGTGCCAAGTGCACTTATGGGCATCCTTATGTTCAACCTGGTGTTTGTTATGGATAAACTGTGATTCGCACAGACGTCCAGCAACAACACACCACACGAGTTCAGATCAGGGAGTCCGTTCATCTGAATCACGCCCCTCCAAGTCACGCTGTCATTGCCCACATGGGCATTGAAGTCTCCCAGTCAAACTATGGACTCACCAGCTGGGGTACTCTCCAGAACCCCTCTGATAAGAAGGGGTTCTGCCAAGAAGGCTGGGTACTCTGAACTGCCGTTCGGCGCATACGCACAAACCACAGTCAGGACCCTTTCCCCAGTCCTAAGGCGTAGGGAAATAACCCTCTCGATGACTGGGGATGACTCCAACACAGAGGCACCAAGCCGGGGGGCTAACAATAAGCCCACACCAGCTCGCCGCCTCTCCCCTGCAGAAACTCCACAGAAGAACAAGGTCCAGCCCCTCTCAAGGAATTTTGTTCCAGAGCCCAAACTGTAGGTTGAGGTGAGTCCGACTATATCTAGTCGGAATCTCTCCACCTCTTCCACAAGCTCGGGCTCCTTCCCCACCAGTGAAGTGACATTCCATGTCCCAAGAAATGACAAATCAGACATTACCATCATTGCTCCCAAAAGCATCATAAAATCCACTCAAGATTTCGCACCACTACCCTCTCTCCATCACCACTCATCCGGAATCTTGGCATCCATTTGGACCCCACCCTCTCCTTTGATCACCATAGCAACCAAATAACCCCGACTGCATTGTTTCATCTAAAAAACATTAGGTATGTCGATATTGTCCAACTCTGAATTTCCGATTCCGATATCAGCAATAGCAATATGTGTAACATCATATCTCCTGGTATTATCCATCTATGCATCCATCTTCTATACCGCTTATCCTCATTCGGGTCGCGGGTATGCTGGAGTTTACCCCAGCTGACTTCGGGCGAGAGGCGGGGTACACACTGAACTGGTCACCAGCCAATCACAGGGCAGACAAACAAACATTCACACTATATATATACTGCACTGTACTATATATACTGTATTGTGGTATTAACACATATCTGTTGTGAAGCTAATGGACACAGCATCAGCTATTAGCTTCTCAAAGTGGCTGTAAACAACATTCGACAACCCAAAGGCAGCCATGTTTACTTGTTCTACTATTATTATCTTTTAAGTACTATATTCTGTCATATTCTTAGGGATTCTCAGTTTACCCATTGAGGTAACAAACAAACATTCACACTCTAATGGACAATTTAGAGCGGCCAATGAACCTAACATGCATGTTTTTGGAACGTAGGAGGAAAGCGGAGTACCTGGAGAAAACCCACCCACGCATGGGGAGAACATTCAAACTCCACACAGAGATGCCCAACAGAGATTCCAACTCTGATCCTCCTGACTGTGAGGTCCACATGCTAACCACTCATCCATCGCGCGGCCCCCAATACCGATATCTACCAATATTACATGTTTGAGCTAGTATCAGTCTGATGGTATTGGCGGGTCGATATTATCGGACATCCCTGGAAATAATAAACGTCGGAATTTGTCAATAGTCAAGTTGGATAAGAATAAAATGTGAATGTAACGGGAACAGTCGTAAGTCATAGAAATAATATCATGCTACACATTTTTTCATTTTTCATTGAAGACCTTTTTTCAATGATTCATTTTTCACAGGAAAGAGCATATGTTAGTATTACTTACTCGGGTCGCGGGTCAGGAACCTGCCAGCTGTCTCCCAGTTCATTAGTGTTAGCGGCAGGACTGTTGTCCGGCTTTAGGTTGTCATCTTTCGGATTCCCGTTGAAATTTCCTGCCCCAAAAAAGAAACATTATTAATAAATGTGTTTTTTGAAATGCTGGCATTCCTGCCAACACGTCTTACCGCACATTCCACAAAGCTGCCCGTTGAAGGACGTGGGAACCTTGACGTCTGCGTGGTGGTTGCCGTCAAATCGCACCCTCAATCCAAAAACCGTCTCCAGGACGATAAACTTGCCACTGAGGTAGATGGTAACGTCGCTGATGAACTTGATGGGCGGGACCACCACTGACCCGTTAACCTGTCAAGCGCAGAGAGAGTATAAAGTTGCTTTTGAAGTTCGTTCAGCCCCGCTCAGGTGCGGGCGAGGAACACTATTAAATAGCTCATGGCAAAGATGGTGGTGTTTGATCTCACTGCTGCATCCTGACTTTCCGAACAGTCACGTCCTCAGTGAAGGTAAAACAAAATTACAATAGTTAATGAGCCACAAACCTACCTACCCCTCACAACTACTCATTAGTTATTCATTAGTTCTTCATTAGTTCCTCATTAACTACTATATTTTTGTCTACCTCGTGGTAAAGTGAGACCAAATATTCATGTATGCCTTTCATTCATCATTTATATGCATTCATTGTTTCCTGCATGCCAAACTATAATTGTAACACTGAAAACGTATTTTGGGCTTTGTGGAAAGGATTAATGATTGGATTTATATTATTTCTTATAAGAAAAAATTGATTTGATTGGCATCCGTTTAGAGTCAGACCTTTTTGCACAAATGAATGACGCTAACCAAGGTCCGCTGTGTGTGTGTTTATGTCAGCTTTACATACTGTATATTGTACTGTACTGTTACGGCTGGGGTGGTAAGGTTTTGTTGTTCTTGTTGTGATGCCCCCAGATTTGGACATGTTTGGTTTTTTTTTTTGTCTTTAAGGATACCTTTAAGGCTTCTTAAATGGCTGCCTCAGAGCGTCACCACAAGATAAACGGCAGACAGATGACCACCAGCGACAAGAGCACCTACCGTCCCTCTCTCCCACCAACCTGCCAAAGGTGCTGTCTGTTTTGGTTGGGTATTGCAATTCCCGAATTGAGGTAACCCACCTGGACCGTGCGCCCCTTGGCAAGGATGACCGTCACACCGCTCACGTTGACCACGACAGCCCTGACGTAGGAAACCTTCTTGTTACTCCCCCTGTGCTCGTTCTGGGTGTCCACGGTGAAATAGGGCATGTTGTTGGAAGAGTTGCAGAGCTTGGTCAGGGTGTAAGAGCAGGCCCCCATGTAGTGGTGAACCCGCTTATCAAATGTGGTGTAGTGGGGGTCCCCAGAGACCGAACAGATACCGTTTCCTGTGGTTGGACATAGGAAGTGGGAGAAATTTCATTCATCATGTTTGTAAGATACTGGGGGTCCGAGGATTATAAAAAAGGAATGTCCAAAATGCAGCCTGGTGGCCATTTGCGGCCCATGGTTGTTTTTTATTGGCCCACGACATATTCTAACAATATGATTTAAAAAGAAAAGTACAAACAGTACAGAAAAAAACAAGAGCAAAAATCAGCACTAATTTTACAAGAATAAAGTGAAAATATTAGGAGAATAAAATTGTCCCCGGTGCTGTTCACCGACAGGGTGCCGGTGGAAACTGGACTACTGTTGGTGGAAGAAGGAGAGGAGGAAGGTGTGTCCGTAGGAGGAGAGAGAAGAGGAATGCTAAGAGTCTAGAACTAAGAGTTTGGACTTTGAATGTTGGAACTATGACAGGAAAAGGTAGAGAATTAGTTGACATGATGCAGAGGAGGAAGGAAGACATATTGTGTGTCCAGGAGACCAGGTGGAACGGTAGCAAGGCTAGAAGCTTAGGAGCAGGGTTCAAGCTGTTCTATCATGGTGTAGATAGGAAGAGAAATGGAGTAGGGGTGATTTTGAAGGAGGAGTTTGCTAGCAACGTCCTGGAGGTAAAAAGAGTGTCAGATAGAGTGATGAGCCTGAAGCTAGAAATCGAAGGTGTGATGTTCAATGTTGTTAGTGGGTATGCTCCACAGGTAGGATGTGAGATGGAGGAGAAAGAGAAATTCTGGTCAGACCTGGATGAAGTGATGCAGAACATCCCTAGAAGTGAGAGAGTTGTCATTGGTGCGGACTTCAATGGGCATGTTGGTGCAGGAAACAGAGATGATGAGGAGGTGATGGGCAAGTTTGGTATCCAGGAGAGGAACGCTGAAGGACAGATGGTGGTCGACTTTGCAAAAAGGATGGAAATGGCTGTAGTGAATACTTTCTTCCAGAAGAGACAGGAACATAGGGTGACCTACAAGAGTGGAGGTAGGAGCACACAGGTAGACTACATCTTGTGTAGAAGGTGTAACCTGAAGGAGGTCAGTGACTGCAAAGCAGTGGTAGGTGAGAGTGTAGCCAGACAGCATAGGATGGTGGTGTGTAGGTTGACTCTAGTGGTGAGAAGGATGAAGAGGGTAAAGGCAGAGCAGAGGACAAAATGGTGGAAGCTGAAAAAGGAGGAGTGTTGCGTGACTTTTAGGAAGGAGTTGAAAAAGGCTATGGGTGGCCAGGAAGTCCTTCCAGATGACTGGACAACTACAGCTACTGTGATCAGGGAGACAGGTAGAAGAGTACTTGGTGTGTCATCTGGAAGGAAAGTAGATAAGGAGACTTGGTGGTGGAATGAGGAGGTGCAGGAGTGTATACAGAGTAAGAGGTTAGCTAAGAAGAAGTGGGACACTGAGAGGACTGAAGAGAGTAGACAGGAGTACAGAGAGATGCAGCGTAAGGTGAAAGTAAAGGTGGCAAAGGCCAAACAAGGGGCTTATGATGACTTGTATGCTAGGTTGGACAGCAAGGAGGGAGAGAAAGATCTATACAGGTTGGCAAGGCAGAGGGACAGAGATGGGAAGGACGTGCAGCAGGTTAGGGTGATGAAGGATAAGGATGGAAGGGTATTGACAGGTGCCAGTAGTGTCATGGGAAGATGGAAAGAGTACTTTGAAGAGTTGATGAATGAGGAAAATGAGAGAGAACAAAGAGTAGAAGAGGTGACTGTTGTGGACCAGGAAGTAGCAAAGATTAGTAAGGAAGAAGTGAGGAGGGCATTGAAGAGGATGAAGAATGGAAAGGCACTCGGTCCTGATGATATACCTGTGGAGGTATGGAAGTGTCTAGGAGAGGTGGCAATAGAGTTCCTGACCGGGTTGTTTAACAAGATCTTAGATAATGAGAAGATGCCTGAGGAATGGAGGAGAAGTGTGCTGGTGCCCATTTTTAAGAACAAGGGAGATGTGCAGAGTTGTGGCAACTACAGAGGAATAAAGCTGATGAGCCATACAATGAAGTTATGGGAAAGAGTAGTTGAAGCTAGACTAAGGGCAAACGTGAGCATTTGTGAGCAGCAGTACGGTTTTATGCCAAAAAAGAGTACAACAGATGCAGTATTTGCTTTGAGGATGTTGATGGAGAAGTACAGGGAAGGTCAGAGGGAGCTGCATTGTGTTTTTGTAGATCTGGAGAAAGCTTATGACAGGGTGCCCAGAGAGGAACTGTGGTATTGTATGAGGAAGTCTGGAGTGGCAGAGAAGTATGTTAGAGCGGTGCAGGACATGTACGAGGACTGTAAGACAGTAGTGAGGTGTGCTGCAGGTGTGACAGAGGAGTTCCGAGTGAAGGTGGGACTCCATCAGGGATCAGCTCTGAGCCCCTTCTTGTTTGCTATGGTGATGGACAGGCTGACGGTCGAGGTTAAACAGGAATCTCCATGGACTATGATGTTTGCAGAGGACATTGTGATATGTAGTGAGAGCAGGGAACAGGTGGAGGAGAAGCTTGAGGGGTGGAGGTTTGCCCTGGAAAGGAGAGGAATGAAGGTCAGCCGCAGCAAGACGGAGTACATGCTTGTAAATGAGAGGAACCCAAGTGGAAGAGTGAGGTTACAGGGAGAAAAGAAAAAGAAGGTGGAGGATTTTAAGTACTTAGGGTCAACAGTCCAGAGCAATGGAGAGTGTGGAGAAGAGGCGAAGAGGCGTGTGCAGGCAGGCTGAAATGAGTGGAGAAAAGTGTCGGGTGTGATAGAAGAGTTTCAGCTAAAATGAAAGGAAAGGTGTACAAAACTGGGGTGAGACCAGCGATGTTGTTTGGTTTAGAGACAGTTCCGCTAAGGAAAAGACAGGAGGCAGAGCTGGAGGTAGCAGAGATGAAGATGCTGAGGTTCTCTTTGGGTGTGACCAGGATGGACAGGTTCAGGAATGAGCACATCAGAGGGACAGCACATGTTAGAGGTTTTGGTCAGAGAGGCCAGACTGAGATGATTGGGACATGTCCAGAGGAGAGATAGTGAATATGTTGGTAGAAGGATGCTGAGTTTTGAATTGCCCGGGAGGAGGCCTAGAGGAAGAGCAAAGAGGAGGTTTATGGATGTAGTGAAAGAGGACATGAAGGTAGTTGGCGCAAGAGAAGAGGATACAGAAGACAGAGTTAGATGGAGGCAATTGATTCGCGGTGGCGACCCCTAACGGGATAAGCCGAAAGGAAAAGAAGATTAGGAGAATAAAATTGTGATTGAACAAGGAAAAAAGTCAACATTTTACGAGAATAACGTAGCAAAAGTAACATGAGCAACAAAACAGTGAAATTAAACTTAAATAATTTTAATTAAACTAAATTAACATTTTAATTATTTTTTTTTACATTTTTGGAAAATTACGATGCAAAAACTGCTATAACGTTACAAGAATAAAGTCAAAATATTATGGGAATAAAGTCACTATTACAAGAAGAAATTGTGAAAAAGAAAGTTGAAATAGTTGAAAAATTAAAGCAGAAATGTAAAAAAAAAAAAAAAACACCTGCTGCTTCAGGAGAGTGAAGAAAGAAAAACGTATTTTACGTTGGCAGTTTTACAAGAAAAAACATATTTAACATATTGCGATGAAAAATATTGTCACTTTGGTAACAGAGTTGAAAAAATACCGTGTGTTAATATTTTTAAAGTAATCCATCCATCCATTTTCCTCCGCTTAGCCGGGTCCGGGTCGCGGGGGCAGCAGCTTCAGTAGGGAAGTCCAGACTTCCCGGTCCCCAGCGACCTCTTCCAGCTCCATCGAGAGGACACCAAGGCGTTCCCAGGCCAGCTGTGAGACATAATCCCTCCAGCGTGTCCTAGGTCTTCCCGGGGCCTTCTCCCGACTGGGCATGCCCGAAACACCTCACCAGGGAGGCGCTCGGGAGGCATCCGGACTAGATGCCCGAGCCACCTCAACTGGCTCCTCTCGATGTGAAGGAGCAGCGGCTCTACTCTGAGCTCTTCCCGGATGGCCGAGCTCCTCACCCTATCTCTTAGGGTGAGTCCAGCCAGGACTCACAAAGAGGAATAAAGTCATAATAATAGGAAAAATATTTACACATATAATGTTTACAAAACAAAAAAAGAAACAGCAAAAACAGTGAAGTTGGTACTAATAAAAGGCTTTTTCACCAATATCACATTTTTTGTTTATATGTATAATTCGTACTCGTAGACCAGTGGTTGCCCTTCGCTTTTGCAATTTTGTGCCACACGCAGCCTGGCGTTGTCACGATCCGGGTGTTGTTCCCGTGACAGTTTTGGTTTCGAGTTGGATTTCCTGTGTTGTGTTGTTTTCCTGGTTTCCTTGCACTTTAGTTTTTCTTTGATTACACGCACCTGTTCCTCGTTTGTTTGTTTGGCTATTTATGTTCAGGTGTGTGCGCCAGTCTGTGTCGAGTCATTGTCATTTGTGCCGTGTGTGCTTTACGTTCGTGTGGACCGTCCCATTCTATTATTAAAGATTCCTGCCAACCTTACCTGCCTGACGTCCTGCTCGCTTTCACCATGCCGCGCCGAGCTAGCCTAGCGTATCCTGACACAATGACTCGACCACAATATTGCTCCCCGGACAGCGAATGGCCTGCCTGTTTTTTAGGGCGATGGAGGAGGAGACGGCTCAGTACTCGCCGGAGGAGCTGGAGGGCATGATGTGGGGGCCAGGCGGCAAGCTGGTCCCAATGGCGTCGGTGTGGCCTGGACCTTCCACATACGCGTCGGCCCGTCATCGGAGAAACCCAGCGGTGCCGAGACGTCGACAGGGTGAGTCGCATGCCCTCCTCCAAACCTCCCTCTACCCATCCCTGGTTCCTGTGGCGGTCGAGCACGGCGTCTGGGATCCGCCTTCTGGAGGGGGGGCTAGTACGGCCTGTCTGACGGTGGAGGACGCGCGGCTTCTGCCGAGAGCCGCACAGCAGGACGCCACCGTTCGCCACCCCCGCGTCGGCTCCAGCGGCCCCCGTTGTGCCTCCCAGGGCTTCGGCTCCAGGGCCTCCCGTGGCGCCTCCCAGGGCGTCGGCTCCTGCGCCTCCCGTGGCGCCTCCCAGGGCATCGGCTCCAGTGCCTCCCGTGGCGCAGGGCGTTTCCAAGGCGCCTCCCGTGGCGCAGGGCCTTCCTGTCGCGCCTCCCAGGGCCCAGGGCCTTCCTGTCGCGCCTCCCAGGGCGCAGGGCCCTCCAGTCGCGCCTACCAGGGCGCAGGACCCTCCAGTCGCGCCTCCCAGGGCGCAGGGCCCTCCCGTCGCGCCTCCCATGGCGCAGGGCCCTCCCGTCGCGCCTCCCATGGCGCAGGGCCCTCCCGTCGCGCCTCCCATGGCGCAGGGCCCTCCCGTCGCGCCTCCCAGGGCGCAGGGCCCTCCCGTCGCGCCTCCCAGGGCGCAGGGCCCTCCCGTCGCGCCTCCCAGGGCGCAGGGCCCTCCCGTCGCGCCTCCCAGGGCGCAGGGCCCTCCAGTGCTTCCAGCAATGCCCAAGGTTCCGGTCCTGCCCAGGCGCCTCCGTCCCGGCCGACCCCCAGAGGGGTCTTGCCGGCCCCGCCTGCGCCTCCGTCCCAGCCGACCCCCGTAGGGGTCTGGCCTGTGGCCCACCACCAGTCCTCCCACCGCCCTTCCTGT
The DNA here is from genome assembly GCA_024372805.1 of Oostethus manadensis. Taxonomy (NCBI): domain Eukaryota; kingdom Metazoa; phylum Chordata; class Actinopteri; order Syngnathiformes; family Syngnathidae; genus Oostethus; species Oostethus manadensis. Next base: position 352,074 of record QODF01000209.1, read on the forward strand.
CTGCTGGTGACTTTTTTAGGACGTCTGGAATCTGTCCTTAAGGGGGGGGTACTATCCCGATCCGGGTGTTGTTCCCGTGACAGTTTTGGTTTCACTTTAGTTTTTCTTTGATTACACGCACCTGTTCCTCGTTTGTTTGTTTGGCTATTTATGTTCAGGTGTTTGCGCCAGTCTGTGTCGAGTCATTGTCAATTGTGCCGTGTGTGCTTTACGTTCGTGTGGACCGTCCCATTCTATTATTAAAGATTCCTGCCAACCTTACCTGCCTGACGTCCTGCTCATTTCTTCCCCGGGGTTTTCACCATGCCGCGCCGAGCTAGCCTAGCGTATCCTGACAGTCGTAAGTACGCTTCCATCCCTCCTACCGGCGCAAGTGGCAAAGAGGGAGGAGAGAAGGCGTGACTGGGTTTAACATAGCCGCGTTAAATATTCACCAATCAAATGAGCTCCTCTCTTCACTATTAAATGCGCCGCTGGCGAAGCGCATTGCAAGTTTTATAGATTAAGGAAGAAGACAGCAGAAAACGGCCAAACTTCTCCTAGACGGAAAGTGATGTTTTGGTCCGGTAGGTCCGAGCTCGCAGTGGCCAAACATATGTAATATATATTCTTTACAATCATTTTTACACAATCCAAGATGTCAATACGTTTGATTAACCCTTTATTTACACTGAACCACATCCATATCACATCCACTGGCCACCGATGAAGATGAGGAGGAAGGAGACGGCGGGACAGAGGCAGACGGGATAGTCAATATAGATGAAAATGTATGTGCTGATTCAGATAGGTACTTTAAACTGTGCTCGTTGGGATTATGAAATGCATTCAAAGGTGCCTGACATTGTGTAAACCGGCCTGTGGGGTTTTGGTGACGTGTGCGCCAAGTCAGCCAAATGACCACTAGACCGGCTGCGCTTCGCCTTGCGCCGAGGGTAGACCAGGTTGGAGCTGGCGAGTTTTCAGCGCACCTTTGGCACCGAATTGTCACTGCGCTAGGCTGAATCGGTCGGCACCTCTCCCTGCTGCGCCACCACCCCCATCGCGGCGCGCCTCACTCTAAAAAATTACCAAATTGGCTGCGCACGGTGTTACGCTGGACAAATTACCACAGCACAGCTTGCGCCACCCACAAAATGATAGCCCATAATGACCAATTAAGCTGTAATTTTCGAAAAAAAATCCTGATATTTTGAGAAATCTTCATATCATCTGAGAAATACAGTCGTAATGTTACTATACATATATATATATATAACTGCATTAAAATGGTTTCAGTCTTATCTGTCAGATCGCCTCCAGTTTCTATTCATTAGTAATACAGAATCCAGACACGTGAAGGGCAATCATGGTATCCCTCAGGGTTCTGTGCTAGGACCGGTATTATTCAGACTTTACCTGTCCCCTTTAGGTGATGTCGGTAGAAAACACTCGGTGCATTTTCACTGCTGTGCAGGTGACACACAACCGTACTTCAATCAATGAAAGCTAACCGAGCCAGTCAGCTGTCCAAACTCCTGAGAGCCGCATGACTTCAAACGTTTGACTATTAAACTCAGATGAAAATGAAATCCTAGTCCTTGGTTTCCCAGCACCTCAGAGACAAGCTTGCACATGATATTAGTGCCCTAGATGGTCTTGCACTCCAAATACATTTGCATTTGAATTGAATTGAACAGTGTAACACAAAAAGTCCTCAACAGCATGCGACAATACCAAGCAGAACAATGAAAATGTTGTCATGCTGGGAGAGTTAATTGCGAAAGAAAAACCAAACAAAGTGGGAAAGTGTTAAGAATAGAGCACAATTACAGGAAAAAAAAGCGATGCAACGTACCCAGGGGCCGACACTGGTACTCTCCTTGGTGGAGCTGACAACTTTCAGTGTTGTCCTTGCAGCTGCTGCTGGTGCACTGCATCAACGGTCCACTTTCACACCGACACTTCTCTTTGCAGCCCTCCAGGAGCCACTCATCCCCCACCTGATGGATATGGGGAAAAAAACGTATAGTTATGGGGAATAAAGTCATAATGCTGTGGACGAAATGAATGGAAGGAGACTAAAGTCATATGTTGAGAATAAAAGACAAATACAAGAGCCGTCATGCTTGGGGAAAAAAATGTAGTTCTAAGAATTCATTAGTCAAAATCTACGCAGGAACAAACAAAGCTCATCAAAAACACCACGTCAGAAACGGAAACAAAGCCATTGTACTATGAGAATAATATCATTATCATATCTAGAGCCCTCATAACAACAGCAAGTTGTAAAATTCAAGGGAAAAAATTGTTCAAGTATGAAAAGTACAACAAAAAATGTTAATCATACTGTTACTAGGATAAACAAACGTTTTCCTTAATATTTACTATTTATTTATATTCCAATGTCACAACAGTACGACCTTTTGCGTAATATTCCCACTTTATTCTTGCAACATGACATTGTTTTCCCCAACATCAACGACTTTATCGCTTTATTGCTGACAAAGTGGAACGGATTTACGCTGGAACCTCGCGTCAGCGGCACCGTCTCGGGGAAGACGCTGGGACACTACAGACAGATTCCAGCCAGGAAATCCTATCATCATTTTTTTTTTTACGTGTCTTCATTCATTTTTCTATACCGCTTATCCTCATTAGGGTCACGGGGATGCTGGAGCCTATCCCAGCAGAGTTTGGCCGGGAGGCGGGGTACACCCTGGACTGGTCGCCAGCCAATCGCAGGGCACATATAGACAAACAAACATTCACACTCTAATGGACAATTTAGAGTGGCCAATGAAGCTAACATGCATGTTTTTGGAATGTGGGAGGAAAGCGGAGTACCCGGAGAAAACCCACACACGCACGGGGAGAACATGCAAACTCCACACAGAGATGCCCAACGGAGATTTGAACCCAGGTCTGAGTGTGTGGCCAATGTGCTAACCACTCATCCACCGTCCGGCCCTTTTTACGTGTCTTCTACCTTGTAATTCAATGTTCATCGTGCATTTCAGCTAAACTGATAACAATGTCTTTTGTGTTAACTGGACTTCCACGAGTCCCCACGGTAACCAAGGTTCCACTGTGCTGGAGTTTGTGTGCTATTATTTGTAGCTACTAAAGGACTCTCACAGGATGGTACGTCCCGCCGTTGTCCAAGCAGCCGCAGTCTTTGAGGGACACACACTTGTCGTCGCTGAGGATGAATCCGGGGTCACAGCGGCATCCTTCCACACAGACGTCCTGACAGCCGGGGGGTCCCACCACCCCCAAACACGTCTCAGGGCAGGAGCTTGCGCACAGAGAGTACGAGCTGTTGGCGGGACACTCCAGTGCTAAAAAAACAAGCGGGACCGGTATTGATCTGTTGTGGATGTGGTGTTGTTATTATGTCCCTGCTCGCAGAGCAACTGCAGCCGCTAATGCAGAACGGAAAAGTCAGTAAAAACAAAGTTTTAAACAGTTATCGAAATGGAAACCTAGACGTGATCGTACAATCGAGCCCGTCGCAGTTAATTTCCACAAAGCAGGATTTGCTAACAATATTTTCGCAGTTATGGCACCGTGCGATATTCTAAATGCAATTTGAAACATTTCAGTCTATATCGCAATTGTAGAAACAAGTCATCAATGATGACTGTTTCGTGGTTGTGAGTCGGAAAATATTGAAAGATGTGATATGTTGTATTCTGGACACGAGGCATCAGTAATGTTATTAAACATTTACCGTTCACAATGCATGGAGACTGGCTGCTAAATAAGCCAGCAGAGCCGACATGCCATGGCTGAGATCGAGTGGAAAAAAAGGTCCTCCTCTCATTCCTTGTGGAAGTGGTAAGTTTTGGCCTTCTTTGTCCTTCTTCCTCACTCCGTTTGAAACGCTTTCTTAAGTTTCGAGTAAGTACACTGGAGAGGCTAACTAGTTAGCCCGGTAGCTTGCCATGCTAGCAGAGGCCAGCTGTTATGTCCCTGCGGTGATCCCATAGCCTGCGCAATGGGATGTAAACAAAGCATAATGGTGTAAAATGAGTGATAAGAGTGTAAAAGTGTAAAATGACGATTATTTCATGTTAAAATCCATATTTAGAAAGTCATAAACAGGTTTTCTACAATCAAACTTTGAAAATATTCAATGAATATTTATACATATATATATTTGTGTCCTGTCCGGCCATTAGGGCAGATAGTATGCAGATTTGCTCTGCCAGGGAAAAGTGTAAGATACTCTCGCCTGTCATACAGATTTCATTACTTAATTTGATCTTTTTTTCCTTTGGGCGTATCCCTTCAGGGGTCGCCACAGCCAATCAATTGCCTCCATCTAACCCTGTCTTCTCTCGTGCCAACTACCTTCATGTCAAAACTTAGCATCCTTCTACCAACATATTCACTATCTCTCCTCTGGACATGTCCCAACCTTCTCAGTCTGGCCTCTCTGACTTTATCTCCGAAACCTCTAACATGTGCTGTCCCTCTGATGCACTCATTCCTGATCCTGTCCATCCTGGTCACACCCAAAGAGAACCTCAGCTCCAAGACAAGCTCAGTTCAATTAATTCATATTGAATACTTGAGTTTTATCTTGTGGCAGCATACGGCCCCAACTGTAGCGCGTGTTATTATTGTGGTTATTATATCATATTTTGCTTGTTGTGAGATCCTTTATACCTGCAATAAAAGCCTGTTCTGTCAATCACGTCTGGTGCTTGTCTGACTGAACAGTTACTGACACCTAGTGGCCGGTGTGCAGTACTACATTCACAACTACAACACTTCTCCTGCCTTGTGTACTTCAGTTTATTTAGTTAGCTCATTTAGCCGTTTTTGTGATGGAAACGGCTTAATTTAGGCCGAGAATTGTTTATTTATTTGGAACACTAGGCCTTTTTCACCCACAAAACAGCCACCATTTCGTAACGAACGACTTTCGGAGTGTAGCGAGGGAGCGACGGTGTATGATAAACAGCGACGAGATCTTACGGCAGAAATCTGGCGTCCTCCACGGGTGAACTTTGACTCCGGCGCCGTGACAGGCGTCCGTGTAGGCTTGTAGTTGCTCACACAGAACCTGCTCTAGACCTTCAAACCGGCACATGTCGTACACGCAGCTCTGGAAGAACGGGCCGGGCTTCACCGCGTTGATGCACTCCCTGAAAACATTCAGAATGGATACGCGATCGGTGTACACACGGAGACCATCTTCCTGGTTTGTCCCGAGTTATTTCTGGAATTCTCACTTGCAACCTCCTTTAGCTCCACTGTGAGTTGCAGTGTTGAAGTGAATTCAAGAAACAATCCATGTCAAAACAGGAAGGTGGTGGTGGTTGGGATCACGTCTTCAGAGAAGTTAATAGCAACTTTAGATCTTCATCCGTTTCCAGTTGTTTCTGCTTGTCACACTACAATTATCATTTGGCTATAAAAACATTTTGGCATTTCCTGGGGCAGATTACAGTCGTTTCCCGTGATATGGCATGATCGCTATGTTTTCACAAATTAATGAATAAATATAAGATACTTGTCTATGGCAGGGGTGTCATTTGCGGCCCCCGGCTGTGTTTTTATTGGCCCACTGCACAAAAAAAATTACAAAAAATGTGATTTACCAAGAAAATTCATAAAAACCAACAAAAAAGTATAAAAAACAAATCTGTACTATCTGGGAGTAGCTTTTAGTTGCAATATTAAGGAAAAAATACATATTTGTAATGCTGTAATATAATGAGAAACAAAACAACAAACTTGCAGAAGGAGTGATAATGTTACAGAATAAAGTCAAATATTATGGGGAATTATTAATAATCGAATAATTATGTGGGGGAAATGCACAATAAGAAACAAGAAATAGTGCAAAGAAACAAACAAAATTTAAAAAAAGACAAAACTGCTGAGAAAAAGTTGCATTTTAACAAGAAAAAAAAGTTGCCATTTTACGAGAATAATAAACCTCTAATATTAGGAGCAAAAATATTGTCATTTTAGCAGCAAAGGGAAATGTAGCCCTTGGTGGAGAAAGTTTGGACACCCCAGACTCACCCCCAGACTTAGGCAAGTGATAAGTAGCACCCGGGTCACTAGGTGGCAGTAATGAGACAAAACACCGACACAAATCGGCCGTTTTGCACAATTTTGCCAAATCAGCTACAATCCTTATGTGGGACATCTCTTTTCTGCGTGCCCTAAAGATGTAAACACACCTAAGAAAAGCAATTCCGCTTCATAAGAAGAGGCGTTCCTTTCTATGATGCTAAGTGAAAGCCATGCGGCCAGGAAGGAAGTTCCTGGAATGCTTAAAATGTCCAAAATACGACAAAATATACAATATAAATATGTAAATACATCATGGTGATAAAACTGTAAAAAACTTTTTTCAAGCGGAAGAGGTGTCCCATTACGTGCATTGACAACTGCCTCTTTTTTGCAGTTTTTATATCTTCATAACTCAGAGAAAACACAAAAGGATTATGGTTGATGGGCAAAATTCCGTTCAGTTTTCCTTTAACACCGCATACATGTCTTTGCGACATGGTAGAGTGGAAAAAAAGTTCTCCTCCTGTTCTGTGTGGAAGTGGTAAGTTTAGAATAAATACACTTCTTGTATCCAAGGCTCCTGCAGCGTAAGAGTTGAACAATAGAGGGACTATATGGTTGTTATTTCATGTCCACAGAGCTCTAATAATGTTAAAAACAGGATTTCTGTGCTCTAACAATGCACACAATTGCTTTTATTAACACTGAATTGTATATCGTGGGAATTGATTAACCGTGATAAACGAGGGACGACTGTAAATGAACTTACATGATTGTTCTAAAAAATGGATTCAATTAGGTTGAATTGATTACGCTAAGCGAGTTCCCACTTGGAATGTCACTTCTCTGGTGGGGAAGAAGCCCGAGCTTGTGGAGGAGGCGGAGAGATTCCGACTAGATATAGTCGGACTCACCTCAACCCACAGTTCGGGCTCTGGAACCAAACTCCTTGAGAGGGGCTGGACCTTGTTCTTCTCTGGAGTTGCCGCTGGGGAGAGGCGGCGAGCTGGTGTGGGCTTATTGTTAGCCCCCCGGCTTGGTGCCTCTGTGTTGGAGTCATCCCCAGTAAGCGAGAGGGTCACTTCCCTACGCCTTAGGGCTGGGGAAAGGGTCCTGACTGTGGTTTGTGCCTATGCGCCGAACGGCAGTTCAGAGTACCCAGCCTTCTTGGAGTCTATCAGAGGGGTGCTGGAGAGCACCCCAGCTGGTGACTCCATAGTTCTACTGGGAGACTTCAACGCCCATGTGGGCAATGACAGTGTGACTTGGAGGGGCGTGGTTGGGAGGAACGGCCTCCCTGACCTGAACCCGTGCGGTGTGTTGTTGCTGGACTTCTGTGCGAATTACAGTTTGTCCATAACGAACACCATGTTCGAACATAAGGATGTCCATAAGTGCACTTGGCACCAGGACACCCTAGGTCGCAGGTCTATGATCGACTTTGTGGTCGTATCATCAGACCTGCGTCCGTATGTTCTGGACACGCGGGTGAAGAGAGGGGCTGAGCTGTCAACTGACCACCACCTGGTGATGAGTTGGATTAGATGGCGGGGAAGGATGCCGGACAGACCTGGCAGACCCAAACGCGTAGTGAGGGTGTGCTGGGAACGTCTGGCAGAATCTCCCGTTCGTCGAGTCTTCAACTCTCATCTCCGGCAGAGCTTCGCCTGCATCTCGAGGGAGGACCGGGATATTGAGTCCGAATGGGCCGTATTCCGTGCCTCTATTGCTGAGGCAGCCAGTTGTGGTTGCGGCCGCAAGGTGGTCGGTGCCAGTCGTGGTGGCAAGCCCCGAACCCGATGGTGGACACCGGGGGTTAGGGCTGCCGTCAAGCTGAAAAAGGAGTCCTATCGAGCATGGATGGCTTGCGGGACTCCCGAAGCAGCTGACAGGTACCGGCAGGCCAAGCGGCACGCGGCTTCGGCGGTGGTCGAGGCAAAAACTCGGGTGTGGGAGGAGTTCGGTGAGGCTATGGAGCACGACTTTCGGTCGGCCTCGAAGAGGTTCTGGCAAACCGTCCGACACCTCAGAAAGGGGAAGCAGCCCCCAGTTCACACTGTTTACAGTGCGGACGGGGGCTTGCTGACCACGACTGTGGATATAGTTGGTCGGTGGAAGGAATACTTCGAGGCCCTTCTCAATCCCACTGACATGCCTTCCATAGAGGAAGCAGAGTCTGAGGATACGTACGTGGACAGTTCTATCACCGTGGCTGAGGTAATTGGGGTAGTCAAATCACTCCCCAGTGGCAAGGCTCCGGGGGTAGACGAGTTCCGCTCAGAATTTCTCAAGGCTCTGGATGTTGGAGGACTGTGTTGGTTGACACGCCTCTACAACATTGCATGGAAGTCAGGAACAGTACCTCTGGACTGGCAGACCGGGGTGGTGGTCCCCATTTTTAAAAAGGGTGACCGGAGGGTGTGTTCCAACTATAGGGGGATCACACTCCTCAGCCTTCCTGGGAAAGTCTACTCCAGGGTGCTGGAGAGAAGGGTACGACCGTTAGTCGAACCTCGGTTAGAGGAGCTGCAATGTGGTTTTCGTCCCGGTCGCGGAACACTGGACCAGCTCTACACCCTTGCAAGGGTACTCGAGGGTATGTGGGAGTTTGCCCAACCAGTCTACATGTGCTTTGTAGACCTGGAAAAGGCATTCGACCGTGTCCCTCGTGGTGTCCTGTGGGGGGTGCTCCGGGAGTACGGGATTGATGGTCCGCTTCTACGTGCCATTCGGTCCTTGTACAATCGAAGCAGGAGCCTGGTTCGCATTGCCAGCAGTAAGTCGAGCTTGTTTCCGGTGAACGTTGGCCTCCGCCAAGGCTGCCCTTTGTCACCGATTCTGTTCATAATCTTCATGGACAGAATTTCTAGGCGCAGTCAAGGTGTTGAGGGAGTCCAGCTTGGTGACCTTAGGATCTCGTCTCTGCTATTTGCAGACGATGTGGTCCTTATGGCCTCATCAGGCTGTGACCTTCAGCGTTTACTGGAGCGGTTTGCAGCTGAGTGTGAAGCTTCTGGGATGAGACTCAGCACCTCCAAATCCGAGGCCATGGTTCTCAGTCGGAAACGGGTGGACTGTACCCTCCGGGTTGGGAGTGAGGTCTTGCCTCAGGTGGAGGAGTTCAAGTATCTCGGGTTCTTGTTCACGAGTGAGGGAAGGTTGGAGCGTGAGATCGACAGACGGATCGGTGCAGCATCTGCAGTAATGCGGTCGCTGTACCGGACCGTCGTGGTGAAGAGAGAGCTGAGCCGGAAGGCAAAGCTCTCTGTTTACCGATCGATCTACGTTCCCACCCTCACCTATGGTCATGAGTTATGGGTCATGACCGAAAGAATGAGATCGCGGATACAAGCGGCGGAAATGAGTTTCCTTCGTAGGGTGGCTGGACTCACCCTAAGAGATAGGGTGAGGAGCTCGGCCATCCGGGAGGAGCTCAGAGTAGAGCCGCTGCTCCTTCACATCGAGAGGAGCCAGTTGAGGTGGCTCGGGCATCTAGTCCGGATGCCTCCCGGGCGCCTCCCTGGTGAGGTGTTTCGGGCATGCCCAGTCGGGAGAAGGCCCCCGGGAAGACCTAGGACACGCTGGAGGGACTATGTCTCACAGCTGGCCTGGGAACGCCTTGGTGTCCTCCCGATGGAGCTGGAAGAGGTCGCTGGGGACCGGGAAGTCTGGACTTCCCTACTGAAGCTGCTGCCCCCGCGACCCGGACCCGGATAAAGCGGTGGAAAATGGATGGATGGATGGATGGAGTTCCCACTTCACAATAAATCTCTCCGTTTTTTTCATATTGACGGGATGTTTGTTGGAACGCTTACCGGAAGGCCCCAGCAGGATCTATGATTTTGCCGCACTTTTCCGGTTTCAGCACCTCCGCCTCAAGCTCAGGATCGCAGTCCGGATCGGGTTTGGTGCCCGGTGAGCATCTGATGGCACGAAGGATGCAAATACCGTGTTTGGATTCAATTATGTGATCATAAAATAATATCTGTGTAGTGACTCTGTTGGATCTCGCTCCTCCGACTTGTCCTGTACTACAGTAGCAGAACTCACGTGTCGTCCTCGTCGTCTTCCGTCTGCCAGCTGTTGCAGAAGTCGTTGACGTTGGCGACCAGAGTGCCGTCTGGTTTGGTGAAGTCGTTGTCGGGGCTACCGTCCAAGTCGCCGCAGAGGCCGCACGTCTGGTTGTAGTACGAGCTAGCAAACACGGTGAGCCGTTCATCATACACGATTGGCGGAATGGGGCTTCAAAAGGTCGCCGAAAAAAGTCAACGAGTAAATAGTAAAATCACGCACAGAAAAGCGTAATGTTTTGCATCTAAAGTCATAATATTTCAAAAAAAGGCCTTACAGAAAAAAAAGTCTTAACAATAAAATAAGTAGTCCAGTTAAAGCGGTGCATGTCAAAGCGGGGACCCCCTGGGGGGGGGGGGGGGGGGGTCACTGGGGACCTGCCAACATGTACACATTTACTGTACTCAGCATGCAATTTGACTCTTGTTGCATTTTCCTGGTTTCTCATGACAGAAAAAAAAGTAGAGAACCACAATGTTAAAGGAATAATGATTGTTTGTTTGTGGGTTCATTACGGAATATTGTAATTTTTGTTTTATAATATTTTTGGTCTTGTTTTTAGGGGGACAGGTTTGCCATCTGTCCAGGGACAACAGATGAAAAATAGCCTTTTGGCAAATTCTGGTGCATTTGCAGTCATGCTATTAATGTACACTGTCCTTGCCAAAATAAATAAATAAATAAATGGTAACATAACTGCAATAATCGCTATTTTACGAGTACAAATATGCTAATATTAGGACCCTCGTTTATTGCAATTTTTGCAGTGTAGTATGGAACATTTTTGCGAGGCCCTGCCCTGCTCAGCTTCTGAGATCTGACGGGATCAGGCTTTGGCAGGCATGTTTGGCCACACCCAAACCTGCTGGGATTGGCTCCAGCATCCCCGCGACCCTAACAAGGATAAGCGGCGTGGAAAACAGACGGATGGATTTTTGTAGTTAAGGCCGAAAAAACCTGCTTACAGTCCTCTAAATATGTTTTTAACATTAGAGTCCACTCACGTTCCAAACATCCCTATGTTGCAGTTGCCCAAAAATCCTGCCTTATTTCTGTTTTGTTACCAAAAACATATTGAAAGACAACTTACATGTCGTATTCTCAGTAATATTATGAGAAATGATGTTAGACTACATTCCCTTTCTCACTGCATTGACGCTATTGAACAATGGTTGAAACAAAAATGCCAGTGGGGAAAAAAAAGTTCTCCTCTCATTCCTTGTGGAAGTGGTACGTTTTTGGCTTCTTTGTCCTTCTTCCTCACTCTGTTTGAAACGCTGGGGTAGGGAAGCTACGGCTCGGGAGCCAGATGTGGCTCCCGCAATTTTACCAGAATAAGTTTGTAACATTATAAGTAAAAAACAATTTAGTAGCATAGCGTTCATTTTTATTTTTTTAAGTGCCGATTCAGAGACTAATTACTAATTATAAGATTAAAAATGCACACTTTGAGTTGTAATCCCGGTGAAAAAACAAGGACGTGACGCTCACGGAAATACATTTGAAAGCACGCGACTTTCACGGCCACCTCAGCCCAAAAGGTCCCCGACCCCTGCATTCCAGTGAGTAAACTGGAGAGGCTAACCAGTTAGCACGGCAGCTCGCCATGGTAGCGGCTGTTATGTCCCTGCAGGGTTCCCATAGCCTGCGCAATGTGAGGTAAACAAAGAAGAACAGGAGTGTAAAGGTGTTATTTCGCGTTGAAAGCCATAATTAGAAAGCCATAATATTGCACTATTCATAAATGTATTTTTTATCGTGGTTCAATACGGCCTGTTATTTGTTGGGGGGGGGGGGGGGGCATTTTTTAGCAAGTTTGACGTATTTCCTGCTTAAAGTTACCGCGTCCTTTCCGTGTTACTGCGGCGTGATTGTTACGTAACAGCATCTCTCCGGTAATACCGCTGATGTTACGACGTCTTTGTCGACGTCGGTTGGTGTGGTCGTGCTGTCATAATCACCTGGGTACAGAGATTTGGGCGTAGTGCTTCCCATCCCAGCGCACTCGAAGCCCGAAGGACGTCTGCACGGTGACGTACTGGCCAGCGAGGCTGACCTTCACCTTAGGAGACGGCAAGTAAGGTAGCGCTACGCGTCGCCCATTCACCTGAAAGGAGACAATATGGAGAAATGTATCCTTATTGTTGTATTATAAATAAGCAAATCATTTCATAGAGGGAAAGTTGGGACTTGGGACTCTTTTCCCACACAATACAATCAACAGCTTAGGGCCGACAAGTGGAGATCCTCCACCTTCTCGCAGCAGACCTCCAAAATCTTGTCTCTTTTAATGCACAACATAAGACACTCATAACAAAATCATCAGACAAGTGGAGGCTCCCCTGCAGGAGATCATCCACCTTCTCGCAGCAGACCTCCAAAATCTTGTCTCTTTTAATGCACAGCATAGGACACCTGTCCAGAAGTGCTGGTGTTGCTGGAGCGTAGCGTCTCTCTGGCAACAGGTCCACTTGGCTATCCAACACGTGCTATCCATTATTACCATCGACAATAATAACTGGGTTTTTTTATGCATAAAAATGATATATACGTTACTATAGAGTAAATCCAATAATTGATATGTGGCTGTATGACGATGGTATAGCAACAAGTGATGTCACATTATAATAATAATATATGCTGTACGTGTGTGTGCAGGTGTAATATCTGGTTTATGTGTTGCCGCATATTGTGCTAATATTACTGGACTTAGTGTTACCAATAAGCGTGTCTTCTTCCCACCCCTTTTTCCCCTTGTGTTTATTGATTATGTTGTGTTGTGTGTATTCTGCCTGGCTCGAAATAAGCAATCAATCAATCATTGTGTATGACATGTCCAACAAACCAGTATCCTCCTGGCTTTCATTAATGTGAGTGTTACTCCATCCACAGTGATGTAGAGCTTTCTCAGGTAGGAGACGCCCGAAACACCTCTTTCCTCATTCTTGCCCTCCACTGAGAACCAAGGACCTGCAATGTGACACAATAACACGTTCATATAGTTCGATATCTGCTGTGTGCTTAGCATCCATCCATCAAGGCGTGCGTCTTGTCGGGTTTGTTGGTGCACCTGTATGCTTCACACATGTGTCTTCAAGTGTCTTCTCCATTTGCACGTTTTTTATACATATATAATATACATATATTTGCATATGTACAGTATATACAATATGTTGACCTGAAAATGATGTGCACATGCCTCACTCTCTCTCTGCAGTTGACCAGCACTTGCCTGTGTTGTTCTGGCAGGTTCTGGCCAGAGTGTAGGTGCATGTGCCCATAAAACTGTAGAACCTCTTGTCAAAAGTATTGTAGTGTGGATCTCCAGAGATGATGCAATCCCTAAAGCCTGAGAGCATAGAAATGTTGTACTGTAATACTGTAGTAGTATACTGTAGTAGTATTTGTGTAATGGGTCACTTACTAGTGGGATAGCAGCCCAGTTGTCCTTCCAGGAGCAAACACTGTTGCATTGGGGGGCATTGAGTTGGCTTACAGCTAACAGAGGGGGCGTCGCATCGACACTTTTGCTTGCAGTCGTTATCGTAGAACTCCTCACCAGGCTAGCAAAAACGTACAATCAATCAAAGCGTAAGGTTTGTCTCGCTTAACGTAACATTGAAGTAGAACTTTGTGTAACGCTAATGTTATGACAAGAAGTGCAAAGACTACAAAAAAGAAGTTGGAATGATGATAAAGATTCCGTACTTTTATGAGAAAAACGGTGTAGTATTATGAGAAAAAAGGTGAGTTATGCCAAGAATAAAAATATGCAGGAATAAAGTCTGAATTTTATGGGAAAAAGTTTAAACATCGACGTTAGCAGAAAAAAGGTGTTGTTTTATGACAAAAAATATATTTTTACTATATAGTTCTAATGCTGAGGTTCTCTTTGGGTGTGACCAGGATAGACAGGATCAGGAATGAGCACATCAGAGGGACAGCCCATGTTAGAGGTTTTGGAGATAAAGTCAGAGAGGCCAGACTGAGATGGTTGGGACATGTCCAGAGGAGAGATAGTGAATATATTGGTAGAACGAGGCTGGGTTTTTGAATTGCCAGGCAAGAGGCAAGGAAGAGCAAATAGGAAGTTTATGGATGTGGTAAAAGAGGACATGAAGGTAGTTGGCACAAGAGAAGACAGGCTTAGATGGAGGCTATGGGGGGCTAGGCGACCCCTGAAGGGATAAGCCCAAAGGGAAAGAAGATAGTCCTGATATTACAGGACGCCTTTTACCAGAAAAAAGGTCACGAATAAAAAGTTACAAGAAAAAAGTTAAAATATTATGATAAAGTTTTACCAGAATAAAAGGTTCCAAAAGCAGAAACATAACATAGCATAGATAACAGAAACAAAGGATAAAAAGTCGTGTTACAAAAAGTATAGTATTATGAAATGGTGCAATATGTCAAAAACAAAAAAGTACAAAAGCGGTAATATTACAAGAGAAAAAGTGACAAAGTTACAAAAGCGCGTTTTAATATTACAAATGATACAAGTACTATAATAATTGTATTATAACACAAAAAAGAAATAATTGTTGTAATAATGGGAAAAATGTCACGTTTAAGAAAAAACTTTTCAAAAAGAATGAAACCTGGGGGTGGGCAGATTGAGATTTTGTAATGTAATGGATTGACCCATTTTGGGTCCACATCTTTTTTTTGTTAAAAATAAATTTGAGACATATCATTAGACATTACACTCATTTGCTTCGGCAACAAAAATGTTTTAAAATATATTTGAAATGTGCATTTACCGTAGCGGTACCTGCTAGCAGACTGCAGTTTTCTCATGTTTTATTGCACAATTGTATATATTTTTCTATATTTCTCTTTTGCACTTTGTTCATCACCTTGAAACTGACGTATTTTTTACATTCCTAACAAAATGTACGTGAAAAAAGTTGGAAAAACATATGAGGAAAAAAAAAGTCACGATGTTACGGGAATGAGTTCCCAACATTACAGAACGGATGAGGAAAGGGTATATCACAGCCAGGCGTCGCGCTGAAGGAGTACCTGGTAATACTGGCCGTTGGTGTGTTGGCAGCCACAGGAACTGTTGTCCACGCATTTGCCAGCGCTCAGGATGTAGCCGGGATCGCACACGCAGGCCTCAGTGCACGGCCCCTCGCAAAAAGGGGGCTTTCCGGAGCAGGTTTCCTGACAGGGGTCCGCACAGGGATCGTAATGGCTGTTGGGTGGGCAGCTCAAAGCTAAGCGGAAGGAAACATAGCATACATTGTCACATTACACGCATAAAGGAATATTAGTAGAATAAAATGGAAAAAATCTAAACCAAATTCTCCTGATTTATTAATTTATGAATTTCTAATACAAACAATTAACGCTGCACTTCAGCCAATAAGGAATTTACATATACTACCTCCCACTTGCGGATAATGTAAGAGTTTATTTGATTTATAAGTCTATAGTTTATAAGTTTATAGCCGCAACGGGGCACAAGCCAGTGTCTTAATGTGCCGGTCCCAAGCCCGGATAAATACAGAGGCTTGTGTCAGGAAGAGCATCCGACGTAAAACTTTGCCAAACCAGAACATGCGAAACAAACAAATGACCTCCATACCGGATCGGACGTGGCCCGGGTTAACAACGCCCGCCACCGGTGCTGTTCACCGACAGGGTGCCGGTGGAACCTGGATTACTGTTGGCCGAAGAAGGAGAGGAGGGAGGTGTGTCCGTAGGAGGAGAGAGAAGAGGAATGCTAAGAGTCTAGAACTAAGAGTTGGGACTTTGAATGTTGGAACTATGACAGGAAAAGGTAGAGAATTAGTTGACATGATGCAGAGAAGGAAGGTAGACATATTGTGTGTCCAGGAGACCAGGTGGAACGGTAGCAAGGCTAGAAGCTTAGGAGCAGGGTTCAAGCTGTTCTATCATGGTGTAGATAGGAAGAGAAATGGAGTAGGGGTGATTTTGAAGGAGGAGTTTGCTAGCAACGTCCTGGAGGTAAAAAGAGTGTCAGATAGAGTGATGAGCCTGAAGCTAGAAATCGAAGGTGTGATGTTCAATGTTGTTAGTGGGTATGCTCCACAGGTAGGATGTAAGATGGAGGAGAAAGAGAAATTCTGGTCAGACCTGGATGAAGTGATGCAGAACATCCCCAGAAGTGAGAGAGTTGTCATTGGTGCGGACTTCAATGGGCATGTTGGTGCAGGAAACAGAGATGATGAGGAGGTGATGGGCAAGTTTGGTATCCAGGAGAGGAACGCAGAAGGACAGATGGTGGTCGACTTTGCAAAAAGAATGGAAATGGCTGTAGTGAATACTTTCTTCCAGAAGAGACAGGAACATAGGGTGACCTACAAGAGTGGAGGTAGGAGCACACAGGTAGACTACATCTTGTGTAGAAGGTGTAACCTGAAGGAGGTCAGTGACTGCAAAGCAGTGGTAGGTGAGAGTGTAGCCAGACAGCATAGGATGGTGGTGTGTAGGTTGACTCTAGTGGTGAGAAGGATGAAGAGGGTAAAGGCAGAGCAGAGGACAAAATGGTGGAAGCTGAAAAAGGAGGAGTGTTGCGTGACTTTTAGGAAGGAGTTGAAAAAGGCTATGGGTGGCCAGGAAGTCCTTCCAGATGACTGGACAACTACAGCTACTGTGATCAGGGAGACAGGTAGGAGAGTACTTGGTGTGTCATCTGGAAGGAAAGTAGATAAGGAGACTTGGTGGTGGAATGAGGAGGTGCAGGAGTGTATACAGAGTAAGAGGTTAGCTAAGAAGAAGTGGGACACTGAGAGGACTGAAGAGAGTAGACAGGAGTACAGAGAGATGCAGCGTAAGGTGAAAGTAAAGGTGGCAAAGGCCAAACAAGGGGCTTATGATGACTTGTATGCTAGGTTGGACAGCAAGGAGGGAGAGAAAGATCTATACAGGTTGGCAAGGCAGAGGGACAGAGATGGGAAGGACGTGCAGCAGGTTAGGGTGATGAAGGATAGGGATGGAAGGGTATTGACAGGTG
Organism: Oostethus manadensis; assembly: GCA_024372805.1. Classification (NCBI taxonomy): domain Eukaryota; kingdom Metazoa; phylum Chordata; class Actinopteri; order Syngnathiformes; family Syngnathidae; genus Oostethus; species Oostethus manadensis. The sequence continues at coordinate 369,142 of QODF01000209.1, forward strand.
CCAGTAGTGTCATGGGAAGATGGAAAGAGTACTTTGAAGAGTTGATGAATGAGGAAAATGAGAGAGAACAAAGAGTAGAAGAGGTGACTGTTGTGGACCAGGAAGTAGCAAAGATTAGTAAGGAAGAAGTGAGGAGGGCATTGAAGAGGATGAAGAATGGAAAGGCACTCGGTCCTGATGATATACCTGTGGAGGTATGGAAGTGTCTAGGAGAGGTGGCAATAGAGTTCCTGACCGGGTTGTTTAACAAGATCTTAGATAATGAGAAGATGCCTAAGGAATGGAGGAGAAGTGTGCTGGTGCCCATTTTTTAGAACAAGGGAGATGTGCAGAGTTGTGGCAACTACAGAGGAATAAAGCTGATGAGCCATACAATGAAGTTATGGGAAAGAGTAGTTGAGGATGTTGATTGAGAAGTACAGGGAAGGTCAGAGGGAACTGCATTGTGTTTTTGGAGATCTGGATAAAGCTTATGACAGGTTAGCCTGTCATAACCAAAAAGCGGTGGTATCATCTGCAAATAGTGCTAGCTTTAGGTGTTTTGTCACTTTGCAGATGTCGTTCATGTATAGGTAAATCGTTGTGGTCCTAGTATTGACCCTTGTGGTACGCCACATAATATCTCTAAACTTGTAGATGTATATTCTCCTAGCTTCACGTATTGTTGTGATGTTGTGATTGATTGTAATCAAAAGCTTTCGTTAAATCAATGAATACTGAGGCTGCACACTTTCTATGGTGTATACCATTCCTAATTTCTTCTGTGATTTGATTCCGTGCCATAGAAGTGGAAATATTAGCTCTGTATCCGTATTGGCTGTCCGCCATGATGTCATTCTTATTGAGGAATTTGTCCAACCTATGCTTGAATAACTTTTCCGGGATTTTGGAAAGTTGAGGTAATAATGAAATTGATCGGTAGTTTGTGAAATTATGTTTATCTCCATTTTTGAAGATTGGAAATAATTTATATTTCTTTATTTTGTCTGGAAATTTGCCCATTTTGTCTGTTTGCCCTGGAAAGAAGAGGAATGAAGACGGAGTACATGTGTGTAAATGAGAGGGACCCAAGTGGAAGAGTGAGGTTACAGGGAGAAGAGATAAATAAAGTGGAGGATTTTAAGTACTTAGGGTCAACAGTCCAGAGCAATGGAGAGTGTGGAAAAAAAGGTGAAGAAGCGTGTCCAGGCAGGCTGGAATGGGTGGAGAAAAGTGTCGGGTGTGATGTGTGTTAGAAGAGTTTCAGCTAAAATGAAAGGAAAGGTGTACAAAACTGTGGTGAGACTAGCGATGGTGTTTGGTTTAGAGACAGTGCCGCTGAGGAAAAGACAGGAGATAGAGCTGAAGGTAGCAGAGATGAAGATGCTGAGGTTCTCTTTGGGTGTGACCAGGATGGACAGGATCAGGAATGAGCACATCAGAGGGACAGCACATGTTAGAGGTTTTGGAGTTAAAGGCTGAAAGGACAGACTGAGATGATTGGGACATGTCCAGAGGAGAGATAGTGAATATGTTGGTAGAAGGATGCTGACTTTTGAATTGCCAGGCAGGAGGCCTAGAGGAAGAGCAAAGAGGAGATTTATGGATGTAGTGAAAGAGGACATGAAGGTAGTTGGCGCAAGAGAAGAGGATACAGAAGACAAAGTTAGATGGAGGCAACTGAAGGGATAAGCCCAAAGGAAAAAAGATTTGTTTTATAAGTCTGATTAGTGTTCTGGGTAACGACGTAGGCGCTTGGCGTCGGGTACTGTGGTTTGGCAGTGTATTACAATAACCATCACTATTATTTTTATTATTTTGTAACAGTACTGGCCCTCACAGTGTCTGCCAAAAGAAACGTGGCTGGTCAAGATGATGACAAAAAACACAAGGAAAAAGTCCAAATGTTACAAAAATAATTATTTTTCAATCCATCCATTTTTATGCCGCTTATCGACATTAGGGGATAAGCGGGGGTATGCTGGAGGGGCGGAGTACACCCTGGACTGGCTGCCAGTCAATCGCAGGGCAGACAAACAAACATTCACACTCACATTCATACCTATGGACAATTAAGAGTTGCCAATTGGATGATATAAATAAACCTTAAATCTTTAACACTTACGACAGAAGGTTTGGTTCCTCCAGGGTCCGATTTGGACCCCACGGTCCTGGCACTCATCGGCGAAGGCTTCAAGGGCGTCGCACAAAGCAGGCTTAGCGCCGTCCAGTGCACAGAGATCAAAAACGCAGTCCTGGAAGTAATTCTGAAAAAACAGCAACATATGTTTCAACTCGGAAGACTAGAAAATGGGATTTTTCCTGGGGACTTACATTAGGGTTGACTTTGGGGTGACACACAGCGAAAGGTCCATTCTTGTCCAGCAGAAGGCCGCAGTAGGCGGAGCTCTCATAGAGTTTCTTGTCTTCCTCGTTGCATTCGGCCGTGGTGATGTTGTCTTTCTTACAGCTTTTTGCAATGACAATTTATGTACAACAATGTATTTACCGTGGTATGAAAAATGACTGATTACTGATTTCTTTTTTTTTTTTTTTTTTTTGCAGCTTGCCACACTTACAGTAAACGTTTCAGATCATCAAAAAAATGAAATATTACTCAATGACAACCCAACTGAACAGTTTTTTAAATGAAATGGCAAAAACATGGAAAAGTGGTGAATCTTCCCAGGAGTGGGAGGTCAACTAAAGTTACGACTCATCCAAGAGGTCCCAAAAGACCCCACAAAGAAGAATTGCAGGCCTTACTTGCCTGAGTTTAAGCAAGTGTTCTTGGCTCCACCATAAAAACGGCCTGCATGAAAACCACTCCTGAACAAAAAGAACATTAAGGGTTGTCTCCATTTTGCCAGAAAACATCTTGATAATCCCCAAGACCTTTGGGAAAATACTCTGTGGACTGACGAGACGAAAGTTGAACTTCTTGGAAGGTGTGTGTACCATTACATCTAGCATTTCAGAACATCATACCAAAAAGTAAAATATGGTGGTGGCAGTGTCCTAGTGTGGGGCTGTTTTGCTGCCTGGAAGACTTGCTGTAATAAATGGAACCAAAAAAATCCTGAAGGAGAATGCCCGGCCATCTGTTTGTGTAATCAAGCTGAACCAACAATGATCCAAAACACACCAGCAAAGTCCACCTCTAAACGGCTGAAGAAAAACAAAATAAAGACTTTGGAGTGGCCTAGTCAAAGTCCTGACCTGAATCCCATTGAGATGCTGTGGCATGACCTTAAGAAGGCACTTTATGCTGGAAAACGTCCAATGTGGCTGAATGACAAAAATTCTGCAAAGATGAGCGGGCCAAAATTCCCCCACAGCGCTGTAAGGGACTCATTGCAAGTTATCACAAACGCTTGATTGCAGTTGTTGCCCAACCACTTTTTAGCTTCAGGGTAAAATCATTTTTTCACACGGGACCATGTAGCTTTGGATTTTTTTCTCCCTTAATAATGAAATGTTTCTTTAAAAAAAACTGCACTTTGTGCAGTTGCGTTGTCATTGACTAATATTTAAATTAGTTTGATAATCTGAAATATTTATATGTGGCAAAAAAAAAAAATCAGGAAGAGAAAAACACTTTTTCACACTACTGTATTTACAGTCATGATTTTTGTTTGTGTAGGAAAAATAACACTATAGCAGTGGCTCTCAAATAGTGGGGCAGGCCCCCCTGTCAAGGGGGGGGCGCGAGAAGCAGGGAGTACTTTCAGTGTCGGTGTAAACCTGCCTATATGTCCAAATTTCTTACACTCACCATGCCATTTGACTCTTGAGTACACTTCACAGCTCTCCATTTGGTTGCATTTTCCTGGTTTCAGTTTCCAGTTCAATTTACAGTACATATAAAAAAATACATGGGGGTGGCGCGAGGACATTTTGGGCCCCCGGGAGGGGCGTGCCAGAAAATAGCTGAGAACCACTGCACTATAGGCAGTATTTTCCTTGCTTACATCGACAAAGCGCTCCTTGATATTTTCTCAAAGTACTCACTCGGGATCGACGTTCCAGCTATGTCCAAAGTCGTTGATGTCACCAGTCAATGACCCGTCTGGCTTGCGGAAGTCATCTTTGGCGATTCCATTGTAATTGCCGCACAGTCCACACAATACGTTCTTATAGCTAAAAAAATAACCCAATCCAGAATCCATTGAGGCAGAAACAAAAATATTCAATCATTCAGCTTCAACTCACTCTTGAACCAGTTTGATGTCCATAAACTGGGCGCCGTCGTAGCGCACAACAACGCCAAAATCCATCGACACCGTGTAGTGTCTTCCCGACTTGAACACCGAGACACCCGGTGCCGGAGACACCGGCAAGTTGACTTTGGACCCGTTCACCTGCGTAATGACAAAGCAGTACATTAGCTTAGTACTATAAAAGTTTTAACACTAACAGGAGGAAGTGTTACTTAGTGTTACAGGAATAACGTTCACAATAAAGGTGGACGAGAGCTGAAGCGGCTGTACACTTGCATGCATTTTGTACCACAACTTGCCGTGACAATGCGTGGCATTTGTTTATTTATTCATGGCACAACTGGAAAGCGTGCAGACCAGTTTATACACTGTTTGCATTCTGTTTCTACACTTGGCTCACAATTCATGCCTAAAAATGGCTGCAACTTATTTAAAGTTTGTCAAGTACTATTTATGTCTATTGCCTGACGGTAGTAGGCATAACGCGCATTGTTCCAGCATGAATGTGCATTGTCACCGCCACTCCCTGCATCCGTAAGGCGGTCATGGCATTATTTGGTCCTGCCTGGCATCACCCCATAGTTTCATTAATTCCTCTGTTCACAAGGTGTTGAACTCTAATGAAAAAGGTAAGTTATATTATCTCGCAGATGCAGGAAGAGAATGAGCAAAGAGTCGGAAGGAGGCATAAACAAGAAAAAAGGAGGCAAGGACAGTGTGGGTGATGGAACTGCTGACTAGAAGACATCGCTTTGGGCATCACAACCTCTTAATGACATCAGTTAACAAGGAAGGTCCAAGAGGCAACAGAAATTAGTTGAGAATTCTCTACAAGTGGGGAGAAAATTAACCCATTTATGTGAATGAGACAAGCTTTGATCCGCAAGACCCGCGTTATTGAGGAATAGGTTGTGGTATGTTTGTGGTGCATTCACGAAAAGCATGCCTGCCACAAATTTTGAACATTTTACAATTTTCTTTGCACACTGGAACGCAGCCTTGCACAGTTTACACATACTTCACACCCGTTACCGACCAATGTGCTCGTTGGCATGCAAGCTTTCCCAACCCACTTCTGCTAAGACACCGCAAGCCACGCCCTATATTTGTTGTCATAGCGATTTGGCAGAATTTTGCTACTAACGTGAGCTATCATTGAATGTTTAGTCACACACTGACAAACTCTGAGACTGCTTTTGCCAGCCAGGAAGTTTACATTCATACCAGACCGCAGTGAATAAAACAACATTTCTACAATATTTTACTTTGAATTGTGACCCTGCTGATTAACTGGCGACCAGTCCAGGGTGGACCCCGCCTCCCACCCAAAGTCAGCTGGGATAGGCTCCAGCATACCCGCGACCCTAATGAGGATAAGCCGCATAGAAAATGAATGAATGAATACATATTTATTTGTACAATCTGTTCTTTTAAGCCACTCTAGCTAACATGTGATACTTGTTGGTGGTGTCTTATATTTTGCGGTTGAAGAGTGTAGTTTGGAGCCTAACAGGGACAGCACTTATATTATATACACAACGCTCGAAAAATGAGAGGAAGACTTTGAAAACACATCAGATGTAAACGGGGGGGGGGGGGATGATGATGTTGAATATCTTTCCTGATAATAAGTAGGTGAAGTATTAGTAACAAAATGAGGCCACATCATTTGATAGAAATGAAAATGATCACCATATAGAAGGGGGGAAATCAAAGACAGCCCAAAAATGAAAGTGAAAAAATTATGCAGCAGGCTGGTTCATTTTGCCAAAATGTAGCAACTCCAAATGATTGACAGTAGTTTGTGTGGCCCCCACGTGCTTGTACGCATGCCTGACAACGTCGGGGCATGCCCCTAATGAGACCACGGATGCTGTCCTGGTGGATCTCCTCCCAGATCTAGACCACTGAGCTCCTGGACAGCCTGAGGAGCAACCTGCAGTGTCGGATGGACCTAAGCATAATGTCACAGAGGTGTTCTATTAGGTTCAGGTCAGGTGAACGTGGGGGCCAGTCAATGGTATCAATTCCTTCATCCTCCAGGAACTGCCTGCATACTCTAGCCACATGAGGTCGGGCATTGTCGTGGACCAGGAGGAACCCAGGTCCCACTGCACCAGCGTAGGTTCTGACAATGGGTCCAAGGATTTCATACCGATACCTATTAGCAGTCAGGGTGCCATTATCCAACCTGTAGAGGTCTGTGCGTCCTTCCAGGGATATGCCTCCCCAGACCATCACTGACCCACCACCAAACCAGGCATGCTGAATGATGCTGCAGGCAGCTTTACGTTCTCCACGGCATCTCCAGACCCTTTCATGTCTGTCACATGTGCTCAGGTTGAACTTGCTCTCATCGGTTAAGAGCACAGGGCGCCAGTGGCGTAGTTGCCAATTCTGGTGGTCTATGGCAAATGCCAATCGAGCTCTACGGTGCTGGGCAGTGAGCACAGGGCCCACTACAGGATGTTGGGTCCTCAGGCCACCCTCATGGAGCCTGTTTCTGATTGTTTGGTCAGAAACATTCACACCAGTGGCCTGCTGGAGGTCATTTTGTAGGGCTCTGGCAGTGCTCATCCTGTTTCTCCTTGCACAAAAGAGCAGATACCGATCCTGCTGAGGGTTAAGGACCTTCTACAGCCCTGCCCAGCTCTCCTGGAGTAACTACCTGTCTCCTGGAATCTCCTCCATGCTCTTGAGACTGTGCTGGGAGACAAAGCAAACCTTCTTGCAACGGTACGTATTGATGTGCCATCTTGGAGGAGTTGGACTACTTGTGCAACCTCTGTAGCGTCCAGGTAGCGCAGGATGCTATCAACAGAGACGTTGATCCAAGCCAAATGAAAAACTACAGCAGTAGAAAGTCAGTCAGTAAAAAATAAAAATCATCCAAAAGAGATGAGGAGTCAGTGGTCTCAACCTGGAAAAGCATTCTTGTTTTGGGGTCTGTCTCATTGTTGCCTTTCTGATGCTCCTGTTGTTGATTTCAGTAACAGCAAAGCAGCTGAAACTGATGAACAACCCCCTCTGCTACTTAACGGACCACATCAATATCCCAGACGTTTGACTGATAGCTTACTATACTCTGATTAAAAAGTCTTCCTCCATATTTTTGAGCAGTTTATATATAATATTCAAAGAATCAAGTCGTAAGAATGCCAAAAAACTGTAATGTTACTACTGTGAACTTACATGGGTCGCACCGTTTTTGAGGATGGACACCTTGACCTGGCGTACAAACACGTGCACAGCTTTCACGTAGGAGATGGCAAGGTTGTTGTAGCGGTTTTCGTTGTCAGCGTACACTTCAAAGGTGGGCAACGCTGTCACATTGCACACTGCTGACATCAGGTAACTACAGTTGCCCATGAAACTGTACTTGTGGCTGTCGAAGGTCGCGTAGTGCGGGTCACTGTGAGCAACGCATGTGGCAGAACCTTAAGGGAATCACAAAAAATAAGCCAGTCAAGTGATATTAATAAGTACCTTTTCTAACCTTTGAGCCACAATTACAAAAACACATCCCATTTATCAGGGGTGTCTCAATCCAGATATTGATATTGTATATCAGTCCGATATCAGATTATACCGGCATATATTCAGCATGCAGTGTATGCTAGCATGGTTAGCAAGGACTAGGAATGATGGAGTAGGCTGTGTTTTTCATTCCAGTCCTAAAAAGACATTGCAGCTGAGTACAAAACTTGTCATGCACAAGTTTCCAGTGTTGGCACCGAACCGGGGTAGCTTAATACGACCAACTTCATGGCAACCCCTCGGCTTTCTGAACCATCCACCGCTGTTTGACACGTTTGCAAAGCTGGAGAACCTCCCATCGGACAATAAAAAGTCATAGGCTCATAACAGAAAAGCACCAGCCCCTGTTGGAACTTAACTGATTGTTATGGGATGGGAATTATGACGTCATACCAACCAATGAATCCGGTAGCATTAAAAATAGCTCAGATAACCGATCAACTAAAAAAGCTCTCCAATGAGGCGAGAATACCCGTGCGGTGGTGTGTTACTGGGCTAAGGTGAGCAAATGACTTGTCGATCATGTGGGAGGACACCAAGGCGTTCCCAGGCCAGCTGTGAGACATAGTCCCTCCAGCGTGTCCTAGGTCTTCCCCGGGGCCTTTTCCCGGCTGGGCATGCCCGGAATACCTCACCAGAGAGGCGCCCGGGAGGCATCCCGACTAGATGCCCGAGCCACCTCAACTAGATCCTCTCGATGTGAAGGAGCAGCGGCTCTACTCTGAGCTCTTCCCGGATTGCCGAGTTCCTCACCCTATATCTTAGGGTGAGTCCAGCCACCCTACGGAGGAAACATTTCACCCACTTGCTTCCCAAACTCGTTCTTTCGGTCATGACCCATAACTCATGACCATAGGTGAGGGCGGGAAAGTAGATCGATCCGTAAACAGAGAGCTTTGCCTTCCGGCTCATCTCTCTCTTCACCATGACGGTCCGGTACAGCGACCGCATTACTGCTGACACTGCACCGATCTGTCTGTCGATCTCTTGCTCCAACCGTCCCTCACTCGTGAACAAGACCCCGAGATACTTGAACTCCTCCACCTGAGGACAAACAACATGAAGTTGTATAATGTTTTCTTCACTGCATGGTGCCAAGTTTTGAAGAATTGAATTGAACATCCTGCTTATGTCTGAAAGGGGCACAGGACCTTTTAAAAATAGATCCCCATCATGACAGTGAAACACATGCTCAAAAACTCACAACCTTTGGCCTTTTCCAATGATGTTCTGAGTGACACCGAATTTGTACAAAGTATTAAACAGATGGGGGATGGTAAATTGTGAAAGCAGTTATCTACGAGTGACATTTGCTGAGGCACAACTGCAGTTTACCTTTAGGGTAGCATCCCAGGATGCCGTTAACCTCGCGACACTCCTCAGTCAGATCGCAAGAGCTATCATTGCATTCAAAAGTGTAGTTCCCAACACAGCTACAAAGCTTTGAGCAATCGTCTTTGTATAGGACTTGACCGGGCTAAAAAAGAAATACATTGTCAAAGTTACGAGTGGCTTGAAATTTGTGCAAAAACTTTAAACACGTAGAGCTAATCTGACCTTGTAATAGTTGTTGTGCTCGTCTAGGCAACCGCACTTTTCCAACGGCACACACTGTTTCCCCATGAAGACAAAACCTGGTTTGCAAAAGCAGCCGGTGATGCAAGGGCCACTGCAGTTGCTAGAAGGCTCCATGCAGGTGGGGATGCAAGCCGGACCACATTCTATGTAGTGTGCATTTGGAGGGCACTGGGCTGCATGACAAAAACGTAAACAGGTAGGAAAATCAGATATTGGAATCGAAGGTGTCATTAATTGCTATGCCGTACTTGGTGTAGTCACTGTGGGAGTCGTTGGTTCAGGTGTAGAAACGTCTGGTGTAGTTCCTCCGGGAGTTGTTGGTGGAGGTGTTGTTGATGCTGGTATATAATAAAGATTCTTAGTACATGACACTAGATAATTCGGACAGATAACATTCAGCATACTGGTACTTAGTAAGCATGAGCAAAACTCCTTGGTTTATTCCTGCTAAAACAGGAAAATGCCACTCTTTACGAGGGGAACAAGACCACTACAACCGGAAGCTTTATGAGATGTGGTATTGTTTGACTCTAGTGTAAAAAAATTCTGTGTTTCCTTTCAGACTGCAAACTGTATTTTGGAAAAAGAAAAAACAGATGGCGCTTTAATTCAAGGAGGGAAAAGGGATTACTTTTGTTGAGTTTTGAATTATTTGTACATATTGTTTTCTTGAAAATGTATGAAAAATCTTTTTTTTTTTAGCTCTATCTCAAAAAATGAATTGTCTCAAAGCTGGTCATGGGAATAAATGTATGCTACCATGACAAAACTGTAGGGGATTATAGGAGGTAAAGGAAGTCTGCACTTCCAATCTCAACTCAGACAAGCAAAAGAAAATTATGGATGGATCTTAGAAATCATGGACCGATCATACTTAGGAAAAATACCTGTGGGATAGCAGCCCCACTCTCCTTCCTGGACTTGACACTTGTGCGTTGGTGGGCATCCAGATGGCTTACAAACAACAGAGGGGGCTTCACATCTACACTTCTGGGTACAGTTCTCTGTGTAGAACTCCTCTCCAGGCTAAAACGACACATACAATGGAAAAAAGTGTACAATTTCTTCTCTGGTGAGGGATGTCATTGAAGTAGTACCTGGTAATACTGGCCGTTGGTGTGTTGGCAGCCACAGGACCTGTTGTCCACGCATTTTCCAGCACTCAGGATATAACCAGGATCGCACACGCAGGACTCGGTGCATGGTCCGCTGCAGGCAGGGGGTCTACCAGAACACGTTTCCTGACAGGGGTCCGCGCATGGGTCATAATGGCTGTTGGGTGGGCAGCTCAAAGCTTGGCAGGCGAAAACAAGGGGGTTCAGTCAGAAAACAACATATGTTGCATCAAGCTCCACTCTGGGCTATATACTCACGACAGAAGCTTTCGTTCCTCCACGGTCCGATCTGGACCCCGCGATCCTGGCACTCGTTTACGTAGGCTTCGATGGCTTCGCACAGAATGGACGATGCGCCATCCAGCTCACAAAGATCAAAGACACAATCCTTGAAGTAGTTCTAAAGCCAACAAAAAAACTGCTAGCATCCAAATGTCGAGTGTTTATGATCCAGAAAGCTTGCATGGTAACTTACATTGGGGTTTACTTTGGGGTGACATACAGCAAAAGGACCATTTTTGTCCAACAGAACACCACAATATGTAGAACTTTCATACAGCTTCTGCTCCTCTTCCTCACATCCAGGAAGAGTGGTGTTGGGTTTAGCGTTACACCTTGTACAATAAAAGAACGTTAGACCATCTTTACCTTTCGCCATCTAAGCTAATAGAGTAATCCTCACTCTGGATCAACATTCCAGCTGTCTCCAAACTCATTGGGATCATTGGTCAACGACCCATTAATGATGCGGAAGTCGTCTTTGGTGTCCCCGTTGTAATTTCCACACAGCCCACACAGTAAGTTCTTATAGCTGCCGAAAAAACATCCAGGATCCATCTTTTCCACAACTTCGGGGAGAAATGTAAGCGTTCCGTTTATACTCACTCTTTAATCACTTTAATGTCCATAAAGTGGTTTCCGTCGTAGCGCACTGTCACACCAAAATCCAAGGACACAGTGTAGTGCTTCCCTGATTTGAACACAGAGACACCTGGAAACGGATTCAGCGGCAGGTTGACTTTGATGCCATTTACCTGGACGGAAGTGGAGAGCAACTTAGTGTGATAAGTGACCAAGTGATTTTGAAAAGTTACCAGAAATAGAAGTTGAGGAGACAAGGTTCTTACATGCACGGTGCCTCCTTTGAAGATGGAGACAGTAGGCACGATGCCCCACTGGAAGGTTGAGGGGGCCCCATCGGGATACAATACATGAACCGCCTTCACGTAGGAGATGGTAGGCCTGTTGTAGCGGTTTTCGTTGTCAGCGTAAACCTCAAAAAGCGGCAAACCCGCCGATACGTTGCAGACTCCCGCCATCACATAACTGCAGTTGCCCATGAAGTTGTATTTGCGTTTGTCAAAGGTTGTGTAGTGCGGATCGCCAGAAGCTATGCATGATGATGTACCTTTATGGAATAACACAAAAAGATACATTTGAGGTCCCAGAATCTGACTCAAATTAGAAGAAGACCTGATTCCCTGCATTACCTTTAGGGTAGCACCCCGCAACACCATTAACCTCACGACACTCCTCAGTGGGATCACAGGAATTATCCACACATTCCAAAGTGTAATTCCCTGCACAGCGACAAAGCTTTGAACAGCCGTCTCCAAATACGATCTCTCCAGGCTACAAAAACCCCCAAAATCAACTTAGTAAGGGTGCCATTCTTGTAGCTACGTTGGGATTGTAACTATCCAACCTCGTAATAGTTGTTGTTGTCATCCAGGCAACCGCATTTCTCCAGCGGCACACAATGTTTTCCTTTAAAGACAAAACCCGGTTTGCAAAAGCAGCCAGCAATACAGGAGCCATTGCAGTTGCTGGAAGGTTCCATGCAGGTGGGGATGCAAGCTGGACCACATTCTATGTAGTCAGCATTTGGAGGACACTGAACTGCAAGGCAAAGACAACAATAACAGCTTTAAAACACATACTCTAAGTACTTAGAAAGAAGGTTGTAGAAGATATTCCATACTTGGTTTTGGTGTAGTTGGTCTTGGAGTTGAAGGTTCGGGTGAAGTTACTCCGGGACTTGTTGGTTCAGGTGTAGTTGATCCTGGAATGTCATCAAGACTTTTAGTACAATAGGCATGAGAATTTAAATCCGATAGGTATTTTAAGAGAAATGCAGCCGCAACGGGGCACAAGCCAGTGTTTTATTGTGCCGGTCCCAAGCCCGGATAAATACAGAGGGTTGTGTCAGGAAGGGCATCCAACGTAAAACTTTGCCAAACCAGAACATGCGAATCAGACAAATGACTTCCAAACCGGATCGGACGTGGCCCGGGTTAACAACGCCCGCCACCGGTGCTGTTCACCGACAGGGTGCCGGTGGAAACTGGATTACTGTTGGCGAAGAAGGAGAGGAGGAAGGTGTGTCCGTAGGAGGAGAGAGAAGAGGAATGCTAAGAGTCTACAACTAAGAGTTGGGACTTTGAATTCAAGGAAAAGGTAGAGAATTAGTTGACATGATGCAGAGGAGGAAGGAAGACATATTGTGTGTCCAGGAGACCAGGTGGAACGGTAGCAAGGCTAGAAGCTTAGGAGCAGGGTTCAAGCTGTTCTATAATGGTGTAGATAGGAAGAGAAATGGAGTAGGGGTGATTTTGAAGGAGGGGTTTGCTAGCAACGTCCTGGAGGTAAAAAGAATTTCAGATAGAGTGATGAGCCTGAAGCTAGAAATCGAAGGTGTGATGTTCAATGTTGTTAGTGGGTATGCTCCACAGGTAAAATGTGAGATGGAGGAGAAAGAGAAATTCTGGTCAGACCTGGATGAAGTGATGCAGAACATCCCCAGAAGTGAGAGAGTTGTCATTGGTGCGGACTTCAATGGGCATGTTGGTGCAGGAAACAGAGATGATGAGGAGGTGATGGGCAAGTTTGGTATCCAGGAGAGGAACGCAGATGGACAGATGGTGTTCGACTTTGCAAAAAGATTGGAAATGGCTGTAGTGAATACTTTCTTCCAGAAGACACAGGAACATAGGGTGACCTATAAGAGTGGAGGTAGGAGCACACAGGGTGACTACATCTTGTGTAGAAGGTGTAACCTGAAGGAGGTCAGTGAATGAAAACAGTGGTAGGTGAGAGTGTAGCCAGACAGCATAGGATTGTGGTGTGTAGGATGACTCTAGTGGTGAGAAGGATGAAGAGGGTAAAGGCAGAGCAGAGGACGAAATGGTGGAAGCTGAAAAAGGAGGAGTGTTGCGTGACTTTTAGGAAGGAGTTGAAAAAGGCTATGGGTGGCCAGGATGCCCTTCAAGATGACTGGACAACTACAGCTACTGTGATCAAGAAGACAGGTAGAAGAGTACTTGGTGTGTCATCAGCAAGGAAAGTAGATAAGGAGACTTGGTGGTGGAATGAGGAGGTGCAGGAGTGTATACAGAGAAAGAGGTTAGCTAAGAAGAAGTGGGACACTGAGAGGACTGAAGAGATTAGACAGGAGTACAGAGAGCTGCAGCGTAAGGTGAAAGTAAAGGTAGCAAAGGCCAAACAAGGGGCTTATGATGACTTGTATGCTGGGTTGGACAGCAAGGAGGGAGAGAAAGATCTATACAGGTTGGCAAGGCAGAGGGACAGAGATGGGAAGGACGTGCAGCAGGTTAGGGTGATAAAGGATAGGGATGGAAGAGTATAGACTGGTGCCAGTAGTGTCATGGGAAGATGGAAAGAGTACTTTGAAGAGTTGATGAATGAGGAAAATGAGAGAGAACAAAGAGTAGAAGAGGTGACTCTTGTGGACCAGGAAGTAGCAAAGATTAGTAAGGAAGAAGTGAGGAGGGCATTGAAGAGGATGAAGAATGGAAAGGCACTCGGTCCTGATGATATAACTGTAGAGGTATGGAAGTGTCGAGGAGAGGTGGCAGTAGAGTTAATGACCGGGTTGTGTGACAAGATCTTAGCTAGTGAGAAGATGCCTGAGGAATGGAGAAGTGTGTTGGTGCCCATTTTTAAGAACAAGGGAGTTGTGCAGAGTTGTGGCAACTACAGAGGAATAAAGGTGATGAGCCATACAATGAAGTTATGGGAAAGAGTAGTTGAAGCTAGACTAAGGGCAAACGTGAGAATTTGTGAGCATCAGTACGGTTTTATGCCAAAAAAAAGTACAACAGATGCAGTATTTGCTTTGAGGATGTTGATGGAGAAGTACAGGGAAGGTCAGAGGGAGCTGCATTGTGTTTTTGTAGATCTGGAGAAAGCTTATGACAGGGTGCCCAGAGAGGAACTGTGGTATTGTATGAGGAAGTCTGGAGTGGCAGAGAAGTATGTTAGAGCGGTGCAGGACATGTACGAGGACTGTAAGACAGTAGTGAGGTGTGCTGCAGGTGTGACAGAGGAGTTCCGAGTGAAGGTAGGACTACATCAGGGATCAGCTCTGAGCCCCTTCTTGTTTGCTATGGTGATGGACAGGCTGACGGACGAGGTTAGACAGGAATCTCCATGGACTATGATGTTTGCAGATGACATTGTGATATGTAGTGAGAGCAGGGAACAGGTGGAGGAGAAGCTTGAGGGGTGGAGGTTTGCCCTGGAAAGGAGAGGAATGAAGGTCAGCCGCAGCAAGACGGAGTACATGTGTGTAAATGAGAGGGACCCAAGTGGAAGAGTGAGGTTACAGGGAGAAGAGATAAAGAAGGTGGAGGATTTTAAGTACTTAGGGTCAACAGTCCAGAGCAATGGAGAGTGTGGAAAAGAGGTGAAGAAGCGTGTGCAGGCAGGCTGGAATGGGTGGAGAAAAGTGTCGGGTGTGATGTGTGATAGAAGAGTTTCAGCTAAAATGAAAGGAAAGGTGTACAAAACTGTGGTGAGACCAGCGATGTTGTTTGGTTTAGAGACAGTGCCGCTGAGGAAAAGACAGGAGGCAGAGCTGGAGGTAGCAGAGATGAAGATGCTGAGGTTCTCTTTGGGTGTGACCAGGATGGACAGGATCAGGAATGAGCACATCAGAGGGACAGCACATGTTAGAGGTTTTGGAGATAAAGTCAGAGAGGCCAGACTGAGATGGTTCGGACATGTCCAGAGGAGAGATAGTGAATATGTTGGTAGAAGGATGCTGAGTTTTGAATTGCCAGGCAGGAGGCCTAGAGGAAGACCAAAGAGGAGGTTTATGGATGTAGTGAAAGAGGACATGAAGGTAGTTGGCGCAAGAGAAGAGGATACAGAAGACAGAGTTAGATGGAGGCAATTGATTCGCTGTGGCGACCCTAGAAGGGATAAGCCCAAAGGAAAAGAAGAAGAAGGTGTTTTAATAGAACTTGTACTGAGCGAAACTTTGGAAGACTGCTAACTCCTTAGAGAAGGAAAGGAATTTCATCGGAATACATCATGGTTCTCGGTATTGTGGGCCTGTCACGGTTGACACATGTCAAAAACATCAAGAACTATAGCTTTGAACTGGCAGATTATGGTACAAGACAGGGATCTCAACTCAGTTAGGCAAAATAGAATGGGTGCATCTCAGGAACCGTGGTCCAGTAGTGGAGAGTCACATAAAAAATCTTACCTGTGGGATAGCAGCCCCACTCTCCTTCCTGGACTTGACACTTGTGCGTTGGTGGGCATCCAGATGGCTTACAAACAACCGAGGGGGCTTCACATTTACACTTCTGGGTACAGTTCTCTGTGTAGAACTCCTCTCCAGGCTAAAACGACACATACAATGGAAAAAAGTGTACAATTTCTTCTCTGGTGAGGGATGTCATTGAAGTAGTACCTGGTAATACTGGCCGTTGGTGTGTTGGCAGCCACAGGACCTGTTGTCCACGCATTTTCCAGCACTCAGGATATAACCAGGATCGCACACGCAGGACTCGGTGCATGGTCCGCTGCAGGCAGGGGGTCTACCAGAACACGTTTCCTGACAGGGGTCCGCGCATGGGTCATAATGGCTGTTGGGTGGGCAGCTCAAAGCTTGGCAGGCGAAAACAAGGGGGTTCAGTCAGAAAACAACATATGTTGCATCAAGCTCCACTCTGGGCTATATACTCACGACAGAAGCTTTCGTTCCTCCACGGTCCGATCTGGACCCCGCGATCCTGGCACTCGTTTACGTAGGCTTCGATGGCTTCGCACAGAATGGACGATGCGCCATCCAGCTCACAAAGATCAAAGACACAATCCTTGAAGTAGTTCTAAAGCCAACAAAAAAACTGCTAGCATCCAAATGTCGAGTGTTTATGATCCAGAAAGCTTGCATGGTAACTTACATTGGGGTTTACTTTGGGGTGACATACAGCAAAAGGACCATTTTTGTCCAACAGAACACCACAATATGTAGAACTTTCATACAGCTTCTGCTCCTCTTCCTCACATCCAGGAAGAGTGGTGTTGGGTTTAGCGTTACACCTTGTACAATAAAGAAACGTTAGACCATCTTTACCTTTCGCCATCTAAGCTAATAGAGTAATCCTCACTCTGGATCAACGTTCCAGCTGTCTCCAAACTCATTTGGATCATTGGTCAACGACCCATTACTGATGCGGAAGTCGTCTTTGGTGTCCCCGTTGTAATTTCCACACAGCCCACACAGTAAGTTCTTATAGCTGCCGAAAAAACATCCAGGATCCATCTTTCCACAACTTCGGGGAGAAATGTAAGCGTTCCGTTTATACTCACTCTTTAATCACTTTAATGTCCATAAAGTGGTTTCCGTCGTAGCGCACTGTCACACCAAAATCCAAGGACACAGTGTAGTGCTTCCCTGATTTAAACACAGAGACACCCGGAAACGGATTCAGCGGCAGGTTGACTTTGATGCCATTTACCTGGACGGAAGTGGAGAGCAACTTAGTGTGATAAGTGACCAAGTGATTTTGAAAAGTTACCAGAAATAGAAGTTGAGGAGACAAGGTTCTTACATGCACGGTGCCTCCTTTGAAGATGGAGACAGTAGGCACAGTGCCCCACTGGAAGGTTGAGGGGGCTCCATCGGGATACAATACATGAACCGCCTTCACGTAGGAGATGGTAGGCCTGTTGTAGCGGTTTTCGTTGTCAGCGTAAACCTCAAAAAGCGGCAAACTCGCCGATACGTTGCAGACCCCCGCCATCACATAACTGCAGTTGCCCATGAAGTTGTATTTGCGTTTGTCAAAGGTTGTGTAGTGCGGATCGCCAGAAGCTATGCATGATGATGTACCTTTATGGAATAACACAAAAAGGTACATTTGAGGTCCCAGAATCTGACTCAAATTAGAAGAAGACCTGATTCTCTGCATTACCTTTAGGGTAGCACCCCGCAACGCCATTAACCTCACGACACTCCTCAGTGGGATCACAGGAATTATCCACACATTCCAAAGTGTAATTCCCTGCACAGCGACAAAGCTTTGAACAGCCGTCTCCAAATACGATCTCTCCAGGCTACAAAAACCCCCAAAATCAACTTAGTAAGGGTGCCATTCTTGTAGCTACGTTGGGATTGTAACTATCCAACCTCGTAATAGTTGTTGTTGTCATCCAGGCAACCGCATTTCTCCAGCGGCACACAATGTTTTCCTTTAAAGACAAAACCCGGTTTGCAAAAGCAGCCAGCAATACAGGAGCCACTGCAGTTGCTAGAAGGTTCCATGCAGGTGGGGATGCAAGCTGGACCACATTCTATGTAGTCAGCATTTGGAGGACACTGAACTGCAAGGCAAAGACAACAATAACAGCTTTAAAACACATACTCTAAGTACTTAAAAAGAAGGTTGTAAAAGATATTCCATACTTGGTTTTGGTGTAGTTGGTCTTGGAGTTGAAGGTTCGGGTGAAGTTACTCCAGGACTTGTTGGTTCAGGTGTAGTTGATCCTGGAATGTCATCAAGACTTTTAGTACAATAGGCATGAGAATTTAAATCAGATAGGTATTTTAAGAGAAATGCAGCCGCAACGGGGCACAAGCCAGTGTCTTATTGTGCCGGTCCCAAGCCCGGATAAATACAGAGGGTTGTGTCAGGAAGGGCATCCAACGTAAAACTTTGCCAAACCAGAACATGCGAATCAGACAAATGACTTCCATACCGGATCGGACGTGGCCCGGGTTAACAACGCCCGCCACCGGTGCTGTTCACCGACAGGGTGCCGGTGGAAACTGGATTACTGTTGGCGAAGAAGGAGTGGAGGAAGGTGTTTCCGTAGGAGGAGAGAGAAGAGGAATGCTAAGAGTCTACAACTAAGAGTTGGGACTTTGAATGTTGAAAAACATTCAAGGAAAAGGTAGAGAATTAGTTGACATGATGCAGAGGAGGAAGGAAGACATATTGTGTGTCCAGGAGACCAGGTGGAACGGTAGCAAGGCTAGAAGCTTAGGAGCAGGGTTCAAGCTGTTCTATCATGGTGTAGATAGGAAGAGAAATGGAGTAGGGGTGATTTTGAAGGAGGAGTTTGCTAGCAAAGTCCTGGAGGTAAAAAGAGTGTCAGATAGAGTGATGAGCCTGAAGCTAGAAATCAAAGGTGTGATGTTCAATGTTGTTAGTGGGTATGCTCCACAGGTAAAATGTGAGATGGAGGAGAAAGAGAAATTCTGGTCAGACCTGGATGAAGTGATGCAGAACATCCCCAGAAGTGAGAGAGTTGTCATTGGTGCGGACTTCAATGGGCATGTTGGTGCAGGAAACAGAGATGATGAGGAGGTAATGTGGTAAGTTTGGTATCCAGGAGAGGAACGCTGAAGGACAGATGGTGGTCGACTTTGCAAAAAGATTGGAAATGGCTGTAGTGAATACTTTCTTCCAGAAGACACAGGAACATAGGGTGACCTATAAGAGTGGAGGTAGGAGCACACAGGTAGACTACATCTTGTGTAGAAGGTGTAACCTGAAGGAGGTCAGTGACTGCAAAGCAGTGGTAGGTGAGAGTGTAGCCAGACAGCATAGGATTTTGGTGTGTAGGATGACTCTAGTGGTGAGAAGGATGAAGAGGGTAAAGGCAGAGCAGAGGACAAAATGGTGGAAGCTGAAAAAGGAGGAGTGTTGCGTGACATTTAGGAAGGAGTTGAAAAAGGTTATGGGTGGCCAGGAAGTCCTTCCAGATGACTGGACAACTACAGCTACTGTGATCAGGGAGACAGCTAGGAGAGTACTTGGTGTGTCATCAAGAAGGAAAGTAGATAAGGAGACTTGGTGGTGGAATGAGGAGGTGCAGGAGTGTATACAGAGTAGGAGGTTAGCTAAGAAGAAGTGGGTCACTGAGAGGACTGAAGAGAGTAGACAGGAGTACAGAAGATGCAGCGTAAGGTGAAAGTAAAGGTGGCAAAGGCCAAACAAGGGGCTTATGATGACTTGTATGCTAGGTTGGACAGCAAGGAGGGAGAGAAAGATCTATACGGGTTGGCAAGGCAGAGGGACAGAGATGGGAAGGACGTGCAGCAGGTTAGGGTGATGAAGGATAAGGATGGAAGGGTATTGACAGGTGCCAGTAGTGTCATGGGAAGAGGGAAAGAGTACTTTGAAGAGTTGATGAATGAGGAAAATGAGAGAGAACAAAGAGTAGAAGAGGTTACTCTTGTGGACCAGGAAGTAGCAAAGATTAGTAAGGAAGAAGTGAGGAGGGCACTGAAGAGGATGAAGAATGGAAAGGCACTCGGTCCTGATGATATACCTGTGGAGGTATGGAAGTGTCTACGAGAGGTGGCAATAGAGTCAATGACCGGGTTGTTTAACAAGATCTTAGCTAGTGAGAAGATGCCTGAGGAATGGAGAAGAAGTGAGCTGGTGCCCATTTTTAAGAACAAGGGAGTTGTGCAGAGTTGTGGCAACTACAGAGGAATAAAGCTGATGAGCCATACAATGAAGTTATGGGAAAGAGTAGGTGAAGCTAGACTAAGGGCAAACGTGAGCATTTGTGAGCAGCAGTACGGTTTTATGCCAAAAAAGAGTACAACAGATGCAGTATTTGCTTTGAGGATGTTGATTGAGAAGTACAGGGAAGGTCAGAGGCGAGCTGCATTGTGTTTTTGCAGATCTGGAGAAAGCTATTACAGGGTGCCCAAAGAGGAACTGGGATATTGTATGAGGAAGTCTGGAGTGGCAGAGAAGTATGTTAGAGCGGTGCAGGAGATGTACGAGGACTGTAAGACAGTAGTGAGGTGTGCTGCAGGTGTGACAGAGGAGTTCCGAGTGAAGGTGGGACTCCATCAGGGATCAGCTCTGAGCCCCTTCTTGTTTGCTATGGTGATGGACAGGCTGACGGACGAGGTTAGACAGGAATCTCCATGGACTATGATGTTTGCAGATGACATTGTGATATGTAGTGAGAGCAGGGAACAGGTGGAGGAGAAGCTTGAGGGGTGGAGGTTTGCCCTGGAAAGGAGAGGAATGAAGGTCAGCCGCAGCAAGACGGAGTACATGTGTGTAAATGAGAGGGACCCAAGTGGAAGAGTGAGGTTACAGGGAGAAGAGATAAAGAAGGTGGAGGATTTTAAGTACTTAGGGTCAACAGTCCAGAGCAATGGAGAGTGTGGAGAAGAGGCGAAGAGGCGTGTGCAGGCAGGCTGAAATGAGTGGAGACAAGTGTCGGGTGTGATAGAACAGTTTCAGCTAAAATGGTCTAATGTCAGCACTAATGGTCCTATGTCACAATGCCTAAGAATCCCTTTAAAAAATTCCTGGATCCAGACAGTGATCCGAATCACCCCTCAAAATCAGTTCTTCCATATCCCATTTTCGAAAAGTCATGGAAATTTCATCCATTCCGTCAGTACTTTTAAAATTATTTTGAACACAAACAAACAAACGGATAAAGTAATTAATTAATTCATAACCCAACCTCTAACTACTGGAGTAGACACCTGGACCGTCCTTAGTGGACATTCAAATATGGATTTATAGTTTGTCACATGGTCGTGAGTTTGAGAAAACCCATGCCCTCCCCAAACATGCTGGTTTCTAACCTTGACAGTCCATGACACACACAGCATCCACAGCAATATCAGTCAGCGTGGTCTCTCCATAAGTACCCACAATAACAAACTGCCGAGAAGAAGAGAATGCATATTATGTTAATACTACATGCAAACTCGAATAAAGAGGGCATAGCTTACCTGGATGGCTGTGGTTCCGAGGTAGCGCACTTCTGCGGGCTTCCAGGCTTGACCCTTGTTCCCCCTCACAGTGAAGACAGCAGGTCCAAGGCTTCCTCGCGCTAATAAAAACATCAAATCATTTAAATGTGTTTTTCGACAACGATGATCAACGGTGATCCCGCTAACCTTTAATGGTATGGACACTGAGCTCCACGTTTGCACTGGTGCCATACAGGTAGTAATAAAACGTGAGGACCAGGCATCCGGAAGAAGAAGGGGTGATGAAAGGGCTTCTTATTTGAGCCTGATCTCCAGGGTTAGCATCCTGAGAACCCATTAGCATGTAGGCTCCGACTAAAAATGAAGAATCACGGGAATCAATCACCAATCATCAATCATCAGCGGTGCTCTTTAGTGACTTACATCCAGGCTTGGAGAAGTCATCATCGGGCCCGGTTCCTTCGGTCTCTCCCGGGCCGACCCACTGTTCGAAACCGAATACGGCTGAGTCGTCTGTGTGAGTGGACCACCCGCAGAGGTCATCCAGGGTGTCGAAGTCACAGCCAGTATCGCAAGCTGTGGACACAAAAAGCAACATTTAGCCCACAGCCAACTGCTGTGTTGACAGCAATTGCTGCTATTTGACAAAGTAGACTACATGCAACACGTCATCCAATTAATTCGTGAACCCGAAGATTTTAACACTAATCCAAACCTTAATCCTACCGCTTCTTCAAACCCTGACCCATAATTTTAAATGAAACTCTAATAGTACTTTACCCCTTTACCCTAATCCAAATGGCAACCTTTATCCTATCTATGAACACTAACCACTACCCTCAACCCTGAAACCAATCCTGAACTCTAACCATACCTTTATCCGTATCCCTAAGTCCGGGGTCGGCAACCTTTTAGCATCAAAAGCGCAATTTTGGCCCATTTGCACCAAATGAAAACCCACTTGGAGCCACAAAACTTATTGTCCACGAAATTGGTGGTAATGCTATTCTATAGTGCACCGTTCCTTTTCTGTCTTCCTGCTCCTGGTCTTAAGTCTTCTCTACCAATTTTCGAGTCAAATTCCTTGTTTGTGTAAGCATACTTGGCCAATAAAGCTGATTCTAAACATTTGCAATAAAAGCGTTGTCACGCATCCATTAATTCCAGTTCTCGTACACCTCTCCATGTTTTTTTATTAGCAACAAAGAACCCCAAGGAACAATAGTCATGGTTTCTTACCAAGTTGACGAACGAGGAGACACTACCCCTAGCACTTTGGTGGAGAATTGCACGGCACATGCTCAACCCCATTGCAGAAGGATAACAGAGCTGCAGGTTGCAGACCCCTGCCCTAATGTAACTCTAACCCATGTATATAATAACCCTAACCTTAGCCTCACCCAAACTTTAAGCCCAAAGCCTAAATCCCAATGTGAACCTGACCCATAACTTAAACCCATAAACATAAACTTAACTTGAACCTCAATTCTTAAACTTAATCCAAAATCAGAACCCTTAGCGTAAATCTTACCCGAACGGTCACGTTCAACGGCCTTATCCTGAACTCTACACCCTGACCAGTTCAGCGGGATCTCTGAATGAGAGATGCCATTGCCTGATACCACATCCTGCAGCTGCTATGCTTACTGGGACATGCTCCTTCCGTAATGTTGATGTTATCCAGCGCTGTGTCGCAGGATGAGGTGAGACCTCGCTGAGCCTCGAACAGAATCTAGACAAAACAGGCATCACGTGTTCATTACTTCAACCGCATACTTCAACCTCAGCTTTATCTTAAGTTTCGTCAAGTCGAGCTCAAACTGCCTGTTTCCGTTGCGACAATGTCAAATATTTCCAGTGTGACCGAGTGACGAGGGAGCGCAACTGGAGCTGCTACTTGCACTGATTGCAATGCCTAGTGAGTGCATACTTTCTAGTTACTCTGCTTTTGCAGCGGGCGCAAAAGTAAAACACCCTTGTGTGAAAGTACTGCAAACGGAAATGGTCCATCTTGCAGCGTCCACAAAATGACACTTTCAAGGGCAATCATATACCACATACTTTATTTGTCATTGGAGGATGTTTGGCGCTTGAAGCGGTTAGCAAGGACAACCGGATAAAACCCTGCAACGCCAACGCAACAAACTCTGGACTCTGGCCCAGTTATGACTTTTATGGCAATTATGGCTTTTATGACTTTATTGTCATGCATGTTGTTTTTCATTTTATGTTTCATAATGCTACGTCAGTCAAGTACAATTTGTCAACCTCTTTTTGACAAAAAGTGATATTATAGTGATTAAAGTGATATTGTGGTTCAAACATCACGCCCTCACTCTATAGTGATCCAAAAAATATTAATAATAATACATTATTGCTGTTTTGTGGTTGAAGATGGTTTATTATTAGTAAAATAAATGCCCATTTGAGCAAATTGTACATATTAATGGCCTAAATTAGGAATTTTCAAGCATAAAAATGGCTAAATGAGGAGAAATAAAAATATAAACATTCTAAAGCTGTGATATCAAGTATACTGGCTAGAGTTGACTATCACATGAGCGCAAGCAGCAGGTTAGCAGTGTAGAGAGCGGCCGACAGCAGCTCCTGTGTGAATGTTCACTGTATGTGTTCTCTGCTTGTTAATAAAGCAACTGAAGTTCCAAGTCTCTCCTTAACTCTAAACTGCAGCAGTTGAGTAGTACTCCACACTGGTCTGGAGGGGTCAGTAACTTCACAGTGATGAGCCCACCAGGAAGTACACTGTCAATGCTAGCATGCATTTATGTCTAGGATGTCTTATTTTCTTATATTGTGTCTACAATATGGGATATTGCAAGTTTAAAGGTGACTATAGGGGTGTTATTTCATGACTAGAGGGTTCCATTAATGGTAAAAATAAACAGGGTTTATATATATTATTTTTATTGAATGCTGCTTTTCGGAAATACGCTTATCGCAGTCGGGTCTGTCAATTAACCGGGATTAATGAGGAATAAATGTGTACTAAAAAATACCCGGGCTTCCCCGACTCATGAGAAGGGTACATTTAGCCGCCTTAGTACCTCAAGTCAAAGGCAAACACTAAACGTGAACCTAAAATGTTAACTATATTAACATTGTATGCTACCATATCAACATACTGTACAGTCTGTGCATGTAAATATCACCGTCAAAATGGCAAACCATGAAAAAGTGACCTCTGCCAGTATTGTGGGGTACGTTTTTGGGGTTCCGAACCCCAGGTCGGAACCCCAAAAAGAGAACACTCACAGTGACCTCCTCGCTGGTCGGTTTGGATACTGTGACGGCGCCCTTCAGCCAGGATGGACTCTGGATACCGGTCTTCTTCCATGCCTCAAAGTCTGAATCTGGAGTCCTTGCCAGAACCCTCAAAATGTTGTTATTGTCAGATCCGTACATGTAGTACCGGAAATGGACGCAGATCTTGGAAGCCGTCGTTGAGAGTGCAGGACTCTGCAGACGAACTTTACGCTCGTTTGCCAAGTTGTCACACTCATGGTAGATATAAAATCCCTCTGAGAAAGAGGTTTTTAGCATGAGCTTTACACTGCACTTTACTGCAATTCGCTATCACAGAACTCACTTCCATCAGGGTAGTCTCCTTGGGGACCCGTGCCTTCCGACGGAGTCGGACCCTTGTGTCGGGTCCAGTCGCCGTCGTCCGTCGAGTCTTGGCGGAACTGGCAGAATGGTTGGCTTTCATCGTTAAAGTCGCAGGAAGTCAGGACAGAGCCTGGGGGGATGAGAAAAAAAGGCTGTTAAGCGTGTTAGCATATTGCGGCCAAATAAGAAACCGTTGCTATCTCACAAAAACAGTTTGACTAATGTATTTCATAAACATTATTGGACAGTGAAGAGAGAGCTGAGCCGGAAGGCATAGCTCTCTGATTACTGATTGGTCTACAGTACGTTCCCACCCTCACCTATGGTCATGGGTCATGGGTCATGACCGAAAGAACAAGATCGCGGATACAAGCGGCGAGTTTAATGAGTTTCCTCCGTAGCGTGAGGAGCTCGGCCATCCGGGAGGAGCTCAGAGTAGAGCCGGTGCTCCTTCACATCGAGAGGAGCCAGTTGAGGTGGCTCGGGCATCTCGTCCGGATGCCTCCCGGGTGCCTGCCTGCCGAGGTTCCATGCACACCCAGCCGGGAGAAGGCCCCCGGTAAGACCTAGGACACGCTGGAGGGAGTATGTCTCACAGCTGGCCTGGGAACGCTTTGGGGTCCTCCTGGTGGAACTGGAATGGGTGGCCAGATTCCGGGAAGTCTGGACTTCCCTACTGAGACTGCTGCCCCCGCGACCTGGACCCGGATAAGCGGAGGAAAATGGAATGGAATGGAATTATCGGACAGATATTTAATTTTTTTCCATTGACACATTTCACCAGAGGGGCACCGCGGTGACCTAGTGGTTAGCATGTCCGCCTGACAATCAGGAAGATTGATGGTTTGGAACTCTCTTTGGGCTTCTCCGTAGGTGATGCCAATGTACGCGTGAGTGGGTTTTCTTCGGGTGCTTCAAATTATATATATTTTTTATGTTGCTTGCTAAAGGGATAATTGGGATTTTTTGACATGAAGTTGTATGACATCCTCATCAGCAGTATAGTGCATCAAGCAGTGATTTTTCCATTCCTCATTTTCAAGGGTGACCTGGCCAAATAACACCATTAAGAGGTTGCACTGAATGAAAAGATACTAATCCAACACTGTAGACAGACTCAAATTCAAGTGCATTACAGAGGTTGAATCCTGTTCTACGTACAAGATAGTACAAAAGCTCTCCAGCAAAGTAAGATCCAAAACTTTCAGATCAGACTGCAGAGTAGCGGCGTCATGGCATTGCATATTACAATTTCTCGTTTGGAAGAAAGACTGTATCGTGGGAACTGGGCAGCCGAAAGCCAATCAGAGAGTGAACGATGGCATTGCTATTATGAATGATGATACAGTAATATGGACTTGACGTGTGCAAGGCATTATTGGAAGCCTACATTAGGTGCTTTAGGCACACCTGGCAATCTAACCTACCTCGGAGTTCACAGCGTCGGCAAGCGACGTGCAGATTGTTTGCTTGCTTGCTACTTGTTGATGTCCAAGCAGTAGCTGCAATAATTCTGCAATTGATCAGTTTTACGATGTAAGATTTGTCAGATCAACCCACGTGGCCGTATTTCTTGCATCATGCATTTACTCGGTAATGAAATTACAAGCCATCAACGGTAAAGCTTCAGCCGAGCAGGAGCATGGGAATGAGCCCCACCACCGTAACACCGAGCAATGAACATCTGAAAGCTGTAAAAAAAAAACTCCACAATGCAGCCCAACCCTTGACCAACATGGCCAAGAAGGCAGAGCTTGGACACACTCACCATCTCCTTTTCCCCAAACTTGAACCTCACATAAAAATGGCAACAGGTGAAGCAGAGCCTTGTAGATCAGCGTCATCCAATGAGTATACCGCCAATGAGTGTACCAGCAATGAGTATACCGTCGATGAGTATACCGCCAATGAGTGTACCAGCAATGAGTATACCGCCGATGAGTATATCGCCAATGAGTATACCGCCAATGAGTGTACCAGCAATGAGTATACCGCCGATGAGTATACCGCCAATGAGTATACCGCCAATGAGTGTACCAGCAATGAGTATACTGCCAATGAGTATACCGCCAATGAGTATACCGCCGATGAGTGTACCAGCAATGAGTATACTGCCGATGAGTATACCGCCGATGAGTATACTGCGATGAGTATACCGCCAATGAGTATACCGCTGATGAGTGTACCAGCAATGAGTATACTGCGATGAGTATACCGCCAATGAGTATACCGCTGATGAGTGTACCAGCAATGAGTATACCGCCAATGAGTATACCGCCGATGAGTATACTGCCGATGAGTATACCGCCAGTGAGTATACCGCCAATGAGTATACCGCCGATGAGTATCATTGGGGTTGTCACCAAAATGCAGAGACGAAAACGTGACAGATTTATATCAATAAACAATACAATGGGCCCTAAAATCAAACCCTGAGGCACACCGTTAACGACCATAAGGAAAGAACAGTTTGATCCACCCATTGAACACGCACTGTGTTCATTTGGCCAGATAACTGGATCCCAGGTGATCACCTAATTTGAAATGCCAGTTTTGTTCAGCAAGTTTATTTAATAGTCATGTCAAAGTCAAGTCAAACAGGGTAAAATCCGCTGATTCAGTAAAATGGTTTAAAAGTGTCAGTGCAGCAAGTATGTATCTCTCCCAAAGCCAGCTGGGATAGGCTCCAGCATACCCGCCACCCTAATGAGGATAAGCGGCATAGGAAAGGAAGGAATGAATGAATGTTTACATCGTAGGGGTCACCACCTTTAGGCAGTGAGAAGACAAATGCCGATTTCCAGATTGTAGGGATGTTGTTGCAGCTGAGACTCAAAGGAAAAATGTCCGGCAAGGGCTCAGCTGTAATATCGGCCGCTAACTTAACGGAAAATGCATCTAGAACTGTTATAGAGTAAAAGGGTTATTAGCAAAACTAAACAGTTCATCCGCACATGAGCACATTTTGGTCCGGTTAATCAGACGTATCGATTATTGTTAGTGCAACACGTCAGTGGCCAATAAAGACAATCAGCGTGTTGGAACGCGTCAAGGATACCCTCACGCGTTTGCTCTGCTTTGATTTACCTGCTTTGTGATGTTTATTAGGTCACGCGCGTTCAGGTTATCGTTGAACTTACCTTCGTTTTGCACGGCACTCCGGGGGCTGCGGGAGAAACACAATAAATATTCCGATTAAATGTGTACAGTAATCCTAAAACCACACCTAAAGGACTCGTTTTTTCAGTGACATGTAGTATCAGTGTAAACCTTGCAATGCATAACTGATTGCATAACGTCTGGGAATGTAATGGAATGATGGATGGATTCGTACAAATAAGGAAAGGAACGTCGGCTGTAATTTGTCTAGCATCTACGTACGTTATGTAAAACTATTGGACTGTATTGTAAAAAAAAAACATTGAAATAGTTTTCATATATAAATATTATGTGTAAACATATTGACAATATTGTGAATATTTGAATATTTATACAATTATTTATTATTAATAAAGGGAAAGGGTGGAGTGGCTTCTCCAGGTCGGGGATGAGGTCCTGCCTCAAGTGGAGGAGTTTAAGTCTTGTTCACGAGTGAGGGAAGGATGGAACGCGAGATGGACAGGCGGATTGGTGCAGCGTCTGCAGTGATGCGGAGTCTGCATGGGTCTGTTGTGGTGAAAAGAGAGCCGAGCCAAAAGGCAAAGCTCTCAATTTACCAGTCGATCTACGTTCCTACCCTCACCTATGGTCATGAGCTTTGGGTAGTGACCGAAAGGACAAGATCGCGGGTACAAGCGGCCGAAATGAGTTTTCTCCGCAGGGTGGCTGGACTCTCCCTTAGAGATAGGGTGAGAAGCACTGTAATCCGGGAGAGACTCGGAGTAGAACCGCTGCTCCTCCACATTGAGAGGAGCCAGATGAGGTGGCTCGGGCATCTGGTTAGGATGCCTCCCGGACGCCTCCCTGGGGAGGTGTTCAGGGCACGTCCAATCGGTAGGAGGCCTCGGGGAAGACCCAGGACATGCTGGAGAGACTATGTCTCTCAGCTGGCCTGGGAACGCCTCGGCATCCGCTGGGAGGAGCTGGACGAAGCGGCCGGGGAGAGGGACTTCTGGGCTTCCCTGCTTAGGTTTCTACCTCCACGACCCGACCTCGGATAAGCGGAAGAAAATGGATGGATGGATGGATGATTAATAAATAGAATGACAGAAATATACTGTATATTATTCAGGTATATTAAACAATCATTTTAGAAAAATTGCAATCATATTTTTAAAAAATAATTCATTTTTTTAATGATTTTTTTATTCTTATTGTGAGAATCAATCGAATTGTGGTTACAACTTTTACACAGTATATTATAATATCTTTTAGTCTTATGACATAATAACATGTAAAATATAATATCTTTTAGTCTTATGACATGATAACAAACTAAAAATATTTTTAGTCGTAAAATATTATTCAAAATATTTCTTTTTTTTTTTTAATGATGAAAATTAGCTCACCTTTGCTGTGGGAGTCCCGTGCTAGCACACATCCATAAAAACAAAATAAGACCCCTCATTGTGCCACAGGACACGCGGGCACACCGGGTCTACTTTCCCCGCTTCTGTGTGTTTCTATGTATACGTGTGCTATCAAGGCGTGGCAGCGGCTGATGTTGCAAAAGCACGTCAATAAGTAACGATGCAAAGCAATACAGACTGGGTGTGTTCCGGCCCGGGGAGTGTATTTTGCTTTTTGACCCCAAGGAGTACTTCACACACTGGGTGGGGACGCCCATCAATGATCATTATTGCTCCCATTACCACCACCCCACTTCCCTCGCTACGTAAAATTCAAACAAAGCTGGACCTTGGAAATGCTACAGTAGAAAAAGAAGACGTGTCGAGAGTGGAAAAGCCACAAAAGTCATCAAATTTTACAGGAAAATTGTGCCTTGTAATTTGCACCCAGTTCTGAATTAAACGGACAGTAGGGGGGAAAATATCCATAGTAATAAATGCTACAATAGGAACATTCGATTTTATAATTCAGACTTCAAGCAAAATTTTGCGGAACAATGCATTTACTCAGGGTCATGTGATCCTGGATGCAACGAAAATGCAAAAGAGTAGTCTTCGTTGGAAGCTCGTCAAACTAAACTAAACTTTTCCCAGATGTTACAGAGTTTGAATCTTGAACTCAGAATTCAATCCAAAGTTTGGGGAGGAAACTTTTAAAAAAGTACTAAAATTGTCATCGGCCGATTGTAGCTGTTAAGAGAGCAATCAGTCAAAAGTTGGCAAAACACATTTTTATGAATTTACGCGCATAAAACTGTTCTAACGGCATATAAATGACAAACAAAAGGGCTAAATCAACCATCTTTCCTTTTAGAAGTCATTCTTGACGTGACACCCCCTTCCTGTTTTGACATGAGTTGTTTCTTGAACTCAATAGTGTTTCTCACCTTCATTATCGAAATGCCGGCGCTTGCAGCTTTCTTTGGCTCAATTTTGGGTTAAACTGCGAAAGTTAAAGTGAGAAAAACACTACTGAATTCAAGAAACAACTCATGTCAAAACAGGAAGGTGGCGATGGTTGATCTTGCTTCCGCATGGCGTCTTTGGGGACTGTCACATTTTGAGTGAAGGTTAAAGTGAGCTTAAATGTTCGTAATTATAAAACTATTAAAACATTTTTGGCTTTTGGGAAACAACTAACGACTGCTTCGGCAAGAGTCAGACCTTCTGGCACGCTGGAGCTTGCGTTGGCGTACCAGACGCACGTACCAGCTCATTGGTGTCATTCTAAACCCCAAATTCACTATCCCATCAAATTTGAGCGATTGT
Source organism: Oostethus manadensis (assembly GCA_024372805.1). Classification (NCBI taxonomy): domain Eukaryota; kingdom Metazoa; phylum Chordata; class Actinopteri; order Syngnathiformes; family Syngnathidae; genus Oostethus; species Oostethus manadensis. The sequence continues at coordinate 400,049 of QODF01000209.1, forward strand.
GAAAAAGTTCAACGTAGAGGAACTTTGGTTGGCGTCATTCACTTGTTCCAGAAGGTCCAACTCCAAGTGAATCAACGTTTCCCTCGGGAAGTGATGCAAATCCAATCAATCCGTTCCAAATAGCCACCATGTTGATACATAAATGTTAAATGAAAGGGACAAATGGACATTTACTGTTAACCAGCTCACCTCTGAGTCACCACAGGGACACCACCTTCCTGTTTTGACAAGAGGTATTTCTTCAATCCAATAGCTCGGATGAGTCGTCGCTGCGCTCTTTGGGTCATTTTGGCTGGCCGGCCACTCCTGGGAAGGTTGACCACTGGTTCACGTGTTCGCCATTTGTGGATGTGAGCGATTGTGGCTCTCACGGTGTTTTGCTCGAGTCCCAAAGCTTTAGAAATGGCTTTATAACCTTTTCGGTTAAGTTAAGTTTTAACAGGGGGGCATACAAGTTGTTTTAAAAACTGCATTTTTGTGTAGTGGTGTAATGTTTGCGTTTGATGATCTGAAAGAAGAAGTGAGACAATCAGGGAGGGGGAAAACATGTCTTTATTTCTTTTATAGCGCATTGCAGCAATGTTCTTTTTGTTTTTATCTTATCGCCGTTCATATCCAACGCACTTAAATCCTGATCTTTACTGTAATTTCAAAAAATGTCATTTTCACCATAAAATTCACCTTTATCAGCAGTGATTGGACTCTCGGCGTAGGGGAGATAACGTCACCATAAACATGACTCAGCGGTGGGAACCACACGAGAAGACGCCTCACAAAGCCAGCCGGCCGTTCAGAGATCGCGTTTATGAGCGATTCTGAGAGTCCGCCGAGGGGCACGTACTGGAAAGTCAAAGGATGCTTGTGTGATGCTTTTTCTATCGCAGTAGCTGGCATCCCATCCGAAAAGTTAGCCGAGCTGCATCCGCTTTGGAATTACTGGGCAAAATTTCAGCAGGGGGGCCAAACCTCAAAGCCTTCTTTGGGTTGTGAGACAAACTAGACTTCAGGCCCCCACCCCACCAACATGAGCATCTTCTGGTAATAATACCACTCTTGTCTCCTGACACGGTACAGTCGTGATAAAAACAATAGCAGGGCCATGCGACTAACCAGATGAAGTACTGTTGTTAGAGTTATCAGGTGATGAAGTTGCCAGTAGGTGCGGTAGATTCTCAGAAAACAAACAAGACCCAGCATTCATGATGTGCACGCTCTTAAGGCTGTGCAATTGGCCAATTAGTTGAAAGGGGTGTGGTCAAAAAATAGCAGTGTCTGCCATTGACTTTCCAAACTCCAAACTATTTTTAGTTCATAGGAGTTGTCAATCCTGTAAATGACTAAAGTAATATTTCACATCTGTGTGGCATGGACTCTTCCAACTGTTATTCCCCTCCAACATTCTTTAACAACATCATTCCACAATTCATCAACATTTCTTGCATTTTTGATGTCACCCCACAAGTTCTCCATTGGATGAAGGTCCGGGGATTGGGCTGGCCCCTCCATAACATAAGAACATAAGAAGATGCTGGTTTACTAGTGTGTTTGGGGTGATTGTCTTGGTGATTTCAAGGGCATGTCCTCTTCAGCATAAGGCAACATGACCTCTTCAAGTATTTGGACATATGAAAACTCATCCATGATCTCTGCTATGGGATAAATAGTAGAAGAAACATGCCCATGTCATGATGCTTCAATGTCTTCACTGTGTACTGTGGCTTCAATTCACAGTTTGTTTGCAGTCCTTGGACCCAAAAAGAACAATTTGACTCCCATCAGTCCAGAAAATGTTCCTCCATTTTCCTTTAGGCCAGTTGATGTGCTCTTTGGCAAATTGTAACCCCTTCTGCACATGCCTTCGTTTAACATAGGGACTTTGCGAGGGGATTCTTGCAAGTAGATTAGCTTCACACAGATGTCTTCTAATTGTCACAGTACTTACAGGTAACCCCAGACTGTCTTTGATAATCCTGGAGCGGATCATTGGCTGAGCCTTTGCCATTCTGGTTATTCTCGATCCATTCTGATAGTTGTCTTCCATTTTCTGCCATGTGTCTCTGGTTTTGCTCTCCATTTTAAGGCATTGGAGATCATTTTAGCTGAACAGCTCAAATGTTTTGCTCCTCTTCAGAAGTTTTCCCCTCTCCAATCAACTTGTTAATCAAAGTACGCTGTTCTTCCGAGCAATGTCTTGAAGGAGCCATTTTCCTCAGGCTTTCAAAGAACACACCCCTCCCAACTAATTGTCCAATTATTTTTGTTTTTGTTTTTTTTTCCCCTTTGTTGACTGGAGAGGATGTACAAGGCAAGAGCTCTGCTGAGGATACTATAAACTGCAACTATTTTGGTGCTTTTCTGAATACATTTCATCAACACAAAATGGCAACTGGTTGCTGATTCCCACAACCTTAACTTGGATTAGTTACAGATTCCTTGAAATCAACCAGTTACGTGTGCTGAAAGCTGCTAGGAAGCCAAGCGAACTGGCTAGTTACGGAAGTTTAAAGCAGTTGCCTAGCAACAATGCCAAACAAAAGAAAAAAGAAAAGAAAGCGAGCCTCTGCTACAATCGTAAAAGGATGCTGGCCCTGGATACATGGACTCAAAATCACAAGCGTCAGTCTTGTTGCCAAATGTGGAGGGGGAGGTCGACTACAGCCATGAGGTGAGTACATCAGAAAAACAAGAAGAACAACAAAATGTGGTGGGGGGGAAATTTATGAGAGACCTGGATGCATGACTTTAAGAAGTTAGAACAAATGAAGATGGTGATGCAGGTGATACGGGGGGGGGGGGGGTGACCTGAAGAATTTGCAGTCACAGATTCAACATGTACAATCTGCATGACAGTATCATGGAAAAGATCCTAGGGGTCCGTGGTGATGTCATAAACCCTACGGAGGAAAATAGAGCACCGAGCAAAGACACTAAAGCTCTAAAAGAAGAAATCGAGAAGTTGCAAGATTAAAATGTTGCGTTGTGTGCTGCTCTTAGAGAGGTTCAAAACCCTACGGCAGATAATAAAGCACTAGGCACTGATATCAAGGCTTTGCAGGATGATATAAAGCCACTGTTGAAAGATAATGCTGCCTTGCACGCTGCTCTTAAGGAAGCTAAAAACCATGTGGAAGAAACTAGAGCATTATGCAAGGATGTTAGAGTTCTGCAGAATGATATCAAGACATTACTGGGAGATAATGCTGCCTTGCGTGCTGCCCTCAAGGAGGTTAAAAAACCCAAGGAAGTAAATCATGCATTTTGCAACGACATGAATGCTCTACAGGATGATATCAGGACACTACTGGAGGATAACCCCGCCTGGCGCACCACTCTGGAGGAAGAGAGAAGAAGCAAAGGATAACATCACTGAGCAAATGAAAACTATAATGGAGGAGATGGATCAGAATTCACGAATGAACGAGGTGATCCTCACAGGGCTCAGAGTTTCACCCGGGTCTAAAGATAGGGAAGGGAACAAAGTATTCAAATCAGGTACTCAAGTACTTGCATTTATTGACACTCACAGTACAACACCAAGACAGCAAGATGTTGAAATCAACAAGGGAAGAGGGGAAGAAAGAGGAGGAAAAAAAGGGAAACCTTTTTTAAAGAAAAATATGATATATGAATATATGTGTATGTATGTAATATATATGTGTATGTATGTAATATATATGTGTATGTATGTATGCATGTATACATATGAATGTATGTGTGTTTGGGCTTATCCCTTCAAGGGTCGCCACAGCGAATCAATTGCCTCCATCTAACTCTGTCTTCTGTATCCTCTTCTCTTGCACCAACTACCTTCATGTCCTCTTTCACTACATTCATAAACCTCCTCTTTCCTCTTCCTCTAGGCCTCCTGCCTGGCAGTTCAAAAATATTCACTATCTCTCCTCTGGACATGTCCCAACCATCTCAATCTGGCCTCTCTGACTTTATCTCCAAAACCTCTAACATGTGCTGTCCCTCTGATGTGCTCATTCCTGATCCTGTCCATCCTGGTCACACTCAAAGAGAACCTCAGCATCTTCATCTCTGCTACCTCCAGCTCTGCCTCCTGTCTTTTCCTCAGCGGCACTGTCTCTAAACCAAACAACATGGCTGGTCTCACCACAGTTTTGTACACCCTTCCTTTCATTTTAGCTGAAACTCTTCTATCACACATCACACCCGACACTTTTCTCCACCCATTCCAGCCTGCCTACACACGCTTCTTCACCTCTTTTCCACACTCTCCATTGCTCTGGACTGTTGACCCTAAGTACTTAAAATCCTCCACTTTCTTTATCACACCAAAGCAATAACACAGCCTTAAGAGCGTGCATATCATGATTGCTGGGTCTTGTTTGTTTTCTGAGAATCTACTGCACCTGCTGGTAACTTGCTTGCCATGTAGAATAAAAATATACTAATAATAGGAGTACTTCATCTGCTTAGTCACATTGCACTGCTATTATTTGGGACACCACTGTGTCATCACACGGCTCCAGTGCCGGGATTGGAACGTACCAATATAATGGAACGCCTGTGGTTGCCTTGACCCCCGACCTGAGTTTGACATGTCCGCAAGGTTATCTCTCCGTTTTTGCTTTTGTTTTCCAATATTCAGACAATCACAGAAGTGAAATATTGTGATTGATTGTACAATTACAGATGTGTTTACTGGCACAAACTAGCTCAGTTTTAAATTATTAATTTCTTCCTTGTTAATGTGTTGTGCACTTCTCGGTCACCGTACATTTTTGTGCTGCGTGATGGATTCGTTCACATGTTCAATGTGTCAATAAGATATCGACTGGCATTGCCTATGAGGGCACTTCTGTATACTTATATACATCTGCTGCCCTCTTGTGGATAGAATTAGTCATGACAGTTGTACTTACTCGGAAATGGCGACGTCAACGACCAAACCCTCACACCCACACGTTTAGCGACTGTTACAAAGATACCGGGTCGATAGTTGACTGCTTTGGGGGTCCTAACACATCACAGAACAACCGAACAAGTCCGAACGGAGATACGAACAAGTTAAAAGGGTTTCGACCGAGCTCTGAACAAGATCCTAACAGGGACTAAAAGGTCACGTGACGAAAGGGGGCGTGTTTACAAAGTTTGGTGGCCGCCATTTTTTTCCACCGCAAGAAACACAAATCGGGGAGAAGGTAAGCTTGAAACCTTTATTAATACTCATAAAGGTAACACAGAACAAAAGCCGAATGTTTAACGGTGAGACAGAACATCCATAATGTTACATTTTCTGCTTTGTCACTATGATATTTTGGTGATATTACAACTTTCGTTTTACGTAGCCGCTTTTCTAACGGAGCTTCTGACTGTGGACGTATCCTCGCCATTGATAAAAAGTTTAGTGGCAGCCAAATTTTCACCGCAAGTAACATAAAATCAAGGACAACGTAAGCTTGAAAACTTGATTGATATACTTAAAGTCAACACCAGACATAAGCCGAATGTTTAACCGTGTGACAAAACATTGTCAACGTTTCATTTGCCGCCCTGTCAGTGTGATATTTATTGTATATTACAAGGTTTGTGTTACGTAGCCGCTTTTCTAACGTAGCTTCTGACTGTGGACGTATCCTTGCTATTGATATTACAGAATCGGAAGATCACGTATTATTTGTTTATTTGCCGTATAAACAATGCCGAAAAGCGACGTGAACTACTGTAAAAGTGTCGAGCTTTCATTGTTCGGCAGAGGAATTACATTTTGTCGAGATCCGTTTATCTATGTTTTCTACAAGTTTCTAATGGAGCCTGGTTGTTTACTAACAGTTGATCTGCAGTGCTAGTACCTAAACAGTACTAACAGTGTGTGTGTGTTTATATATAAGTTTAGAGTCTACATAGCATCAGCTACAGAATGTACACACGGCTCATTAATACAGTAGTTTAACCTGTTTTATATTTAATGTTTGCAGATGACTAAGACATCTGCAACATGCAACATGCATGTGCACAACATGCACATGCAGCCATGACATTTGAAGAACCTGAAAATCATGAGGGCGAAGCGCACCCTTGCAGCAGACAAGCAAGCTATGTACTATACGCCATTTCCATATCCCCTTCTCCCTCCACAATTTGGGCCAGCCCCTCCGTTCCAGCATGCTCCTCAGTGGCAGCATCTTCTTCCATTTCAGCACACTCCTTCATTCCTGCACTCTCCATTTGCCCAAGTTCCTCCATCGCAACCAGGTCCTTCTTCAGTGCAAGCTCCTCCAGCCTGCCTTCCAACCGAGCCAAGGCAACGTGCCTGGAGGCTGAAGAAGGCCCCCAAGTTGGATGAAGAGCGAGCGTCAAGGGGAGAACCGGCAAAGAAGAGGCTGGCAAAGGAAAAGTACCATTACACCTGCAAGCAGTGTGGCCAGGACAAATGTAAAAGGACTGGACACACCCAAGTGAAAGGCCGATGGTACTGTCCAGCCTCAGGACTGACCTTGGATGACTAGAGGAATAGTTTACAATAGTTGCTGTCACCATTACTTGTTCCTCTCATCTCTGTATGTTTTAATAGTTATAACAAAGTTTTAATAATTTTATTTTTATAATATAAAAGCCATGTAAATATGTATACTAGTTTTCTCCTGTTCCCAACTCTGTACATTTGTTATTATTATTATAACAGAGAGTGTTATTGACTGCAGTCAAATTCCCAGTGTGGCAACACATTGCGAATAAAGCTGATTCTGATTTGTACCAGGAATAGCCTTCACGTTTTTATTTAATTTCACTTGTGCTATGCTAAACTAGTCTCTGAAACACCTGTATTTATTTAAAAAATTGGGGGGAATATGGACTTATCTACATTCACTCATACACTGCATTGCATGCAAATGCATTGTTTTGCTTTTACTAGCACCTGCTAGGCCTTAGGAATGTCCCAAACGCGAGTACGAATCCCACAAGAGACACAAAAATTAAAGTGATGATTCACCTTGCAATAAGTGGTAAAGTAAGTGTAAACATTGTTAAGAAACTATCAGAGTAGAATTTTTTTTTATTTGGCGTATATTTTCATCATTTTTTCTCCTTTTCTCTTTCCCTTTTCCCTCTCCCCCTCTCCTCTTTTTCCCTTTCCCCCCCCCTGGGGCAGACCCTCTTGCTAGTTGTAGTAATGGTTGGCTGGCTGGACGGCATCTTCAATGCCGCGTATGTGTTTCCCATCATGTTGTTGACACGGAAGCGGTTTCGCCAGGAGGTGAACGATTAAATGGGGGTGGGTCATCTGTATACTGTGGCAGCTGCGATGGCCGAGTGGTTAAGGCGTTGGACTTGAAATCCAATGGGATCTTCCCGCGCAGGTTCGAACCCTGCTCGCAGCGTTTCATGTTTATTATTTTTTTTGTTGTATAAACAACGTTAATTATTTTCTTGTTTGTCTTACATGCTGCACGAGGGGCATCGAACGAGCATTACGCCCCGCCCAATACAACGTCTTGGTTTTCCTTCGCCGTGTTTGTTGGCAACGGCGTGCGTCACGTGAAACGTGGACCGGCTGTGAGTGAAGCGCGTGTGCGGCGACGCCAAGTGTGCTCGTCAAGTCCGCTCGCGCTTCCGTGTAGCCGCGACTGCTGAGTCATCTTTATTATGTTGCGTCAGCGCTTGCACGGGGTGGGCCGTCGCCATGGTAACTGCTGACTTCCAGGCATTCATAAGAAACATAACATCAGAAACAAATAAAATGATTACAAAAGTTGCAATTTTGCAGGCAAAACACACAATTCCCATCTTTCCAGGTGCAGTGTGACTTTAGTCTGTTAATATTTGTCTTGTAATATTCCAACACTAGTCCACAAACAGTGCAATATTTTCTAATACTCGTAAAGGATGAATGTAGCCTCCTAGCATTACCGCTATTTACTCGTAAAGGATCGATTTCATCCTACAATTAGTTCCACCGATTTGCACGTCAGGACAGCAAATCGGTGGTACGAACGAGTGAAACATGCTAGTTTTCTCCTACTGATGATGTGTTGTTGCTATAGTAATTTTGCTGCTTGCTGGTGTCTGGCTGTGGTGGCCTGTCTGCCCACAGGGCGTCCTCCTTGGTCTGTGGAGTGGTGGGGGGCGGGGCTGGCGCGTATGCCTTGGCGTCTAGTGGGGTATCGCTCCTCTCGTGGGCCCGGTGAATGGTGAGGTCCGCCGGCTGGTCGGCTGCTGGTCTCACCTACTTGGCTCTGGCGCTCGGCCTCCCTTATGGCTGTGGGTGCAGCACTTCCTCTCAGTGATGTGCTGCTCGGCGGGTGTCGTCTGGCGGGCTGCCTTGCTCGCCGGCTTTCCCGCCCCCCCCTTTTGTCTGCCTTGCTGTGGTCACCCTGCCTTCGGGGCCAGGGGGTTATGGTCCCTAGCAATCAGCGCTCTACGGCTAGGGATCTGGGTTGTGGGTCTAGGACCCCCCCCTCACCCCCTGCACCTTGGGAGCCCTGTGCAGGGTGTCACAACGCGGTTTCTGGGTGTAGGGTGGGTTAGCCGCGGCGTTAGTATGAATGTGCAATTGTTGTAATATTTATGGTTTATTTATTTCATTATTCATTCATCCTTTTTCTATACCGCTTATCCTCATTAGGGTGGCGGGTATGCTGGAGCCTATCCCAGCTGACTTTGGGCAGGAGGCGGGGTACACCCTGGACTGGTCGCCAGCCAATCGCAGGGCACATATAGACAAACAAACATTCATACCTAATGGAGAATTTAGAGCGGCCAATGAAGCTAACATGCATGTTTTTGGAATGTGGGAGAAAAGCGAAGTACCCGGAGAAAACCCACGCACACACGGGGAGAACATGCAAACTCCACACAGAGATGCCCAACGCAGATTCCAACCCTACATCACACATGGCTGGACGGGACGCATGTTCAATTAAAACTTAGTCTTAGTCTTTGGTCTCCAAGCATGACAGGCGTTGACTCGTAAATGACACATGTAGTCTCAACATTCCGACCCTCTTCTGATAAAGTTTATGACTAGAATGAAGAAGACAGGAAGCGTGTTCCATCTGTTACCTATTATGGGATGTAGCGCATGTACTGCAGGGTGCTACTGCCAAACACGTGGTTTCTTTTGTATTTTGGTCCCATGAGACACCCCCAATCCTCCTCCCATGCATACACCACCACCCCCTTTTCCATGTTTGCTTACAAAGTTAGATAAGGAGTGACACGACTTTCCTGAGCGTTGCCAAAGGTTGTACCAACGGGAAAAAACACGCTCTTTTTCCCCGCCACAAGAGCCCAGTGAGTCGCGGGACAAGGAATACCAGTATTCCCCTCAGGTCCTGTTTTCGTGTGTCACGCTCCCAAATGAATGACTGTGAAAAGATGAAGAAAGAATGATTCACCTGAGCCCCTTATCGTTCACGCAGTGTTTTCCGGAATGTATGTTACCATGCTTTGGGACGCAAAAGTTCATCTGATCCCGGCGCGAGCGTTAATTACAAGGGACATGTCCTTTCAGGGGACTGTAATTGTAATTTTGTGACACACACGTCGCAGTGTCAGGAAATAAGACGGGAAGAATGTACCATTTCCGTAAAAAGCCGCAACATATTGGTGCACACTGGAATTAGTAAAAAGCATGCACATTGAAGACCATGCGTACTCCGACTCACGATCATGCGATACCCACGATGGGGTAGAAGATGGATGGTTTGCGCTGAAATGTAAACAAGTCAATTTTATTGTGTTAAGAAACGTCTGAGAGCCATAAATTCCCTTCCACCGGTCTGGGCCAAAGTTTTACCTGAAAACACACACCATGGTAAAAGTATAGCCATAATATTACCAGGTAATGTTCCTAAAGTGAGTTCCAGAACAATGGCCTAATACCAGGAAACTAAAGTTACGAGAAAGGTTTTGTAATGCTGGCAGAAGCAATATTACAGGAAGAAATTCATATGAGTAAAGTAATACAACCAAACTGCTGTAATATTAAGAGACAAAACGTGTAATATTTGGAGAAAATGTTGTGATATTGTCCTGCCGGGAAAATAAGCTGACGCAAGAAGGATGTCGATATACAGAGTTGGTAAAAAAAAGTCACGTTAGGCGCGTAAAGTTGTAAGATTATAGCAAAATCATCATGATTTTGATGATTTTGTTGTACTACCACAAAAGCAAAGGCTCAGCCAATGATCAGCTCCAGGATGATCAAAAACAGCCTGGAGTTACCTGTAAGTACTGTGACAGTACCTCTGTTAAAAAAAGGCATGCGCAAGAGAGGTTACAATTTGCCAAAGCAAAGAACACATCAACTGGCCTAAAGAGAAACGGAGGAACATTTTGTGGACTGATGAGAGTCAAATTGTTCTTCTTGGGTTTGGGGTTCTTGGACCTTAATACCAAGAACTTGTGGGGTGACATGAAAAATGCTGTTTGTGAAGCAAAAGCAACCCGGAGGCCTGCGGCCCATTAAACCAAAAAACTGCCAAAATGGAAAAATTAGCAATAATTTAAGAATTAAGGCAAAATATTTAGAGGATAAAAGTAGAATTCTAACGGTTGTAGTATTATGAGGAATGTTTTTTTATTTTTACTAGCATATAATTTGATTTTTATTATTATAATATTCATATTATAATAATAGCAGCACAAATACAATTGTAATATTTGGAAAATGATGTTGTGGATAAAGTTATGTTATAAAACAAATGAGAATAAAGTCAAAATATGGGAATAAATTCATAATTACGAGAAGAATCTTTACAAAAAGAAAGAAATAGTTGGACATTTTAAAAATGTATTTAAATGAAAAAATGGCATCCATTTTACAAGAAGAGAGTCAAAATATGAAGAAAAACCTAATGAGGAAAAATAAGGTCATTTTCACAGGTAAGTAAAAAAAGTGTTTTTTTAGGTTATAAGAAACAAACAAAACAAAATAAAGGTAAATTAGGTGGGGAAAGTCAGAATATTACAATTCAAAAGCACTTTTTACTTAAGAAGAAAGTCAAAATATGAAGCAAAAACTAATGAGGAAAATAAGGTCATTCTCACAGCATAGAAATAGTAAGTAAAAAAGTTTTTTTTTTAAAGTTATAAGAAACAAACAAAACAAAATAAAGGTAAATTAGGTGGAGAAAGTCAGAATATTACAATCAAAAAGCACTTTTTACTTGGGGGGGGTGGGCAGCCAAAGATGGGCACGGAAAACATCAAAGTTGCATCCTTTCACTTTCCACTTGCTACTTCATAACACAAACTCTTGTTAGGATCCTTGTCTCCCAACCTGATGACATTTTTACCGCATGACTCGCTTTTCCTGATCAGAATAAAAATAACAGGAGTGACAGAATGTGTCAGCCATCCTTTTTGGACATTTTTCCAGCGTTCATCACGATGGGACGTTTGGGGAGGCACTTTCCACTGCCGAGGGGGTGGGGGGGGGGGTTGCACACCACGGCCGTGGGTGTGTGTGCGCGCCGGCGTGCGCGTTGATGTTTGTCCACTGACGCTGTCAGACGTCGGAACGAGTGGGCGGATGTGTGTGGTGAAAAAAGGAAGCTTTTCCAGACACGGCCAAATGACATCATTGCAAATAAGCTGCGTGCGTGTGCGTGTGTGTGTGTGTGCGTGTGCGTGTGTGTGTCAGGGCAATAAAAGCAGAAGAAGTCAAGCAGGAGGTCATTTCTCATCCAAGCAGCAGAAGAGCAGCATCTAGACAAAAGGTAAGACCTTTTTTTTTTTTAGGACTTTAGCTGCTGGTTTCTTTCCTTTCCTTTTTCTGACAACATGCACATCTTTTAAGACGGGATTTCTATTTCAAGGCAAAGCTCATCTCCACTTTGCCATACAGTGGAAAAGACCATTATTACTATTAGCCTTGCTCTTTTCTCTCAGTTTTGATGGTAATTTTTACATTTTCCACTAATTTGCTCTTTTGTAATGTTTTTGCACTTTATTCCCATAATAGTAGAACTTCATCCCCAACCTCATTTTCCAAAAATGACATTTTTTTCCCAAATGTCTACTAAAATGACATTATTTTTCCTCAGATCGTTCCAATTATTGTTAGCATAAAACTTTTTTCCTGTAATATTCTGCCTTCATTTTCATTTTTTCCAACTATTTCAACCGTTTTTTTACATTTTAATAATATGACTTTATTACCATCTGCAATTTTTAAAATGTTTTTTTTTTTATATTTCAACGTTATGCAGTTAAAGTGACAATATTTGTCCTCAGAATGTGACAAATTTACTCATACTTTTTCTCGTCAGACAACTGACAAACAATATATCAACAAAATATACCAAAACATTCGGACTCCATTTTTGTTGCTGTTAGTTTTTTTTCTTGTTTTATTTTTTTATTAAAAATTTTTTTTTTAAAGCACCACTCACAAATGGCCCCCACACCACAGTATGGACACCCCTGATATAAATTATTACAATAATACATTTTTTTAATTAGAATTTTTTTAAAATCACTGAATAAATGAAAAATAACTTTTTAAAACATTGCTGTTTATAATGTAATACATAATACTATCAAAATATATTTTAATAGAATTATGTTTAAATAAATGAAAACATTAATTTGAACACTTTTTGATGCTTTAATTTCAATATATATAAATCTAGTACATATATAATATTGCCATTTTTTATTCATGTATTGTAAATATATAATTAAGACTAAAGCTACTCCTGTAGTAAGCATTTTCCTCTTTTTTTTTCCATAATCCCTGATTTGCAGGGTTGTTTACATATTATTATTATGATAAACAATGACGAAACATACACATTTATTCCAAAAACAATGCTTTTTCAATTTAATGGAACTTGGCGCCATGCAAGTTGCAAGAAAGCAGAATAAAATACATCAATGTATGTAATATATGTAATATAATTATCTAATTAAAATGCCAAAAGCTATTTTTTCAGCCTGTTTCCAGTTTCAATATTATTTTTAATACACATGAAAAAAAAATTTATAATAAAATAAAATGTAAAATAGTATTAAATTTTTTTCACTAAACACTTACATAAAATAAATGAAAAGTACTGTTCAAATATTTTGATTTTAAAATAACAATAATAATAAGTACACAACCAATGCAACTGACGTCAAGCTAAACGGCGCTTTCTCCGCACAGGATGTTTTTCATGGCCTTCCTCCTCGTCTTCCTGCTAAGCGCCAGCAGAGACGGGCTAGCGTCGCTGCAGGACAAGCACACCGACTTTGGCCTCAGGGTCTTCTCCCGCTTGGCGAGCGCGTCCGGGGGCGACAATGTGGTCTTGTCTCCCTACGGCGTGTCCTCCGTGCTGGCCATGGCCCAGCTGGGCACTGGCGGGAACACCCGCAAGGCCATGACTGCTGCCATGGGCTTCAACCTGCAAGGTGAGACATCTTCAGCACTTTGATTGCCCCAAATTGGGCTTGTTAGCCGAGTGCCAGCGGGTTTGCAATGTAGAGAGTGGCCGACAGCAGCTCCTGTGTGAACGTTAATAAAGCAGTGGAAGTGCATCGGCGGCAGTAGAGTAGGCGTCAGTAAGGTCACATTGATGAGACAATATCCACCAGGAAGTCGTATTTATGCCCGAGATTGCTCATTTTCTAGTGTCCCGTCTACGGGTGAAAAGGTGACCATTTTACATCTAGAGGGCTCCGATGATGGTACCAAAAATACATTTAGAAGGTCATGACCAGGTTTTCTATGCCCCGTATAAAATATGAGTCCTGCTTTGCGGAAATTGGGTCTGGAACGAGTGAACTGTGAGAATACGTAGAAATCTTACACGCCTTGTTTTTCCTTGTGCTGTAATTTTTTTTTTATATGGAACATTTTTGCGGTATTATTACTTTTTTGTGGGAATATGTTTTTTATGTCATTAGCAGGTTTGATCATTATTGCTGCACGTGTTGTTTTCCAGAGCGAGGGGCGTCCAGGCAGCAGCGCATGTTGCAGCGTGACCTCCACACCCAGGAAGGCTTGGACATGGCGAGCGGCGTGATGGTGGAGAGGAAGATGATCCTGGAGAAACGCTACCGCCAAGCCCTCCTCAAGGCCTTCAGCAGCCACCCTCACCAGGTGGACTTCACAAGGCCCGACCAGGCGGTCAGCGTCATCAATGCCTGGGTCTATGACCACACGGCAGGTACTTTAATACGCACACAATCATAACAATATTACCCAAATCTGACAAGAGGGTGGCTGACAGCAGCTCCTGTGTGATCGTTTTGCAATATTTCAACTCAAATTCTTGCAATTACGACATATTCTTGCGGGAGAAACGTTTTTTCATTGCAACACTTCTTTTCCAGTAGCACGAAACCGCTCTTTTTTTCCACAGTTCTTCTTTCAATGACTACCTCCAGGTACTGTTTGGAAAGTCCATGAGTTCCTATGTATGAACTATGAAAATTTGCAAATATGTCTAAACTCTTCAGCCTCGGGACCAAATTTGTCCTCCCATAGAGCCAACAAAAAAATGTTTTTTTTCACTTTCACTTTTTTGTTTTTTCCAGATGTATTAGGTCTTGATGGCAAAAGCGTGATATTATGATATTATATCAGAACTATCAGCATAATGGGGGCCTCTTTTGCTGTGTCAACAACTAGGATGTTACTCCCTGATCCTGATCTTTTGGTAATATTCTAACCGTTAAAACACGTTTTCTCTTAACTGGGTTTCGCATTCCTTCACATGTTTTCCCACAGGAGCCATTCCCGAGTTCTTGGCGCCGGGATCGGTGTCGGACGAGACGCGCCTCGTTCTCCTGAACGCCCTCCACTTCCAGGGGCGCTGGAAAGTTCCCTTCGACCCCAAGCTGACCCACGAAAGAATGTTCCGCTGCGCCAACGGCAGCGCGGTTCCCGTTAGCATGATGAGGCTGACCGACCGCTTCCTCTACGGTGGGCGTCAAATGGGCTACGTCGGCTACGCTGCCGTCACCTGCTAAGCAGCTAACGGAACATCCGTCTGTGTCGACAGGCGAGTTCGTAACGTCCGACGGCGTGGACTACGACGTCCTGGAGGTGCCGTACGAGGGCGACTCGCTCAGCATGCTGCTCGTGTCGCCCTTCGAGCCCGACGTGCCGCTGAGCGCGCTCAGTGGCGAGCTGAGCAGCCGGCGGATCCAGCAGTGGCGAGTGGAACTACGCAAGGTTCGCAGACAGTTATCCATGCCCAGGTAGAATCCGCGCCAGCCGTGTTGTCCTAGTCAGTAGCGGCATGTCGACTTGTTGTCGTTAACGATGTTGCGTGTTTTCTTTTAGGTTTACGCTCAACTCCGACGTGAATTTGAAGGACGCTCTTGTCAACATGGGCATGGGAAACATCTTCAGTCTGGCCACGGCTGACTTTACGCGCATCACTGGTTAGTAGGACAACAAACGCAGCGCACACCGCGTCGCCATTTTACCAAAGCAGCTGCATTTCATATCCATTACGACGGTAAATTCTGATTGGATGGCGGAACTGGACAGGGCTTATTATTATATACATATATATATACATAGATATATATGACTATATACTGTATATAGCGGTTATTTTTTTCAAGGAAAAATTAGGAATTAAATAAAAAATCAAATCAAAATATAATATGATAATAAAGATGTAATACCTAGAAAAGGTTAAGGTAAACCTTGCAATCCTACCTCCACCCCGTGTTCCCATCGGAATGGACCGAACCAGAACCGCCTACCGCTGTCCTGGCACTCAGAGCGGAAGCTGTAGGAATTCTAATCTCGATCAAACTCACGTGAGATTTGCCAGATCAAAACACAATCGCTGCGTAAGACTTCAGAACGTGTGACAATAACGTCCACTTCCAGAATCTGCACTCTGAGCATCTTGGGAGCTGTAGTTCTTTTAGCCATAAACTCACCGCATCGTCATTGTTTGCTTCTTCAATTTCCAGTAGTTTGTATGAAAAATACCTGACAGTTGACCACTCTGAGGAAGACTGCAGGAGAGCACAAGCTCTCAGTCTCTGTCAGCTTTACAGGTGCCACGTGCTTCTAAGCTAACCTTGCCATGTTTCTTCAACTCAGGCGATGAAAGGCTTTGCGTGTCCAAGGTTGTTCAGAGGGTGAAGTTGGAGGTCAACGAGCAAGGAACAAAGGGAGCATCAGCCACAGGTAGACTCGCATATGGAAGCACATACAGTACATACATACCTGTAAGCACAGTGGAACCTTGGTTAATGGCGTTAATTTGTTCCTGAAGGTCATACTCTAACCAAATGTTTCCCCTAAGCAATAATGAAACTTAAGTACAGTGAAACCTTGGTTAACGGCGCTAATTCGTTCCTGAAGGTCGTACTCTAACCAAATAAATGTTTCCCATAAGAAATAATGACACTTTTATGTACAGTGTAACCTTGGTTAACATCATTAATTCGTTCCTGAAGGTCATACTCTAACCAAATAAATGTTTCCCATAAGAAATAAAGGCACTTTTAAGTACAGTGAAACCTTGGTTAACGGCGTTAATTTGTTCCTGAAGGTCGTACTCTGACCAAATAAAAGTTTGCCATAAGAAATAATGACACTTTAGGTGCAGTAAAACCTTGGTTAACATCATTAATTCATTCCTGAAGGTCGTACCCTAACCAAATAAATGTTTCCCATTAGAAATAACGACACTTTTAAGTAAATTCGTTCCTCAAGGTCGTACTCTAACCGAATAAATGTTTCCAATAAGAAATATTGACACATTAGGTGCAGTGACACCTTGGTTAACATCATTATTTCTTTCCAGATGGTCATACTCTATCCTGCGGTGACACTGTACTCATTTCAATTGTTTCATTTAAAAGCTGACTTTTTTTGTTCTTTTAGCTGCCGTGATGTTCTCTCGAATGGCAGTGGAGGAGATCACGTTGGATCGACCTTTCCTCTTCCTTCTTCAGCACAGACAAACGGGAGTCATTCTGTTCATGGGACACTTGAACCAGCCGCTTTGAATCCAACTTTGTTTTTTCTACTGACATGACACTGATGGACTTCCCAGAACAAAGGAGCTACGTTACCATGCTTTATTTCTATTTTTTTTTACTGATTGTGTTTTTTGCCACGCTGTATTTGTATTATTATTTTTTTATTAGATTTGTATTTATATTATTAAAATACTGGATTTTAAGCCTTCAATATGAGTACTTTTTACTCGTTTCACAATGTGAACATTGTCACTGAACTTGGGTTTAGAAAACATCCATGTGTTTACATTTTGATACGTTAGAAAATGTTTTACCCCAACCAGCCAGTCCAGGGTGTGCCCCGTCTCTCACCCAAAGGCAGCTGGGATAGGCTCCAGCATAACCCCCCCCACACACACACACACACACATTTGCCGAGGACATCTTCCCATTGTAATGTTTCTGGATATGCTTCCCATCATGGCGGCCAAATCCGCTGCGGAGGCCAATCTTATCAAAGTAGCGTCTTTGATGCAGGCCCCGGATGGAAGTAGCAGAAAGTCACGTGGCGCAAGCCGAAAAACCCAAGGAAACCCTTGTGCTCTGATTGGCTCGAGGCGCCGTCCGTCAATGACTTCAACTAGCCAACCAGAGCACAGCACCTGCCTCGTCGGCCCCTTCTTGCACTCGTCGTGTTTGCTTTATTTATCCGCAAACAAACAGAAATCGTCGTAAACTCGTGGCATGTAAATTTATCACATCAGCGTGACGTTAAATTAGCCATGAAACGGCTTTATATGTTGGATGCACGATGGCTAAAGCCCCACAAAGCCCGTAAAGCAGGCTGCCTTTCTATTTGTTTTTGTCCGGTCGATATTAAACATGCCGGGGATTTACGACAAAGTCCACGAATTCAGCTACGACATCAGATACTTCACTTTTGGATTCAACAGCCTCTTTTGGGTAAGACTAGCCGGGGAGCCTGCCAATGTGGACATTTTGTGAGCATTTCAACGCCAGCTGCTGTGATAACGTGCTCTTTTTGGCGTTATTCGTGGCCGAACTGACGCCGAGGACGTCTTCAAATGAAATGTTTCTGTTCAGCGAAGCTGTCAACCGATCACCACCTGGTGGTTAGTTGGTTCCGATGGTGGGGGAGGATCCCGGTCAGACCTGGCAGACCCAAACGCACTGGGAGGGTCCCCTGTCAGAAGGAGTTTCCTCAATCCCACCGACATGTCTTCCAACATGGAAGCAGTACCCGGGGACTCTGAGGCGGGTTCCCCTATTTGGGCTGAGGTTACAGAGGTGGTCAAAAAGCTCCTTGGTGGCGAGTCCCCGGGGGTGGATGAGCTTCAAATGAAATGTTTCTGGTTTCTGCTTCCCGTCACGGCGAGCAGCCAGTCATTTCCGGCCATCCGATGTAGGCCCTGTCCTTCCGCAATCTGTGCAGCTGGATCGCTGCTACGCGTGCGCGGAACGCATCCGCTCGACCCACGTGGGGCAGACCTACGCCCCACCGCCCACTCCTCAAAAACCTTACAATGGGCGTGATGACAACACCACTAATGTTTTTAATGTGTGCATCGTGGAAGCGCGCAAGCACGCTCACCGCTCTTCTAGAAATCACCAACGACCTTCTCGCTGCAGCAGATTCTGGCCTCATCACCATCCTCATCCTCCTGGACCTTTAGTGCAGCTTCTGACACAATTTAGATAGACTTTCATCCATCCATCCATCCATTTTCCACCGCTTATCCGGGTCCGGGTCGCGGGGGCAGCAGCTTCAGTAGGGAAGTCTAGACTTCCCTACCCCAGCGACCTCTTCCAGCTCCATCGGGAGATCATCAAGGCGTTCCCAGGCCAGCTGTGAGACATAGTTCCTCCAGCGTGTCCTAGGTCTTCCCGGGCGCCTTCTCCCGACTGGGCATGCCCGAAACACCTCACCAGGGTGGCGCCCGGGAGGCATCCGGACTAGATGCCCGAGCCACCTCAACTGGCTCCTCTCGATGTGAAGGAGCAGCGGCTCTACTCTGAGCTCCTCCCGGATGGCCGAGCTCCTCACCCTATCTCTTAGGGTGAGTCCAGCCACCCTACGAAGGAAACTCATTTCCGCCGCTTGTATCCGCGATCTCATTCTTTCGGTCATAGACTTTCATCTCTTGGTATTACCTCTGTCCTCCTCCGCGGGTTTCACGCTTACCTTTCTGATCGCTCTCAGGTTCATACAGGGACTGCAGAATTATTAGGCAAGTTTTATTTTTGAGGATGAATTTTATTTTTGAACAACTATTTTCTCGATGAACCCAAAAATCTAATTAATTTTAAAGCTGAATATTTTTGAAAGTAGTTCTTAGTTTTAGCTATTTTAGGAGGATATCCTCAACTGAGTCACCACCTTATCGTGGTGGAGGACTTTGCATGTCCCAATGATCCTAGGAGCTAAGTTGTTGGGGGTTTTCTTGCCCCTGGTAGGGTTACCCATGACAAACAGCTCCTAGGGGAAGGACCAGACAGAGACTGGCTCAAAAGACCCTGATGATGATTAAAAACATTGGACTTCATTTTCCTTCGCCCGGACGCGGGTCACCGGGGTCCCCCTCTGGAGCCAGGCCTGGAGGTGGGGCACGATGGTGAGCGTCTGGTGGCCAAGCCTGCACCCATGGGGCCCGGTCGGGCACAGCCCGAAAAGGTAACGTGGGTCCCTCCTCCCATAAGTGGTGAGCTTACCACTTATGGGAGGGGTCAAAAGGGGTTGCGTGCTAAGTGAGCTGGGTGAGGGGCCAGGGGCGGAGGCCTTGGCGGTCCGATCCTCGGCTACAGAAGCTAGTTGTCGGTACGTGGAATGTCACCTCTCTGGCGGGTAAGGAGCCTGAGCTGGTGTGTGAGGTGGAGAAATTCCAGCTAGATATAGTCGGACTTACCTCAACGCACAGTAAGGGCTCTGAAACCAGTCCTCTCGAGAGGGGCTGGACCTTATTCCACTCTGGTGTTGCCGGCAATGAGAGGCGACGGGCAGGGGTGGAAATTCTTGTTGCCCCCCGGCTCCAAGCCTGCACGTTGGAGTTTAACCCAGTAATGAGAGGGTAGTTTCCCTACGCCTTCGGGTGGGGGGACGGGTCCTGACTGTTGTTTGCGCTTATGCACCAAACAGCAGTTCAGAATACCCACCCTTTTTGGAGTCCTTAGAGGAAGTACTAGAGAGTGCTCCCTCGGGGGATTCCCTTGTTCTGTTGGGTGACTTCAACTCTCATGTTGGCTGCGACAGTGAGACCTGGAGAGGTGTGATTGGGAGGAACGACTCCCCTGATCCTAACACGAGCAGTGTTTTGTAATTGGACTTCTGTGCTTGTCACCGATTGTCTATAACGAACACCATGTTCAAGCATAAGGGTGTCCACATGTGCACTTGGCACCAGGACACCCTGGGCCACAGTTTGATTATTGAGTTTGTGGTTGTTTGACTTTGTGGTTGTGTCGTCAAACTTGCGGCAACATGTACACTCGGGTGAAGAGAGGGGTGAAGCTGTCAACCGATCACCACCTGGTGGTTAGTTGGTTTCGATGGTGGGGGAGGATGCCGGTCAGACCTGGCAGACCCAAACGCATTGGGAGGGACTGCTGGGAACGTCTGGCAGAGTCCCCTGTCAGAAGGAGTTTCAACTCCCACCTCCGGGAGAGCTTTGACCATGTTCCGAGGAAGGCAGCGGACATTGAATTGGAGTGGGCTATGTTTTGTGCCTCCATTGTCGATGCGGCCGATCCGAGCTGTGACCGTAAGGTGGTCGGTGCCTGTCGTGGCGGTAATCCCAGAACCCGGTGGCGGACACCAGTGGTGAGGGATGTCGAGAGGGATGTCAAGCTGAAGAAAAAGTCCTATTGGGCCGTTTTGGCCCATGGGACTCTTGAAGCAGTTGACAGGTACTGGCAGGCCAAGCGGTCTGCGGCTCTGGCAGTCACTGAGGCAAACACTCGGACATGGGAGGAGTTCGGAGAGGCCATGGAAAACGACTTCCGGATGGCTTCAAAGAGATTCTAGTCCACCATCCGCCGTCTCGAAAGGGGGAAGCAGTGCACAGTCAACATTGTGTATGGTGGGGACGATGTGCTGCTGACCTCGACTCGAGATGTTGTGGGCCGGTGGAGGGAATACTTTGAAGACCTCCTCAATCCCACCGACATGTCTTCCAACATGGAAGCAGTGCCTGGGGACTCTGAGGCGGGTACCCCTATCTCTGGGGCTGAGGTTACAGAGGTGGTCAAAAAGCTCCTTTGTGCCAAGGCCCCGGGGGTGGATGAGGTCTGCCCAGAGTTCCTTAAGGCCCTGGATGCTGGAGGATCCGCCGGCTTTGTGGACTTGGAGAAAGCATTCGACCGTGTTCCTCAGGGAATACTGTGGGGAGGGCACCAGGAACATGGGGTATTGGACCGACTAATCCAGGCGGTTCGTTCCCTGTATGACCGGTGTCATAGTTTGGTTCGCATTGCCGGAAATAAATCAGACCCGATTCCAGTGAGAGTTAGACTCCGTCAGGGCTGCCTTTTGTCACCGATTCTATTCATTACTTTCATGGACAGAATTTCTAGGCGCAGCCAGGGCGTTGAGGGGTGTCAGTTTGGTGGGCACAGGATTCAGTCTCTGCTTTTTGCAGATGACGTGGTCCTGCTGGCTTCATCGAGCAGTGACCTTCAACTCCCGCTGGATCAGTTCGCAGCTGAGTGTGAAGCAGCTGGGATGAGAATCAGCACCTCCAAATCTGAGTCCAAGGTTCTCGCCCGGAAAAGGGTGGAGTCCCATCTCCGGGTCGGGGATGAGGTCCTGCCTCAAGTGGAGGAGTTTAAGTACCTCGGGGTCTTGTTCAGGAGTGATGGAAAAATGGAACATGTGATGGACAGGCGGATTGGTGCAGCGTTGGCATGTGATGCGGACTCTGCACCGGTCTGTCGTGGTGAAAAGAGAGCTGAGCCGAAAGGCAAAGCTCTCGATTTACCGGTCGATCTACGTTCCTTCCCTCACCTAGGGTCATGAGCTTTGGGTAGTGACCGAAAGGACAAGGTGGCGGGTACAAGTGGCCGACAAGTGGCTGGGCTCTCCCTTAGAGATAGGGTGAGAAGCACTGTTATCCGGGAGAGACTCGGAGAAGAACCGCAGCTCCTCCGCATTGAGAGGATTCAAATAAGGTGCCTCGGGCATCTGGTTAAGATGCCTCCAGAACGCCTTCCTGGGGAGGTGTTCAGGGCACGTCCAACCGGTAGGAGGCCTCGGGGAAGACCCAGGTCACGCTGGAGAGACTATGTCTTTAAGCTGGCCTGGGAACGCCTCGACATCTGCCGGGAAGAGCTGGATGAAGTGGCCGAGGAGAGGGACGTTTGGGCTTCCCTGCTTAGGTTGTTGCCCCCGCGACCCGACCTCGGATAAGCGGAAGAAAATGAATGGATGGATAGATCCGTGTGTGCAGGTGACGATTACTGTGCATAATTTTTAGGCAACTTAACAAAAAACTAATTTCATTATTTACCTCACCAGTGAAACCAATATAACATCTAAACATTCACAAATTCTGACATTCAAAAACAGCCACCTTTCTTTGCAAGGACACTCAAAAGCCTGCCATCCATGGATTGTGTCAGCGTTTTGATCTGTTCACCTTTAACATTGCGTGCAGCAGCAACCACAGCCTCCCAGACACTGTTCAGAGAGGTGTACTGTTTTCCCTCCTTGTACAGCTCACATTTGATGATGGAGCACAGGTTCTCTATGGGGTTCAGATCAGGTGACCAAGGAGGCCATGTCATAATTTTTTTCCCTTTTAGACCCTTTCTTGCCAGCCACGCTGCGGAGTACTTGGACGCGTGTGATGGAGCATTGTCCTGCATGAAAATCATGTTTTTCTGGAAGGATGCAGACTTCTTCCTGTACCACTGCTTGAAGAAGGTGTCTTCCAGAAACTGGCAGTAGCACTGGGAGTTGAGCTTGACTCCATCCTCAACCCGAAAAGACCCCACAAGCTCATCTTTGATGGTACCAGCCCAAACCAGTACTCCACCTCCACCTTGCTGACGTCTGAGTCGGACTGGAGCTCTCTGCCCTTTACCGATCCCGCCACGAGCCCATCAAGACTTACTCTCATTCCATCAGTCCATAAAAGCTTAGAAAAATCTGTCTTGGGTGTTGATGTCCTTAGACCTCACCCCTTCCCATTACAGAGATGCACATCACCTAATATCCTTACTTGGTAGTAGGCTTTCCAGCCTATACAGCTTGGAGTAAGACAACATGGATAAAGAGGATGATGTGCTCAAAATACTCATTTGCCTAATAACTCTGCAATCCCTTAAATCCTGCAGGTCAAATTCCTTGCGGTGTGCCCCAGGGTTCTGTCCCTGGCCACCTCCTCTTCCTCTGTTACCTTCTCCCCCTTGGCCATATATTGCGCAAGTTTGAAATTAACTTTCGCTCCTTTGTGGATGACACCCAGCTCTACCTCTCCAGCAAACCTGCCTCCACACTTCCACCCCCTCCCTCACCAACTGTCTGTCAGAAATTTTAAAAAAAACCGGTTCACGTCCAACTTCCTTAAACTTAACAGTGACAAGACTGAGTTTCTTCTTGTTGGTACCAGATCCACTCTTTCCAAAACCAATACATTGTCTCGCTCCATTGACAACTCCATGGTATCCCCCTCCCCCCAAGTGAAGAGTCATCCTCGGCAGCTCTTTATCATTTCAGTCACACATCAATAAGATTACTCCATCTCCGTAGCACCTCACAGTCCACTCTGCTTCTGTCCTTGTAAACAGCCTCGTCACCTCGGGTCCAGATTACTGTAACTCCCTCCTTTCTGGTCTTCCTCTCAAATCTCTCCATAAACATCAACTGGCCCAGAATTCACTAGAACCCCTTCCTCCCACCACATGAAAACAGCATGATAGCCAGGTATTTGAATAAGTCACTAATAACAATACGACTCAAAATATACACATATACATATAGTACATATAAACTATGATTATTTTTTTACCATTTATGTCCATTTAAATACATAACTCCCACAGCACGTGACGTCGCAGAAGCGAAGTAGTAAAAATTTGGCATTGGCGGAAATGACGCACTTTCCGGTACACATGGCGCGGAAATGCAGCTCTTGTTGTGCGCCGATTGGCTCGAGGCGCCATCCGTCAACGACTCCAACTAGCCAATCAGAGCACAGCACCTGCCTGGTCGGCGCTGCCTTTTGCTAGTGTCGCTGTCGCATTTGCTTTCTTTAGCAGCGGGCGAACAGACGTCGTCCTCGCTGGCGGAATGCTAACTTTGTGTTACCTCAGCATGACGCTAACTTAGCCAGGAACCGACATCGTTTTCCCAAGAATATTCGAGGCACGATGGATGAACCCGCTCCACGAAGCCCGTAAAACAGGCCGTCTTTTATTTGCTCAGCAGCAGTGTTGTCGTTAGCATCATTTCACGGTGGAGCTCCAGTCGATGATGCTCGTTAACCATGTCGGGGAATCACTACAAAGGCCACGAAGTCAGCTGCTGCATCAAATACTTCATTTTTGGATTCAACATCCTCTTCTGGGTAAGACTGGCCCGGCAGCCAGGTCGACATTTTGTTTGCGTCTAAATAGCATGCCCTCGTTCGTAACCTCATCATGCCGTGGATGCTAGCAGATGCTAATCCGGGTCCTTCAGCGCGCGTTTGCCCTCGCTAATGCTGCCTTCACGCACCTCGGCTGGGCAGGGAAAGTAGAGTGCGGGACCTGCTTTGAAGTGTAAAGCGTATGGCCTCCAGTGGCTTTTTGAGGGGGAAACATCAATGCCATATTTTTCAAACCTGAACATATCTTGGAGAAAACAGAGGTAAAAGGGGTTTTATGGGGAAGAAGTATGGTTGGAGACAATGGTGGTCTAATTTTCAGAAAGAAAATGTACATTAGAGTAAACAAACTATATTTTTGAGAAAATCCTATATTCAGGATTATAGTTTTTGAAGTATGTTTGGAGAAAACGGTAGTATAATTTTAAGAAAGAAAATAGACATTTGAGTGAAAAAAAAGTTGTTATAAAGTTCTATATTTTCACAAAAACATGCAAGAAAAAGCGCTATAGATATTAATGTATATGGACTTTAAATAATTGTCAACTGGGTGTGTGTTGTGCTTTGAATTTTCAAAGTGGGTTTTAGAGGGGTGGCAGTATTTAAGTGGTGACAAGATGTGGGGAACTGTGATCTTCATGCTCTTGTTGCTGCCCGCAACATAGAAATAGTACAGTGTTGCATGTAAACGTAATAACGTAGAGAAATCACTGAGGAAATGAAATACGGGGCTTGTTACTGAGCCAAATGCACATATGAGCATATAGTGTAAGATTTAGCACCACGTGAGAATGCACAGCCCAACAGACAAGGCATTGTTTCAAGCTCACGCGTGCATTTACATTGAAAGGACGAGCAAAAAGGACCAATAGTCTCAGACTGCGTTATTCGTGAAAGCATAAATTTACTTGCACGTGCAAAACTGGGGGCTCTCTAACATAGACGGTGCGTCCCGTTAAATTCACATAGCCCCTCTGTGTAGTGCCCCACTCTGGGGAACTAGGACTGTTTACTTTGAGAAAGCCGTACGTGCCTTTGTTACAAAGACAGACTTTACAGGGAGTGCAGAGTTATTAGGCAAATGAGTATTTCATCATCCTGTTTATGCATGTTGTCTTACTCCAAGCTGTATAGGCTGGAAAGCCTACTACCAACTAAGCATATTAGGTGATGTGCATCTCTGTAATGGGAAGGGGTGTGGTCTAATGACAACACCCTATATCAGGTGTGCATAATTATTAAGCAACTTCCTTTCCTCTGGCAAAATGGGTCACAAGAAGGACTTGACAGGCTCCGAAAAGTCTAAAATAGTGAGATATCTTGCAGAGGGATGCGGCACTCTTAAAATTGCCAAGCTTCTGAAGCGTGATCATCCAACAATTAAGCGTTTCATTCAAAATAGTCAACAGGGTCGCAAGAAGCGAAGGCTGAAAAACCACCACCACTGAACAAGAAACACAAGCTGAAACCTCAAGACTGGGCTTGAAATATCTGAAGACAGATTTTTCTAAGCTTTTATGGACTGATGGAATGAGAGTAAGTCTTGATGGGCCTGATGGATGGGCTCGTGGCGGGATCGGTAAAGGGCAGAGAGCTCCAGTCCGACTCAGACGCCAGCAATGTGGAGGCGGAGCACTGGTTTGGGTTGGTACCATCAAAGATGAGCTTGTGGGGCCTTTTTGGGTTGAGGATGGAGTCAAGTTCAACTCCCAGTCCTACTGCCAGTTTATGGAAGACACCTTTTTCAAGCAGTGGTACAGGAAGTCTGCATCCTTCAAGAAAAACTTGATTTTCATGCAGGACAATGCTCCATCACACGCGTCCAAGTACTCTATAGCGTGGCTGGCAAGAAAGGGTCTAAAAGAAGAAAAAATAATGACATGGGCTCCTTGTTCACCTGATTTGAACCCCATAGAGAACCTGTGCTCCATCATCAAATGTGAGATGTACAAGGAGGGAAAACAGTACACCTCTCTGAACAGTGTCTGGGAGGCTGTGGTTGCTGCTGCACGCAATGTTGATGGTGAACAGATCAAAACACTGACAGAAGCCATGGATGGCAGGCTTTTGAGTGTCCTTGCAAAGAAAGGAGGCTATATTGCTCACTGATTTGTTTTGTTTTGTTTTTGAATGTCAGAAATGTATATTTGTGAATGTTGAGATGTTATATTGGTTTCACTGGTGAAATGAAATCATTGAAATGGGTATATATTTGTTTTTTGTTAAGTTGCCTAATAATTATGCACAGTAATAGTCACCTGCACACACGGATATCCTCCTAAAATAGCTACAACTAAAAACTACTTTCAAAAATATTCAGCTTTGATATTAATGACTTTTTTGGGTTCATTGAGAACATTGTTGTTTTTGTTCAATAATCAAATTAATCCTCAAAAATACAACTTGCCTAATAATTCTGCACTCCCTGTAGAAGTGCTCTTGTTGGCAAACACAGGACCTTTAAAGGATAGAAGGCCTTCAAAGAGCTTGGTATCCCCGTTTCAACAGTAAATATAGTTTTCAAAGCACAGAATGGAGAACGTGGTGGTGAGAGGGAAATCAATGAGAAGTCTTCAAAGGTTGGTGTGAACTCCAAAGACCTGCAACACGGCGCGAAATGTCGCACATTTAACCGAGCAGGACTCTCACGGATGAAGGCTGAGGAAGACCCTAGAGTCAAAGATCATTGCCAGCAAGATCAAATTCCCTTTCGAAAATCAAATCTGTTTGACCGGAAATCTGCCATTAGCAAAAAGGAATCCCACAAACGCGTAAAACCTTGAAGAAACTGCAAAAGGGTGGGAGAAAATCCAAGCCTAGACGTGCAAGAAGCTTGTAGATTACTCCGAGAAACCATCGCAGGCCATCAAAAGTGTCCGGCCAAACACTGAGGGGTGTCTTTATTACTCTCCATGTCGTTTTTGTATGTTTCTTCTTGGAAATTGGAACGTATACGTGGAAAAAATGGTGGTTGAATTACTTTGCAAATCTATTAATACAATGATTATTAATCTGGTAGATAAGCGTGCCGATAATGCTGACCTGGACTGTCAAGTTCACAAAAAAACAGTTCACAGGAAAAAGCCATTTGACTGCAAATGTTTGAGTGAATGTAACATAAAAATTGCGCACATTTCACATACAAACAAGAAAATTGTGAGCGAGTGACCCCACGCGTGAACAAAGTAGAATGTCTTTCTACTTTTCTGTATTTTTGACAATACATTTTTCCTAAGATAACGTGACCATGTTCATATTTTAATTTAACACAAAACGTCAAGAAAAACTGTAATTGTATATTTGGAAAGTTAATATAGAAAATGGAAAGTTTTCCAGAGGAATATTTTAGCCCTAAATTAGTTTGAGAAAATAGTAGGATTTCATAAACTGAAAAGCCATTCATTAAAAAAAAAAACTAATTTTGTGCTTTTTAGAGAATAAAGAAAAAAATGATTTGTTTGGGGGGGATTTTTTAAAAATGTATTTAAGAAAAAATAAATATGGCGTCAAATGTGAGAGAAATATATAGAAATGTCACGTGAAGAAATACAGTATAAGGTCGGACGTGAAATGTAATGTGTTGTGGAGGATGAAAGCATAAGTTTATAATGTGTCATCTCATTTTTCAGCTGCTGGGGATGGCCTTGGTTGGCATTGGATTGTGGGCATGGAGTGAGAAGGTGAGTATTTTATTGTAATGTTGGTAATACACTTATATACAAAATTCTACACTGCGTGTGCGTGTGACCCGAGCGACAACCAAGGACAACCTTGACCGTGCTCTGCAGGTGGTCGTCAAGTAGCAGAGAGACTCGGGATATCCACTGAGCGAGCAGACCAAGTTTTGACCAAAGAACTGGGATTCTCAAACAGCCCAACCTGTTAGAAGCAGTTCAAGATTGCTCGTGGACACGGTGCACCTGGTGTGTTTATGTTCAGGTGTCAAAAATTGACGCACCCACCTTGCAGAAACCTTTGACAATCCCAGTTCTTTGGTGAAAATTCTGTCTGCTCGCCCGATGGATATCCCAAGTCTCTCTGCTACCTGACGACAGGTAGGTGATATCCGACAATCTTGGGCAGTCATGCCTTCCAAATGCAGGTTCCTAATGACTGCATGATTTTTTTCCTTCATTTCACTAAACCCTTGGCCCTCACTGATTCAAGAACATGCAGAAAAAATGGGAAACATGTTAGAATCTCAAAAATTGGCGGGAATTGGCTGTACTTTCAAACAATCATAGGTCTGACCAAGCACCACCGCTTCTTTGCGGGATGCTTAAAACATTTCTACACCCCTCGTGTGTGTGTGTGTGGGTGTCTGCTGGAATGGTGCTTTTGCACGTTTGGATCTTAATGAGGGTTGTAGTAGAGCTACAATATGCAAAAGCAAGCACTTTTATTGAAAACAATGAAAGTGACACAGGATGTTTATCAGCCGATCAAAAGTTTAAGACCATTGCTAAAAAAATAACAAAAAACTCGCCAAACAAAAAAATGTTCTCAGCATCAATCACTTCCAAAATGTCCCATGTTTGATGTTCCCTGCAAAGGGGTCTTTGAATATGTTTTTTGTTTTGGAAACCCTTTTCTTGCAGATGTTTGATGGTTATTGCATTGCGGTCGGCACCAGTAAGGGCGGTAATTTGGGTGGAAGACCGCCCTGTGTCTTGACGGACAGCCAATCGGATCCTCCGGCTCAGCACAGGTGTCATTTTTTCGGGTCGGCCACCTGACTTTTTTGTTCCATAATGCTCAGGATCTTTGAAACCATTTAATCCAACCACGTTCAAGAAGAGAAAGCTTCTTAGGTCTAACCAGCAGGAGAGCGTGGCCGTGTGGATGCCTGACAGAAGATGAGAATTTTGAGCAGATTTTGGCTTTTATAGCCTGTGGTCTTTTGATAATCAGCCTATTTCACTTTCATTCTTGTTTTCAATCAATAACTTTTTGTCACACTACTTGTGTGAGAACCTGTTTTGACTAAAAAGTATAAAGGTGTAAAATGTTGGGAATCATTTCGGAAAAAATACTATTTGTTCCTAACAAAATAGAAGAACCCATTCCTGTGCCGCTGTTGTTGAGCTACAATGTGTTTGTCTCTTCTAGGGGGTTCTGTCCAACATTTCATCCATTACTGACCTGGGGGGTCTGGACCCAGTGTGGCTCTTCATGGTGGTCGGGGGGGTCATGTTCATCTTGGGTTTTGCAGGATGCATCGGAGCGCTGCGGGAAAACACCTTCCTGCTCAAATTTGTATGCGTCACTCAGTTTCAATTAGCGAGGCCAGACATAAGACGACATGTTAAAATGTGACTTTCCTGCAGTTTTCAGTCTTTCTGGGAATCATCTTCTTCCTGGAGTTGACCACGGGAGTCCTGGCGTTCGTCTTCAAGGACTGGATCAAGGACCAGCTCAACTTGTTCATCAACAACAACATCCGGGCGTACCGCGACGACATCGACCTGCAGAATCTCATTGATTTCACTCAGGAATATGTAAGCGCCACGCCAAAACGCGCCGTTGCGCTATGCACTGGTGACGTTCATGGATATTGGCATAAAACCGTCGGTATGCTGGGGCGCGAGTGTTCCGTGCTCCACGCAAAGGAGCCGGCTCAGAATGGCGGCGCCCTACACATCCAGCTTCGACTTGCAACGCTGCCATTGTCAGTATCGGGTGGTATCCATAATGACGTGCTGGAACTGTATTGGCACATGAAATACCAGGAGAAGGCCAATATTGAGTACCTCAGTCTGTGCATAAAAGGCAGGGGGCGGGAACCTTCTGGGCATGGAAGTCCTAATGAGAGCTAGACCAGAAACTGTTTCCCAGGGCTTCCAACTGGAAGTGTGCGTTCTGAAGCGGGTCATTACGTGAATCATTAGTCTGTGAATCGGATGGATGGAAGGTGCTGGCAAATGTCGTCTTTTACTGCACATGTCAGCAAAAAAAATGTAGAAATTTCATTGTAATATTAGGATTTTAATTCCCCGCCCTCAACCCAACATTTTTATGGTTTAGTTTGCGTCTCATATTTTAAAACTTACAAAAAGTCATAACATTACAAGTGTCTTCTCATAAAATTACAGCAATTTTTTCAATTTCAGCTGTTTATTTGTATTTTTTGCTTAATAGTAATAAAACTAATATTCGCCGTCATTTTCATGAAATGACTGCAGATTCTTCCCTTTCAGTGTGCAATAAATCCCCGGGGCCGCACGTTGGACACCCCTGTTGTAAAGCAAGCTCGTTTAGCTATATTTAAAGAAAAACCCGATGCTAGGAGAGCCGTGGCTTTCCCCGTGCTAACAGCGCCAACTGCAGCGCCGTAGTCCAGTTTCAGAAAGCAGAGGTTTGCAACGGCAATCCGGCGTTGTCAGAAAAGCGTTCCGATACGACGATATGTTTCAGCTGCCACTAATCAGGTGTGTTTTGCTCTCTCCAGTGGGAGTGTTGTGGCGCTTTTGGAGCGGACGACTGGAACCTCAACATCTACTTCAACTGCACCGAAGGAAACCCCAGTCGGGAAAAGTGCGGTGTTCCGTTTTCCTGCTGCACCAAGGACCCAGCGGTGCGTGGGACAAAATACACGCATCAGCCAAATTCTGCGGCCGAAATTGCAGGAGTTGACATTTTGCACTGTCGGATCTTGAGGAGGTTCTGAGTAGAGCTTCAGCATGCAGAAAGGAATAGGATGAGAAGTTTGACGAGATGTTTACGACGTTGAAGCTGGGATCTCCTTGTCATGCCATTGGAAGCCATCAGGACAGTCCAGTTTTTTCCTTCCACCTTTCAATGTCCCATTTTTGGTGCTCGCATGCAAATTCCATTCTTGTGGCGCTGAAGGAGATGAGGTTTCTTCTTAAAACCCATCGCAGATGGCGTGTGCCGGTTATTGATCCCTGGTCATAAATTCCGGCTCAGGCCTTATGACACGTTTTTGGGTCTACCGCTTGACTTTCCAGAACATCCCAAAAACCCTCCAGCTGTGTAGCAATGGCGCATTCCACGTGTTCAAAGAGAGAAAGCGCTTTTGCCTTTGCCATCATGACAGCGTGAACACCTAAAGTTCTACTTGGCACCTTCTTAAGATCCAACAGCGCAAAGTTGAAGTTGGTCTAAATGTTTTTGAAAAATCAAAGTTACTTTGGTGGCCCATAAAAAAAAAAACATGTAATGCTGTCAGCAATGACCCGTCATTCTGACATGTGCTGTTTTTGTTCAGGAGGACGTAATAAACACTCAGTGTGGATATGACGTTCGAGCAAAACCGGTAAGTAACGTGTGTTTGTTCTGAAGCGGACCGCATTTATTCACTACCACAGCGACCAAAAAAGTGCCCTGGCTGTCATTTGCAGCAGCAAGCAGCATACCATGCACTGTTTACTGTTCCAACAATGCAGGTTTTGTGCTACCAAGAGGCGAGCAGCATACCATACACCGTCGTCGGCTAAGCCAGCAAAATGCTGGATTCTGCGTTCAGAATTAGATTCCGGTTTTGTCAAACTGGCATCACATTTCAGACGCCGCAAGCAGCCTTACATGCACAGTCGTGACTGTCCTAGCGTAATTCCGCAAATTGCTCTCCCATCTGCAGGACTCGGAGCAGAAGGACTACATCAACGTGAAAGGCTGCGTGCCGCAGTTCGAGAAGTGGCTTCAGGACAACCTCACCTTGGTGGCCGGGATCTTCATTGGAGTGGCTTTGCTGCAGGTTTGTGTTGCTAGCTAGCCCCTGACGCCGCGTTGCACGTCGGGGGTGGTCACCAGGAGAGTGAAGACTAGCCTGTAAAATGTACCGCCAGCGTGTCCTCTCCTTTCATCTTAGGGCCCTTCCGCTTTCCTGCCATCTCTTAGGCCTCGGAAGGAGACTTGCTTTTTGGCTACGGACGGACAGAGGCTGGTTAGAGAAGTCGTTATCAGAGGATGGCAGGAAACGGGAATATTTGTCAGATGATTTCGCGGCGCACCCTCATTTTCAAAAGTCGAGTAAGTTTCTGGGTTGGTATCGCAGACTAACCCAAATGGATTTTTGCCGTGAGAAATCATGCAACGCCAACGAGTCTATCCCAGGAAGTGCAAGTACGGGATAAACTAAGTTAATTTGACAGGAGGTGTTTTTTAAATGCACTAGTAGTTCATTCAGTGGTGAAAAACTGGTGGTTGATCTCGCCGCCATGTTGCGTCTTGATGGGGGGTGAAAGTCATCTTTATGTCCAATTCTCATGTCCATGCATGCAGAACTCTCACCAACGGGCGGGTCCGGTTGCTAACAGGACGACGTGTGTGATAGAAACAGAAAATACAAACACAGCTGGATGAACAACCCGACAAGGCGTGGCACTCGTCGTTCACGGACTTGTGCTTAATTTTGCAGATCTTCGGGATCTGTTTGGCGCAGAACCTAGTGAGCGACATCGAAGCCGTACGGGCAAGCTGGTAAGACATTTATTTGAAAACTACTATTACGATGTAGTGCCTTGATTGTCTGCTGGCGAGGCGAGCATGTTTGCATGAACGGGGTAGTAATCAGCCGTTTTGTGCTACTTTGGATGTGGGCATGTGTCCGAGAAAAGTTCTAATGATAACGTTGTCACTCCATCAGGGTGCCCCCCACCCTCTCCGTGCGGCGACTCCCGCCGCACTCGAGCAAGAAAGGGTACTATGTGTGAGACAGCGCACGTGTCTGTAGCTGGTGGGTGCCATAGAGCCCATAGCTAGCGCTTGGTTTTGGTTGCCTTGCTGTGTTTGTAGCGTGGCAAGGCTTGGCTGTTGGACCTTTGTTGTGGTGTAGTAGCGTCAGTGCTAATGCTTGGGGGCGGGGTGAAATATCGCAATAGCTGTGGCGATGAACACACATGCATTCAGCAGCAACGGTTGCGGCTCGGACATGTTAGTGTGGAGTGTTGGACTTGACTGATCATCCTTCTGTCTGCTCTTTGCCAGTTTCTTTACCTAAAGATGCAGCAGCACTTTAATTCTAACAGGTAAGCAGCCCATTATGTTTATTCCTGACGATTGACACGGCCACGTGCTGCAGTTGTGCCAATCTCAGTGTGATCATTTGTGTGCTTTTTAGTGGATTTTCATGAAGTCAACTGCTGGACTCGAGGGCCTCCATGAGGATGTCAAAAGTGGGACGAAGGACAGCACTGCACAGCCGCACCCCCACGTGTATGTTTATATTCACTGTGATGCACTACACGCAGATTGTAACATGTTTTCATAGCTTGGTAGTTTTGGGTGTCAGTAGCATAGTTGTGTTTTTCAGCATTCCACTGTTGTGCATTTTCACGTGCGACTGCGAACGCCGTCAAGCGGCACCAGACAGTCCAGTAGTTTAGCGATAAAGATATCACCATGTTCATGCCGTGCTCGTTCCCAATGTTTGCGTGAAAGCAGCACAGAGTCTCGCCATATTTCAGCTAAAACACGTCCTCTTTTCTGAGGCTGGACGGGTGCGGTCCTCAACACGTTTGGAAAATCCACTTACACAAGGAAAATAGGAATTTTACGAGTAAAGAAACCCTGAGGCCAGGGCTTGGGAAGTTATGGCTCAGAGGAACACGTCTCGCTTTACAACAGGGGTGTTCAAAGTGCGGCCCCAGTGATTTGTTGTGGCCCGCCGCACATTCAAAAATTCTATTTAACAAAAAACTTGAACAGCAAAAATGGAAAAATCAGCAGTCATTTTACGAAAATTAAGCAAGTAATTTTTGGAAAATTAGGTTGTGGAAAAGGTTATGATATAAGGAGAATAAAGTCAAAATATTAAATAAGTCGTAATTATGAGAAAAGTTGAAAAAAGCAGTAATTTCACGAGTAGAAAGTCAAAATGCCAGTTTTACGAGAATAAACTTGTAATGTTGACTAAACAGTCTTTTTAAATGTTATATTATGGAAAACAATATAAAGTTGTCATTTTTGGAAGATAAGGTTGGGTGAGAGTTTATGGGAATAAAGTTGAAATTACAATTAAAAATGTAATTTGTTTTATAATTGTTTTTTTCCCGGACATTTGAAAGTAAAAAACCTTTTCAGACTAATTCCTAATTATTCAAGTAATTCCTTGCTTAAAAATGCACACTTTTAGTTGTAATCCTTGTTAAAAAATCAGAAGTACTTTTGGAGATATCTCTTAGCCCAAAAGGTTCCCGACCCCCGTATTAGAATGTCCCAATAACATTTTAAAACCTGAAATGGGACAAAGAATAAAGCTGCAATTTTAATATTTGTGTTGTTCTAATTACATAATAAATAATTATTGTAATGTTTTTTTTTTTTTTTAATGAAGTTTACATATTTGGAAAGAATGATTCTAAAACACAAATATGGAGCAAAAAAAGTTGACATTAACAATACGCAATGTCCAAGATAAAGCTGAGATGTTTGTTTTTTTTTTCATATAAAAAATGTGGCTGCACATTTACATGGTTTGATTTACAAAATGCGAAATTGGTGCTTTGATTTTTCGGTACAATCCTCTCGGTGGACAAGGTTTGGACACCCCTACTGTAGGACGATATTTTCCTTTCAGACAGGCTAAATCTTAAAACGCACATGCAAATTTTTGTCCCACGTCAAGATCTTAAATACTGTTATCTTATTCCGCTTCTCCGAGGTCGGGTCGCGGGGGTGGGGAAAACCCAGACTTCGTGTCCTCGGTCTTCCCCGAGGCCTCCCGCCGGTCGGACATGCCCTGAACATCTCCGCAGGGAGGCGTCCGGGGTGCATCCTGATCAGCTGACCCAGCCGCTTCATCTGGCTCCTCAACGTGCAGGAGCAGCGGTTCTACTGCGTTTGTCCCGGATGACAAACCCATTCTCTACGAGTGGGCCCAGCCACCTTACGGAGACCCGGCGATCTTGTCCTTTCAGTCACTACCCAAAACTCATGAAGTTAGGCGAGGGTAGATGGGCCGCTAAATTTTGAGCTTAGTCTTTGGGCTCCGCTTCCCCTTCTTCACCACAACGAACTAATATTGGGAAGTACCACAGACGCCGCACCAATCCGCCTGTCAGCCTTGCATTCCCACATTTGTGAACAAGACCCCAAGTCCAGTTGGGGCAGGATCTCATCCCTGACCCGAATACTTTTACAAACACGCAAAGGTTTGAAGGTCCGAACAAGAGTGCAACCTTTTTTGGCTCCTGCCGATTCACACTGAATTTGAATGCGCTACAAAACGTGTCGCTACTTTTGTTCTGCTCAGACCAAAATATCCAAATTTCGTCAATATGAGAGGGATATGTGCTGTTTTTAAAACCAGTGTTCTGCTTACAAAAGTTCATTTTTTGCCTTTACGGTCCGACTCATCGCAGTTCGGTGTGATTGATCTGGGAGGAGCACATCAGTGCAAGTTTGAAGGGGGTGGAGCAAGCAGGTGTAGTGTACGCCGGTACCGCGAGGGGCATGATCCAAGTGTCAGACCAAACCCAAAACGTAACAAATGCGTACATGTAGAGCAGTCAAGCTAACAAGCGCATTTGATGGTTTCAAACGTGTGCAGAGTACCAAAAATGTGTACAGGTTGGCACATTTACTTTCGCCATCAGATTTATGTGGACACATGTCACCATTTTACCATTAAAAAGTGAAAAACTTGACAATTTATTCTATCTAGATGTTTCTTTTGCCTGTATATGGTTATTTACGTTACAGCACTGTGTGAATGAACAAAGGCTTCCAGTTTTTTTTCCGTTTTTAAAAAACCTTTGAATTTTTCAAAGGGAACATATTTAAGAGTCAGCTGTGCCGTTGTCATTACACTTAGCCAAGGAATTAGTATTTATTTTGAAATACCATCTTTCCCCCTCACCCTTACATGCACTTGAATGGAACTTGGCACTTTTGTTCAACATGTTAAGTACAAATTGCATCGTATTTGATGTTTTCCACTGTTTTTGGTTCTTAACACTGGACTAGTACAGTATGTCCTGTATAAATGCTATTTATGTTACGTTGCATTGCTAAAAACATTTGACTGGTTTTGAAATAAAAGTCGATTTTCAAACGTTATGTTTGGTTACCTTTTTTTGGTGGTGGCGGCGGCGGCATGAAAACACTACATACGGCTGCCGGTTCTGTTCATCACCTTCATGGACAATTTCTAGGAACACTCAAGGCGTTGAGGGAGTCCAGTTTGGTGGCCTTAGGATCTCATCTCTATTTGCAAACGATTATGGTCCTTATGGCCCCATCGGGCCATGACCTTCAACGTTTACTGGAAGAATTTTTGGAGGGTGAGGTCGACAGACGGATCGGTGCAGCATCTGCAGTAATGCAGTCACTGTACCGGAACGTGGCGAACACTGTTTACCGATCGATCTACATTCCCACTCTCACCTACGGTCATGAATTATGGGTCATGACCGAAAGAACGAGATCGCAGATACAAGCGGCGGAAATGAGTTTCCTCCGTAGGGTGGCTGGACTCACCCTAAGAGATAGGGTGAGGAGCTCGGCCATCCGGGAGGAGCTCAGAGTAAAGCCGCTGCTCCTTCACATTGAGAGGAGCCAGTTGAGGTGGCTCGGGCATCTAGTCCGGATGCCTCACGGGCGCCTCCCTGGTGAGGTTTTTCGGGCATGCCCAGTCGAGAGAAGGCCCCGGGGAACACCTAGGACACGCTGGAGGAACTATGTCTCACAGCTGGCCTGGGATCGCCTTGGTGTCCTCCCGGTGGAGCTGGAGGAGGTCGCTGGAGGCCGGGAAGCAGGCCGGGAAGTCTGGACTTCCCTACTGAAACTGCTGCCCCCGCGACCCGGATAAGCGGAGAAAAATGGAATGGCATAAAAGTGTTAATATCAGAAGATAGCGGTATGAAGTTTTTCCCTACTATGAAAATCGATAGCAGCTGGTAGGGGCGCCGGTATGGGCTCATTGTTGTCACGTCTTCATTTTCACCCACGTGGAGGGGCCACCAAAAGCGAGACAGGAGTCTAGGTAGGTGGCACCAGTCCGTTTACTCTCCACGCAAAAACAACAGCAACATCTAAATAGCTACCACTTCATTGGCCGGGAACAGACATACACTTGGGGAAAAAATATTGCGGGTCACCAAAATGTGTTTATTCCACAACAGGAAATATTAGCCATTGGTATCAGAATAGTTGGACGATATCGCGTGTCGGCAAAAAAGCCAGCATCGGACGTTTTTATGTCTATTAAAGCACAAATACGGACTGGAACCTTGGTTAGCGTCATTATTTCCCGAAGGTCTGAGTAACAGAATCAGACGCAAATCTACTCAGTTTTTCCCATAAGAAATAATATGAACAAACACACGGACTGAAAGTCATAAATGAACATTTAAGGTGACTTTTACCTTCATTGACGACGTGCCCAACAGGAAGGATATGGTGGCAACATCTCCAAAGAAGGTAAAATTAACCTTAAATGTTCATTGCTCCGTTCATGTGCCATTTAGATGCATGTTGTTGGTTTGTGTTGTACATTTCAAACTTGTTAAAACCTATAGAAAGACAAGTCCTGGATTATTCTGGTCACTAGGTGGCAGTAATGAGACATGACGTTATATTTACCTTAACAGCATGTAGTCAGCTATGGCATGTCCATGAAAAGTTCTCTCAATCTGTGTGGAAGTGGTACGTTTTTGGCTTCTTGTTCTTCCGCACTCTATTTAGGTTTAGAACAATTAAACTGGAGGCTAAGTAGTTAGCTCGCTAGCATCTGTCTGCACATTGGCAATGTGGTGTAAACAATAGGAGTGCGAAGGGGTGGCCATAGGGGTGTTATTTAATTTCTAGGGGGCTCTAGTAATGATGAAACAAACATGTGTCAAACAGGTTTTCTATGCTCGCCAAAAATATACTGTTTATTTTCGACTCCTACTTTGCGGAAATTCACCTATCGCGGCCGATAATATTTTTCAGAGTCAACTTCCACTTCCAGTTACCATTGTGTTTAGCTAGCTGACAGGATGCTAATAGGGACGTTCAGACCACAGCTGGACTCACCTAACACGACAAAACAACGAGCAGCATCTTGTATGCCAACTGGAGAATGCATGGCCGTAAATGTTTTCTGGTAACCCCGACACACGGCAGGTTTGACGGTAAAACAGTGTGTGGGACAAACAATCATCCTTTTGTGGCTGTGTGGAGAAACAAAGAATCAAAGACGCCGTCTAGCTATCATATTTTTAATTATCCGCTGCGTGGTGCAATCATCCAAATGTACAACTTTTGTCTTACGTGAACATTTACAGCAAACATTGAATAGTATTTCATGGTAGTATTACTATGGATGCATCTCGCGTCACTGATAAATAACTCAATAATTCATACTTACAAAAAACCATAGCATTTGACCGCTTTGTCACCTGTTAAGACGTGTCGTACGTTAAACAGTGAATTTGCTTTTGTTGACCATTAAAATTCGACACAAATATAATTAGGTCTTGTCTTACGCGGAACATTTACTGTATTTCCTCAAATAGTGGCCGGCTGTGGCTGCCTGGCATCTGCAAAGCTCAAGTTGACTTGCAGTCGTTATTGTTCATGAAACAAACGCCTCAATAACAAAAATATATTTCACCATTCCATTTTTTAACTGTTCTATACGACAAAAATCTTGTTTCTCCAAATTATTGTTTCCCTACCCGGACGAAAAAAAACAAAAAAAACACAAAATGTAAAAACCGGAGCCTATGAAATATAATTCATTTAAAAAAACTAATTTTATACAGTATCCCTCATTAAATGCAATTTATCTGTGGAAAAAACACACTAGGTATTATATTTTTATTACTTTGAATTAAAAAATGGTGACCAGTCCAGGGTGTACCCTGCCTCCCGCCCAAAGTCAGCTGGGATAGGCTCCAGCATACCCGCGACCCTAACGAGGATAAGCGTTATAGAAGATGGATGGATGGATGGATGTATAAATTAAAAAATATTTGTTTGAATGAAATATAAACATTTTTGGGAAACATTTGGAGGTATGTATACTCTAACTCAATGTAATTCAGAAAAGGGGTGTCAAATATTTAGTGGGGAAAAATGTATCAGATTTACATTTCTGTGTTCATTTGAATGCAAGTAAAAGTACATTTGCTTGGACAAACACAGCAAACTGATTTTTGGTAGCATCAAGAAAATGGCTAGATCAGCACACCGGAATTAAACTCTTCGGGGCTATTTTTTAGTAGTGGGGTCTAAACGTTTTTTCCATGACATGTGTTGTATTTTAATCAATGTTATGAAATCACATGTGTTTGGGAAAAGACATATCAGACACTCATGGCATACTGGAAAGGTTTTTTTTCTTTAGACACCGATGGGAAAAGTGCTTTTTTTTTTTTAAGACTGTAATATGAATGTGGTGATATGAAAACATCCCCAACAGACTGTTACTCTCTGTTGTGGCCACTATATGAGGTAATACGCTAACTAGACATGACTAATCAACTCGTGTTGGCATTCGCACTTCCTTCCAATAAATCTGTAGACCCTACGTCAGTTGTTTGGAGTAGACAAAACAGGAGGGGAGCAAAAGAACATGCACAGTCTTATATTTCATGTGGAGACACGACGAGGCACGTCATCCATGGCGGATTATGCGTAAACCACCAAGGGAGCGTTTGGCGAGACGGCATCTATGTTGCGTTGCATGCACGAGTAAAGAGAGACTGACCTTCACGTAGGACCTTCCACACATTGCCCTAATAAATAAACCTGATTATTATGGCTTTCGGTGTAGTGGTGGTCCTGTAGCTCCTAATTCCATTCACTTGATTTCGTAATGCTCTACATTATATATGAATGTGTCAGCCTGGTTGGCAGTAAATGCAACATGGTACCTTGGCACATGACGACGGCGACGGGGGGTGCAGGGGCGGGGGTTACAAGGTGATTTAGGTGCAGGCATTGGTAGAGGTGGAGATGGGCTAGCAGTTTAGCTCTGGGCGGTTAGCCGCTGCTCGGTCAGCGAGGCCTGGTGCGACACAGTCTTGTTTTCGTGCGAGCGGAGCTTGGACACCACGTCAATGAACGCTCGGCTCTGGACTTCTTTGTGGAGAGGCTCTGCAAAGAAACAAAAAAAAAATGAGAGCGTTTATGATTTATCAAAGAGGAGACTGAGGGCAGTCGTGTGGAGACTGTGGACTACCATGTGTGTCCCCGGCTAATGCAATGCAATGCAACTGGGCGAGCCAAGGTTAGCCTGCGTTTATTTTTGGCATTTATTCAAGAGGAGACTGAGGGTAACAAAATCATGGAGAAGAACAACAAGAACTTAAAGAACTGGACAAAACTCTAGAAGCACCCAGCAAGAAAACAAGGTGAGCTAACATTAGCGTATGTGTTCATTTTGGGTATTTATCCAAGAGGAGACTAAGGGCGACAAAAAACATGGAGCGCTGCAGCAAAGTAGATTTCATAAAAGTAGAGACACAAAGAAGCACCCAGCAGGAAAACAGGGTGAGCTATCATTATCCATGCATCCATCTTCTATAACGCTTATCCTCGTTAGGGTCACGGGATTGCTGGAGCCTATCCCAGCCGACTTTGGCCGGGAGGCGGGGCACACCGTGGACTGGTCGCCAGCCAATCGCAGGGCAGACATTCACACTCACATTCATACCGATGGACAATTTAGAGTGTCCAATGAAGCTAACATGCATGTTTTTGGAATGTGGGAGGAAACCGGAGTACCCGGAGAAAACCCACGCACGCACGGGGAGAACATGCAAACTCCACACAGAGATGCCCAATGGAGATTCCAACCCTGAACCTCCTGACTGTGAGGCCAACGTGCTACCCACTCATCCACCGTGTGGCCCGCTATCATTATCATATATGTTTATTTCTTTGATTTATTAAAGAGGAGACTGAGGGCGTCAAGAAATGTGTCCAAGGCTAATGCAATGCAGGTGGGTGAGCCAAGATGTAGCGTGTGTTTATTTTGATATTTATCCAAGAGGAAACTGAAACTGAAGGTTGGCTTGCGGGACTCCCGAAGCAGCTGACAGGTACCGGCAGGCCAAGCGGCACGCGGCTTCAGCGGTGGTTGAGGCAAAAACTCGGGTGTGGGAGGAGTTCGGTGAGGCTATGGAGCACGACTTTCGGTCGGCCTCGAAGAGGTTCTGGCAAACCGTCCGACACCTCAGAAAGGGGAAGCAGCCCCCAGTTCAGACTGTTTACAGTGCGGACGGGGGCTTGCTGACCTCAACTGTGGATATAGTTGGTCGGTGGAAGGAATACTTTGAGGCCCTTCTCAATCCCACAGACATGCCTTCCATAGAGGAAGCAGAGTCTGAGGATACGTACGTGGACAGTTCTATCACCGTGGCTGAGGTAATTGGGGTAGTCAAATGACTCCCTAGTGGCAAGGCTCCGGGGGTAGACGAGTTCCGCTCGGAATTCCTCAAAGGCTCTGGATGTTGGAGGACTGTGTTGGTTGACACGCCTCTACAACATTGCATGGAAGTCAGGAACAGTACCTCTGGACTGGCAGACCGGGGTGGTGGTCCCCATTTTTAAAAAGGGTGACCGGAGGGTGTGTTCCAACTATAGGGGGATCACACTCCTCAGCCTTCCTGGGAAAGTCTACTCCAGGGTGCTGGAGAGAAGGGTACGACCGTTAGTCGAACCTCGGTTAGAGGAGCTGCAATGTGGTTTTCGTCCCGGTCGCGGAACACTGGACCAGCTCTACACCCTTGCAAGGGTACTCGAGGGTATGTGGGAGTTTGCCCAACCAGTCTACATGTGCTTTGTAGACCTGGAAAAGGCATTCGACCGTGTCCCTCGTGGTGTCCTGTGGGGGGTGCTCCGGGAGTACGGGATTGATGGT
This sequence comes from Oostethus manadensis, assembly GCA_024372805.1. Taxonomy (NCBI): domain Eukaryota; kingdom Metazoa; phylum Chordata; class Actinopteri; order Syngnathiformes; family Syngnathidae; genus Oostethus; species Oostethus manadensis. The sequence goes on from QODF01000209.1 coordinate 442,352, forward strand.
CCGCTTCTACGTGCCATTCGGTCCTTGTACAATCGAAGCAGGAGCCTGGTTCGCATTGCCAGCAGTAAGTCGAGCTTGTTTCCGGTGAACGTTGGCCTCCGCCAAGGCTGCCCTTTGTCACCGATTCTGTTCATAATCTTCATGGACAGAATTTCTAGGCGCAGTCAAGGTGTTGAGGGAGTCCAGCTTGGTGACCTTAGGATCTCGTCTCTGCTATTTGCAGACGATGTGGTCCTTATGGCCTCATCAGGCTGTGACCTTCAGCGTTTACTGGAGCGGTTTGCAGCTGAGTGTGAAGCTTCTGGGATGAGACTCAGCACCTCCAAATCCGAGGCCATGGTTCTCAGTCGGAAACGGGTGGACTGTACCCTCCGGGTTGGGAGTGAGGTCTTGCCTCAGGTGGAGGAGTTCAAGTATCTCGGGTTCTTGTTCACGAGTGAGGGAAGGTTGGAGCGTGAGATCGACAGACGGATCGGTGCAGCATCTGCAGTAATGCGGTCGCTGTACCGGACCGTCGTGGTGAAGAGAGAGCTGAGCCGGAAGGCAAAGCTCTCTGTTTACCGATCGATCTACGTTCCCACCCTCACCTATGGTCATGAGTTATGGGTCATGACCGAAAGAATGAGATCGCGGATACAAGCGGCGGAAATGAGTTTCCTTCGTAGGGTGGCTGGACTCACCCTAAGAGATAGGGTGAGGAGCTCGGCCATCCGGGAGGAGCTCAGAGTAGAGCCGCTGCTCCTTCACATCGAGAGGAGCCAGTTGAGGTGGCTCGGGCATCTAGTCCGGATGCCTCCCGGGCGCCTCCCTGGTGAGGTGTTTCGGGCATGCCCAGTCGGGAGAAGGCCCCCGGGAAGACCTAGGACACGCTGGAGGGACTATGTCTCACAGCTAGCCTGGGAACGCCTTGGTGTCCTCCTGATGGAGCTGGAAGAGGTCGCTGGGGACCGGGAAGTCTGGACTTCCCTACTGAATCTGCTGCCCCCGCGACCCGGACCAGCGGTGGAAAATGGATGGATGGAAACTGAAGGCAACAAAAAACTGGAGTTGCGGCAGCAAAGCGGAGACTCAAAGAAGCATCCGGCAAAAAAGCTAATTTTGGCATATTGGTTTATTTTTGTTACTTATCCAAGAGGATAAAGTATCTCATTTTCAAATATCGAATAAAAAGCACCCACCAGAGCCCATGACTGCGCAAATGAGGATCATGGAGTTGTATTTGATTTCAGGCGCGCTCCTCTCATCGGACAAAAGCTTGTGAAGAACAGCTACGAGGTCGGCTCCCACAAAGTCCTTCTCAGCTGCAACTAAAAAACAAAAAAAGGTGTATGCGTGCACGTCACCGACACGTATTTCATTACACAGAGGCGTTTTTACCGTACCCAAATCTAGCGCAGCAATGAGGCCCAGCGCCACCAGCGCTTCGTTCTGCATGATCATGTGCTCACTGGTCGCCATGGTGACTAAGTGCTTGACTCCGCCTGTCTGGATGACCGTCCTGACCACTTCCTGAAAGCAGACGTCCAATTAAAGCAGTGCTCCTCAGATAGTGGGGCGGGCCCCACAAAAAGGGGCACCGTGAGAGGCAGGGAGGACCAGTAGTGCAAACCTGCCAACATGTATGAATTTCTTGTACTCAGCATGCAATTTCCTTTGCCTTCAACTCGAAAGCAGCATCATATCAGTTTCTTCATGGGTTTCCTATGATGGGAGATTGTGACTAGCAGGTTGCCAATGCATAGGCGTATGCACCAATGGCCAGTGTGGTCCCGGGCTGAAAATGGCTAACTCGGCCCAATTTGTACAATCGAATGAAAGGGCGTACACACTTATTTTTTTATTTTTAGTTATTTGGATGTCTTACCTTGGACTTGCTATGTCGAATAAGAGCAGAAAGAAGCCGATTGGACTCTCCCATCACCCCGGCGTGATCTTTAGCTTCGCACCACTCCACCAGACGCTCCACCAGTTTCACGTTGGTGCCCAGCTGGTCCGCTGCCTCCACTAACAGCAAAAATGAGTCACCCGTTGAGCGCCTTTGTCCCCAGAGTTCTGTCCGTTGCGTCACAAGTTCTACCTTGCGTATCGATGAGCATACGTAAAGTCCCCAAGAGTTTAAACTGGACCGGCGGCATCTCGGACTGCAAGAACTTCAACACCACGTCGGCCACTCCGGCGGATAGCATCTTGGATTTGTTGACGACTAAAACGAACACATGAAATGGATGCGGACACATAAAGCGTACACAGAAGAGATTGGGATTTACCAGGTATTGCCAGATTCCGTAGTGCGCTAAGAGCTGCGTGTTGCACTGTGACGTTGCCTTCCAAAACGTGGCGGTCCAGCAAATCCAGGAGCTTCTGTACGATGCCAGTGTCCACCATATGGATGCAGTTACCATCTGAGTGACAAACACGGCAGTCAGGAGGTGACGAGTCAGCATGTCAGCAGGAACATACAAACGTACAGCCAGACCCTACCGTTGCGGGCAAAATTAGCAATAGCAAGAGCGCCAGCTAGCTGCAGCTGGTGGTTATGAGACGGTATCCAGGAGAGAACTCTCTGGAAAACACTCCCCTTTCCGCCCTCAAACAGCTTCTGCATGGACTCGTCTGGACAAGACAGTCAAATGGTGTGATCGTGCCCAGGACATCGCCTTCGGATACCATGCACCCCCCCTTACCTCCCAGCAGCAGGAGCACCATGAGGTCAGAGGCGGTCTTCAGCTGGGCCACGTCCTCCTCCCGGTCTCCATCCACAGTTTGGGCCACCACCTCTAGGAGACACTCCACCAAGCCCGCCTCCACCAGCTGCAACTTGATCACATCTGGACAGGACAACAATAATAATGACAACAACGTTCATAACAATAATAAGAATAAGAATAATTACCATTTTCTGCCAGAGGAGCCAAAACCTCAAAAATCATTTCCTTCTTCTCATGCTCTGTTTGCTTCTGGAAAAGACGAACCAGCTCTTCTGCAATGTTGGTGGATGCAAACTGCTCTTTGCTCGATTCTAAAGACACAAACGGAAGCCGTGTTTGTTCAAGCCGCACTAAGAAAATTGTGTGTGTGTACACGCAATGCTATACTCTACCTGTAGGTTCAATTCCTAAATGGTAAATGACATATTTTGGTCAAAGCTCTTAAATTGAAAGTAAAGAGTGCACACTTAATCACATACTGATGTATTTATTCATTGATTGATGGAGGAATTTTGTTTTTCTTCAGCCATTCAGAGGTGGACTTGCTGGTGTGTTTCGGATCATCGTCCCTCTGCGGAACCTAAGTTGGTTGGTTGGTCACAAACAGATGCCAGACGTTCTCCTTCAGGATTTTTTGGTAGACAGCAGAATCCATGCTTCCATTTATCACAGCAAGCCTTGCAGGTCCTGAAGCAGCAAAACAGCCCCAGACCATCACACTACCACCACCATATTTTACTGTTCTTTTTATGAAATGCTGTGTTACTTTTACACCAGTGGTAGCCGGACACACACCTTCCACAAAGCTCTGCTTTTCTCTCGTCAGACCACGGAGTATTTTCACAAAGATCTTGGGGCATAAAGATGTTTTCTGGCACAATTAGGACAAGCCTAATTTTCTTTTTGTCCAGCAGTGGTGTTTGTGTTGGAACTCGAAACTTGTGTTTTTGCTCTTGTGTTTTTCTTAGGGCAGAGCGTCATGAACACTGACCGTAATTAACTGAGGCAAGTGAGGCCTGCAGTTCTTTGGATGTTGCCGTGGGGTCTTTTGTGACCTCTTGGCTGAGTGGTTGCTGCGCTCCTGGGTTCCTTTTGGTTGGCCGGCCACTCCTAGGAAGGTTCACCACTGTTCCATGTTTTTGTCATTTGTGGATAATGGCTCCCACTGTGTTTTGCTGCGGGCCCGAAGCTTTAGAAATGGCTTGATAACTTTTTCCAGACTGATAGTTATGTTTCAACATTTCTGTATACAACATATATCTAAAGTAGATTAAATACAATTTCTCAAATTCATTTCAAATGAAATAATTATTAATAAGCGCATGCATAATGTTAGTCATTCTGTATATCTAATGCATGAGAAGTGACACCTAGAAAAATACAAATAAGCAAAAAAGAAAAACAACGCACCAAGCTCGGCTAAGTTCCCAAAGGCGATGAGACACATTTCGGTCAGGGCAGTGTTGTAAGAATGGATGCCGAGAAGCTTCACCAGGGTGGGAATGACACCCATGCTGATCAGCTGACCTTGTAAAGAATCTGAAGACAGGAAAAGAATTGAAAATGAAAAAAGAGCAATAATTCCCGGCAGCAGTTTTGTTGTTGTTATTAGCATGAGCATAAGCACTTGACTGCTAGTAGTACATTAGAAGCACCTGGAAAGGAAGGAAAAGCATTTATATAAGGAAATAGCATTTAAGTCAAACAAAACAACTTTTTAATTGCTTTCTAAAAATGGAATTCATTTTAGTATTAAGTCATTTAAAAGTAATCAATTATAAAGTCTTTCTAAATCAATATTTTAATAATATTAAAAATACAAAAATATGAACAAAATATTTTTAAAAGAAAATTGTGTGACATCAATGGCATTACATGTGTATATATATATATATATATATATATATATATACACACACACATATACACACACACTGTATAAACAGCATGTATAACAATGTTTTAATATTTAACACATATCCATCCCTCCATTTTCTCTGCTTATCCGAGGTCGGGTCACGGCGGTAGAAACCTAAGCAGTGAATCCCAGATGTCCCTCTCCCGGCCACATAGTCCAGCTCTTCCCCTCGGATGCCGAGGCGTTCCCAAGCCAGCTGAGAGACATAGTCTCTCCAACGTGTCCTGGGTCTTCCCCGAGGACTCCTAACGGTTGGACGTGCCCTGAACACCTCCCCAGGAAGGCGTCTGGGTGGCATCATAACCAGATGCCCGAGACGGCTCATCTGGCTTCTCTCAATGCGGAGGAGCAGAGGTTCTACTCCGAGTCTCTCCCGGATGACAGTGCTTCTCACCCTCTTTCTAAGGGAGAGCCCAGCCACCCTGCGGAGAAAACTCATTTTGGCCGCTTGCACCCGCGATGGACTTTGTTTTCCCTCGCCCGGACCCGGGTCACCGGGGCCCCCCTTGGAGCCAGTTCCGGAGGTGGCGCACGATGGCGAGCGTCTGGTGGCCAGGCCTGCACCCATGGGGCCCGGTCGGGCACAGCACGAAAAGGTAACGTGGGCCCCCCCTCCCATGAGCTCACCACTCGTGGTAGGGGCCTAAGGGGTCGGGGGCAAAGATATCTGTGTGGAGGCTGGAGGCCTTGGCGGTCCGATCCTCGGCTACAGCTTTAACACATACATCCATGCATATTCATACTTAGATAATATTTTGACTTTAGGGCTTTTACTTAAAATAATCATCCCTACATCATATTTGGGCCATTTAAGTGATAGGCTAATGGCTTTATTTGCTTTAAAAAAATACTCCCCCCATATTAATCCACAGTTCCATCAAAGGGAAAGCTGAAAAAATAGCAAAGCATGGCAAAATAACAGCAAACATCCTTGTGTCTGTCAAATAATGCAAAGTTTTAGAGCGAATAAGGAAAGAATAGCCCGCTGATTAGTTCTATCATATTAGATGATGGCCATTATTACCATTATCATTGCTATAGTTCGTCAGCATGCCACAAAAGACTGTCAAGAGCTTCTCGTTTGCCACTTGGGTATTTTGGGAGAGGGTTTTAATGTGCTCGGCTACTATTTGAGCCCCTCCTGCCAGGTCAACCGCGATCCTGCCCTCATCTGCAAAACAAAAGAGGCCGGGGACACAAATCAAGCACAAACAAAAGAAGGGAATATAATAATATGGGGATAATAACCAAACCATTGTTTTAAACAATCCATGGGAAACTAATATTTTGTACTATTACGTTATTATAATAGAAACAAACAGCAATGATGCATGAAAGGTGTGTAATCATGAGCAGAAGTAAGGAAGCCCATGATGTTGTGCTGAGAAAGAGATGATATGTTTACGAGTGCCGCCTCCGTCGGACATACAGCATGTCCCACCGCAGACGCCCAAGCTTTCCAACACCAGAACCCGACGGCTGGCGCTTGAAACCTCTACAGTTTCATCTGGCTCAGTTACTCAAATGAAACCTAAATCGCCGAGGGAAATCCTTGTCCAGGCAAAGACGGCATGTACTGTTACGATCACGCAAAATACGAGCGCATCTGAATAAAGTTTTTCAGCACAAAAAAACAAAATGGTCGCGGTGTTATGTCAGACAATAAAAAATTTGTTTGGGGAAAAAAGGTACAATATTATGGAAATACAGTCAAAATGTTATTGGAATAAAGATATAATATGAGAAGAAAATTTACAAAAGGAAAGTAGAAACATTTTATCAAAAAAAAGGAAAAAACTTGTAATTTTACGAGAATAAAGGCAAAATACTAAGAAAAAAGTCATATTTATTATTTATTTTTACAAGAATAAACTAGCAATACTATGAGGAGAAAAAATGTCATGTCAGTAGTGTGTTGAAATACAAAAGACTAACATAAGAACAGCGAAACAAAAAGTTGTTTTTTGAAAATTAGGTTGGGGAAAAGTTATAATCTTATAGGAATAAAGTCAACTATTGTGGGGATAAAGTCATAATATTGTGAGAAGCACTTTTACAAATATTATTTAAGAAGAAAGTTAAAATAATTTGGAACAAATAAAAATAAAAATGGGGAGGAAAAGAAAAGAGCAAAGTTGATGCTAATAATACACGCATGACAGCCGGCGAATGTGTTTTTATGTGGATAGACTTTTTTCTTTTAAACACAGGAGTGTGGGAATGTTTTTTTTAATTAGCAGAATAAAACTGCGAGCTGTGCTCTGCACACCAAAAACGTACATGCAAACGTCACTCACACGTCAAAGCACACATGCACTCAAAATGAGCCTCTTGCCCATTAAGGCCCAGTGGTTTTGCAAATCCCACTTACGACTATCGTAACAGATGTTGCCAAGGGCTCGTCCTGTCTGAAGCAGAACCTCCTGATCGGTGGAGTTTAGCAGCTGAACGAGAGGCGGGATGAGACCGGCTTCCACGCATGGACTACGCATGAATTCTATGGAGGTGAGAAAAAAAACAGCCTAGCAGTTACAAGTTTTTCGTTGGAAAATTAAAACATTAGCGATAGGATTGTTACCGTTTTTGGCCATCTCCGCGATGATGTTCGCGACTTTCGGGGTGCAGGATGACTGCGTGGAAAGGAGGGTGGGCAGCAGGGGAAGGACACCCATTTCCTGGATCTTCACGCTAGCCTCTGCGTCTGGAGGGATCAGCGTCGTCATTACATGGATGGGGGTACATTAACACGTGCAACAAAATGGGGAAAAAACACAAAAAAGTACTATTGTTGTTGAGCGCTTTCAGCAGGCAGTCCACGCAACTCTCTACGCTGTCCGACGTGCTGTCCGCCGACGCAAGTCTCAGCTTCTCCAGGACGTCACTCAGGTTATCTGGAACACCAAAAAAAAAAAGAAAAATATAGCTTCTGGAAAGCTGGCACACACACACTATATTTGTTGATCTACACAAAAAAATACATACACACACACACACAAACTAGGGCTGTCAAACGATTAAAATATGTAATCGTAATTAATCACATTTTGTCAATAGTTAACTCAGAATCCCATTGAATCGCAGATAGAAATAAGTTTGTATCTACAATAAGTAGGGATGTAAATCTCCGTGGTACTTGATACGATACGCAACTACACTGATAACTACATTTTATGTAAAGGATACCAATTTTGTATAGATGGGCCATTATTTTATTCAAAAAATAATATTCATAAATGTTCAGATCTTAGGATCTCATCTCTGCTATTTGCAGACGATGTGGTCCTTATGGCCTCATCAGGCTGTGACCTTTAGCGTTTACTGGAGCGGTTTGCAGCTGAGTGTGAAGCTTCTGGGATTAGACTCAGCACCTCCAAATCCGAGGCCGTGGTTCTCAGTCGGAAACGGGTGGACTGTACCCTCCGGGTTGGGAGTGAGGTCTTGTTCAAGTATCTCGGGGTCTTGTTCACGAGTGAGGGAAGGTTGGAGCGCGAGGTCGACAGACGGATCGGTGCAGCATCTGCAGTAATGCGGTCGCTGTACCGGACCGTCGTGGTGAAGAGAGAGCTGAGCCGGAAGGCAAAGCTCTCTGTTTACAGATCGATCTACGTTCCCACCCTCACCTATGGTCATGAGTTATGGGTCATGACCAGAAGAACAAGATCGCGGAAATGAGTTTCCTCCGTAGGGTGGCTGGACTCACCCTAAGAGATAGGGTAAGGAGCTCGGCCATCCGGGAGGAGCTCAGAGTAGAGCCGGTTCTCTTTCACATTGAGAGGAGCCAGTTGAGGTGGCTCGGACATCTCGTCCGGATGCCTCCCGGGCGCCTCCCCGGTGAGGTGTTTTGGGCATGCCCAGTCGAGAGAAGGCCCCGGGGAAGACCTAGGATACGCTGGAGGGATTATGTCTCACAGCTGGCCTGGGAACGCCTTGGTGTCCTCTAACTCTTATTTTTGTTTTGGTTTGCAACTTCAAAACACATATTTTTATAAAATAATAACAATATTACATGTCTATTCTCATAAAATTTTGACTTTGTTCTTGTTAGAATGCAACTTTTTTCTATTGATATCTTGACTTTATTCTCCTACAATTACAGCAGAGGGGGGTTTGCTACATTTCTGCTGTTTTTGTAGTGTTCCAAATATTTAAACTTTTTTCTTTATTCGCCTAATATTTCGACATTGCTTTCAGAAAAACAGCCGTCAGCAAGTTTTTAATGCCTTTTACACTTCAAAATAAGTTCTGTGCCTGCGTGTACTCTGAGGAATATACTTTTTAATACACAATGACCACTCCTCCAGTCACATCCCAGTCAAGAATTAACTCCATACTGTACATTTGGAGAGAAATCTTGTACAAGAAACAAAGTACCATAAGTAAGTACCACTCTTCCTTCTACTCTTTATCAACGTTTGAGAATGTCTCTCTCTCTGATCGTTTGCAAGTTTTAAAATGTGCTCAATAAACATGTAAACCTTCCTCTGTGGTCATCGGGTACTAGCATGTCATTCACCCCTTAAACAGTAATGGCTAACTTTAGCCGAAAATGTCCGCCCCGTTACCATTTTGCACAGCAACAATGTGGACTCTTAACAACAGGGTGGACTTTAGGAGAGGATTAACTATCTCCAGCAGTTATTGGTGGTTTGTGAACACGTGACTGTTCCCCAAAGACACGGTGTGGCGGCGAGATCCACCACCCCCATTTCTAGAACGTGCCATGGGCCAGTAAAAAAATGAAATGTGTGGTAGGATGGGTGAGACTGTCTGCAGGTATTTTCATTTTAAATCGATATTACATTGCAAACATCCGCCTTAAATAATACTGGAAATTGTAGAAATAAATAATAATGGGCCGCACGGTGGATGAATGTTGGCCTCACAGTCAAGAGGATCAGGGTTCGAATCTCTGTTGGGCATCTCTGTGTGGAGTTTGCATGTTCTCCCCGTGCGTGCGTGGGTTTTCTCCGGGTACTCCGGTTTCCTCCCACATTCGCTCTAAATTGTCCATTAGAGTGTGAATGGTTGTTTGTCTATATGTGCCCTGCGATTGGCTGGCAACCAGTCCAGGGTGTACCCCGCCTCCTGCCCGAAGCCAGCTGGGATAGGCTCCAGCATCCCCGCCACCCTGATGAGGATAAGCGGTATATGTATCCAGTGAACATCAAATCGATAACGCATTCATTCATTCATTTTTTATGCCGCTTGTCCTCATTAGGGTGCCGGGTTTGCTGGAGCCTATCCCAGCTGGCTTTGGGCGGGAGGCGGGGTACACCCTGGACTGGTCGCCAGTCAATCGCAGGGCAGACAAACATTCACACTCTAATGGACAATTTAGAGCGGCCAATGAAGCTAACGTGCATGTTTTTGGAATGTGGGAGGAAAGCGGAGTACCCGGAGAAAACCCACACACGCACGCACGGAGAGAACACGCAAACTCCACACAGATGCCCAACGGAGATTCCAACCCTGAACCTCCTGACTGTGAGGCCAACGTGCTACCCACTCATCCACCGTGCGGCCATCGATAACGCAATATTGGCTATATTATTTGAATTGGGAAAAACCCATGCAAGCGTAATAATGCATCATAGTTGCATACCGTTTTATGACCCGGACACCTGACACCCTCTGCAGTTGAGTGAATCAACGTCACTTTTTAAGCGTTCCTTTGCAGAGCAAACACACGTTTGAGCCGCCATCAAACCTCAAGCGTGTGTTTGCCAGGGGCAGCTTGTGTTGCGTAACGGCTGTCATTTAAAGCTGGGAGTGCCATCTGCACCCTCCACAGCCATTTCAGAGGATGGGACGTGCATCTCACATGAACATAACCGGACACAATGAGCAATTACGACAGCAACGATGGTGATAATGAGGAGAAGGGCAGGAAGGGCGGCTACCCCGCCCTGCGTGCGTGCAGATGCACGACACACGCCGCTATGGTCCCCTTCCGGCAGCGCGACGGGAAATGCACGACCGGAGCCCCGTTTGATGTGGAACTCGCGGCGGGGCCTCGTGTGAACGACACATAGCCGGGCGACACCGAATGAATGGGGGGGGGGGACATGCTAAGCTAGCTAGCGCGGTTGACTCACCCATCTCGACAGGATGCTCGCGCCGCGGAATAGGTGGTAGTGGCGGCGTTGAAGCTCTCCAGGGCGGTTGCTCGAGGGGGGGGGGGAAGGGTCGCTAAAAAGATGAGAGAGCTGAGCTTCAACCCGCTCGGATCGGATCGGATGGACTCGGCACGCCCCTCGGAACGCGACGAAGCTAGCCGCTAGCCTAGCCTGTTAGCGTCCACGGCTAACAGCGGTTTCCAGTCGCGAATACTTCCCGTAGAAAGAAATCATAAAGGCACCCGCCACGTAAACGTGTATTTAACACGCTCTCATTTCCACACAAACGGCGAATATTCCTCTTAAACAATGCGAGCCTATTTAAAGCTCTGTCTGGTTAGGGGGGGATAACGTTTCGAATGTGGATACATGACACTCTTCCTGCTTTCAGCCTTCCGAGATCACCCCCCCCAGTAGCGCATGCGCATTAGTTTACGCTCGTTATCGGCCAATAGCAATTTGGCAAAGTTTAGCTGCTAATTTTACTACTAGCGAACGTGTAGCTCTAGCCCTAGCATAAACGCACACTCGCTTCTCTGCGACGTGTAACCCACATTTACTTGTGTCCCGCTTGGTGCTAGCTTTCTGACAGATTGTCACTTTGGTATAAATGTATACTTAGTGCCACCTCGCTATATCATGGCGTGTTAACAGTAAGCATTTTAGCCGCTAGCATGCTAATAGTTAGCATGTTTGCATTGCTAGCATGGCATGTTAGCCTTTCAGACACTTTCATACGTATAAACATATACTGATTCGTAGTGCAACCTTGCTAGCTGGTGGCATATCAAGTTAGCATTTTGGCCATTTTCATATGTATAAACTTACATATTTGCTGACTGGCTCACAGCGATCCCCCTACCTTTTATTGTGTGTTAAGCTAATTGCGCTAGCATGCTAATAGTTAGTATGTTTGCATTGCTAGCATGGCATGTTAGCCTTTCAGTCACTTTCATACGTATAAACATATACTGATTCGTAGTGCAACCTTGCTAGGTGGTGGCTTATTAAGTTAGCATTTTAACCATTTTCATATGTATAAACTTACATATTTGCTGACTTGCTCACATCGATCCTTCTACCATTTATTGTGTGTTAAGCTAATTGCACTAGCATGCTAATAGTGAGCATGTTTGCATTGCTAGCATGGCATGTTAGCCTTTTAGTAATTTTCATTTGATTTCATTTTTTTTTGCTTCTCAATGAAGCTTCTCATTAGTAAATGTCCTAAAATTGCAAATTTATTCTCCATTTTGTTTCCCATATTTTTGTGTTTAATATTTTACTTTTATGCATTTCTATTAATTTAATATTGACTTTATTGTCCTATTATTTTGTCCTTATGCTTGTAAAGTCATGCTCTTTTTTTCCAATTTTTGCTGTTGTTTTTTTTAGTTTTCCTGTTTAACTGCCAATTTTCGAATGTGCCAAGGGCCAATAAAAAAACAGCCCCGGGCAAATTTGATTTGTTTTTCCAAAGGTTTTGTTTGCGAACCCGGAGCTTTTAGTTGCAGACCTGGATGTTTTGGTTGCAAACTTTATTGTCGTGTTTGCGGTTTGCATTCGCTGTTGAAAGCCTTTGTATTGGTCAGTCTTCAATGTTGGGTGACAACTTCCGCCCCAAGATGAGTCACTTCTTAGAGAATAATAATCCCCCAGGAGGATTTTAAAGACTTTATTGAGTTCGGGAAATTGGAGTATTTTCTCGTATTCACACTTGTTAGTCCCTTAGGTGAATCACCACCTTATCGTGGTGGAGGGGTTTGAGTGCCCGAGAGATCCTAGGAGCTATGTTGTCGGGGGCTATAAGCGCCTGGTAGGGTCTCCCAAGGCAAACAGGTTCTGGGTGACGGGCCGGACACAGAGTCATTCAGAAGAGCCTTATGAATAAAATCAAGGGGAGGGACTGATACTGTGGTCTCACCCTGGAGCCAGGCCTGGAGGAGGGGCTCGCAGGCGAGCGTCTGGTGGTCGGGCCTTCACACGTGGGGCCCAGTCTAGCCCAGCCTGAAGAAGCCACATGGAATCTCCCTCCCGCAGACCCACCACCTGCAGGGGCAAGCATAAGGGTCCGGAGCTATGCGATTTGGGCGGCGGTCGAGGGCGGGCGTCCGGGCAACCTGGTTTTAAGCCTGTTTTATACTTCCGCGTCTGCGAGGTCCGCACGGACATATGACATCATTTCCGCACCCACGCCCCCGCGTACGGCCCCTATCATGCGGGAAATTTCGGCTCCGTGTACCTCCACATTTTTCTAAGTATGTGGATGGAAAAAAATGGCGGACGAGCAGCTTAAGTACCGAAGCAGCAGCATTCATATGACTCGTCGTGCAGAGACCACCAGGACGTGTCCAACTCGCTGAGAAAGACCCGAGAGGGAAAAAGGGATGATGTGAAATACAAAATGCATGGAATTTTGTTTGAGGCACAGTAGCATGGTAGGAATTCAAGTCATTTAGAACAGTACCTCTGGACTGGCAAACCGGGGTGGTGGCCCCCATTTTTAAAAAGGGTGACCGGAGGCTGTGTTCCAACTATAGGGTGATCACACTCCCTAGCATCCCTGGGAAAGTCTGTTCCAGGGTGCTGGAGAGAAGGCTACGACCGTTAGTGGAACATCCGTTGCAGGAGTTGCAATGTGGTTTTCGTCCCGGTCGCGGAACACTTGACCAGGTCGGACGGACCGGCGCAGTGTCTGCAGTAATGCAGTCGCTGTACTGGACCGTCGTCGTGAAGAGTGTTGTGAACGTGTTCCGGCAAACACTCAAGTGAATTAGCCCCTCGTCCACCAGTCCCACAGGAAATTCTTGACGCCAAAGGTGAGTATAAACAAAGCATAGCCAAAGAGTATTAAAAGACCACTCGAGACAAAGCATGTTTGACCTTTTATCTGATACACATCAGGAGACCAACCAGTTACACACCAGCACAGCCACCTATCGATCCCCCAACCTAGTTGGTCTAAAGCCAAGTTCTACAGGAATCCCACTTATAGCTCGATCTCCCCTCCCCTTTGCATGAACCGAACAATAGCGCCCCTCGCTCTTTCTTCCAGCTGCATGATGTCATCAGTAGCCGCACCGGGCAGGCTGGAAGTTCTATAAGGTAGCTGTTTGAATACCCTGTCCCCCAACTGATTTGAAAAGGCTGGACTGCAACGTGAGGAGAGCAGCACAACTTCAGCGGTAACAGAAGCTTCTTCGACAGGAAGAAGACGAAGAAAAAAAGCTCGTTATGTTTCAGCCGTTTTACTGCCGTGTTACGGGCACAGTTTGGGAAACAAGGTATATAAACAAGCAGTCACAAAATCTTCCTTTCCTTCCGGCTTATCCACATGTTGCGTTCAGCCAGAAGTGAGCGCATGCGTGAAATAAAGCAGCCGAAAGCCGCCTTGTTAAAATACAGTCATACGGGTGTATTTTGGATTTTTGGAAAATATATCAAAGCTTGTCATTCTTATATTGTAGAGGAGCTCTTTGTCGCCATCTAGTGTTCATTAAAGGCCCTGTCACTTGCTCAACACATTCATACTGTATAAAAACACATTCCATTGTTAATTGAGGGGAATAAAATAGTAGTTTACTTTTTTTTTAAAGTAATACGATAGAATTTTGGTTTTGTCTTTACCCAAAGGGAATCTGGAGGCTAAACAACAATATAAATAATCATTTATTAAAACATATATTTCGCCATTTGTTTGCGACGTAAACCAAAAATATGTGAATGTGGTGGGGGTTTTTTTAGAGACAAAAATATCAAAATTTAAGATACATGCATACATTTGTTGGAAGAAATCAATTACTTGTCTTGTTTGTTGACCACGGGATTTTTTTGAACTGAGAAATAAATGTTAAAGTGAAATAAATAATTTTGAATGTGGATTTTAAAAAAAAACGAAACAGGAAATAATGTAATAAAACATGAAAATATATAGTTTAGCACGATATGAAACAAAAGTAAAAATACATTTTTTAAAGAGATGATATAACACAAAGCATGTAGAGTAGAAAAACAATGAATTGGCTTTATTTTGGTTAATGAATTAAATCAGATTTCATATCCAGTTATGGCAAAATGTTGCATTTTTCTGTCATCATATGACCGCTTTTGTGGCAAAATTATTAGTACATTTATAGATTCCATTTACATTTGATAAAATGTAACAAAGTACAGGAATAACAAGAACAATAATAATAATTAAGTAAAAATGTTGTGAAATGAATATTCAATTGTAGGATCGTCGTTGTTGTGTGGGGCCCAGGAAGTCCTTGCTCTTAAAAAAGGCAGCATTCTCTCGCTCAGATCCTCAGTACATGTGCTTTTGTTTTTTTATGCTGTTATTATGTTATTGACTAAACCTTCAAGACCCTTTGTGTAGCTAAAAGTCCTTGTTGAAACCACAGAGACCATTAAAGGGACATTGATGCGACACAACGGGAATGGACTCCACCGGGCCGTAAATCGTCCACAGTAAAACTTAGGAGGCGTGACGCGGGGACATTGGGATGTATCGGCCGCTTTGTGCTGAGGCACGCTTCTATTTTCGGTGTGCCTGCGTGTGCGTTGTGCTAAAGTGAGGTGGCGAGTGGGGCAAGTGTGCTGCGTCCAAATTCCCAGTTTTCCGTGGCCAGCTGTGTCTTGTCTTTTTTTCAGCCCCAATTTGCTGAACCGCTTTTTCCAACCTTGATTTTGGGGACGGGTGTGACAAAACTGTAACAGCAAAACTGTTGCCCGCGTATCAAGTCATCCACTTGGATGACATTGACAGCACATGTTAGAGGGTTTGGAGATAAAGTCGGAGAGGCCAGACTGAGATGGTTGGGACATGTCCAGAGGAGAGATAGTGAATATGTTGGTAGAAGGATGCTGGGTTTTGAATTGCCAGGCAGGAGGCCTAGAGGAAGACCAAAAAGGAGGTTTATGGATGTAGTGAAAGAGGACATGAAGGTAGTTGGCGCGAGAGAAGACAGGCTTAGATGGACCCCTGCCCAAAGGAAAAGAAGAAGAAGAAGAAGACCGAGGAACTAATGAAGAACTAATGAGTAGTGGTTAGGATTAGGGTTAGATAGTTTCCGTCCTCCTTAGCTACTGTAATTTTGGGTACCTTATTGTGAAATGTTTCCTGTCACCACTGGTTGTTGAGACCAAATCAAATCAACTAAATGCAATCATTGCTTTATGATGTCAACCTGCACTGTAAAGTTTGTGTTGAGTCTTTTCTCACAGGCAAGCGGTACTTTCCCTCCTAATTCATACAACCTTGCATTACTCGTCACGAGGCTCCACCCTTTCGCTGTGTGTATGCTAGCGGACCCGCCTCTGACTGACAAGAGGTCTCACTCCGTCTCACATCTCAAGCCATCTTGGTGAAGTGTCTAAAAAGTGATGCAGAGTCCGCCTTGGAATGTTCTGAACTCCTGTTTCCATGCCAGCGACCAAGAACGTAACTGACCTCATTTTGCACACCCGGTTGAATCAGCAGCAGCCAAGTATTGCACTTTTTTCATTTTTCTTGGAAGTGACTTATTTTATTATTCACACACACACACATATATACATATATATATATATATGTATATGTATCAGTAAATACATAAACTCTCTTTTTTTTCGATGCTCTATACAGCTCTGGTTGGAATGACAGTGTGGGGCTAGAACAAGTCACTGCGATAGTGTTTTGTTTACAAAGCTGACAAGATAGCATACATTAGCGTTTGCTTAACTGTATGTACATGTTTTTTGTCAAGTGTGCAAGTTGTGCTGTTCTATAACAATAAAAAAAAGTTCTTGTCTAGTTTGGAAAGAAAGAAATGAAGATCGTTCTCATGAGAATTTAGTCAAATCTTTTTGCATAACAACAACAACGCCCCCCCGGGCTTGGTCCCTCGGTGTTGGAGTCATCCCCGCTGAACGAGAGGATTATTACCCTGCGCCTTCGGGCCGGGGAAAGGGTCAAAGGGTCACCCATTATTAAAAGGGGTGACCGGAGGGTGTGTTCCAACTATAGGGGGATCACACTCCTCAGCCTCCCTGGGAAAGTCTACTCCAGGGTTCTGGAGAGAAGGGTACGACCGTCAGTCGAACCTCGGTTATAGGAGTTGCAATGTGGTTTTCATCCCGGTCGCGGAACACTGGACCAGCTCTACACCCTTGCAAGGGTACTGGAGGGTATGTGGGAGTTTGCCCAACCGGTCTACATGTGCTTTGTAGACTTGGAAAAGGCATTCGACCGTGTCCCTCAAAGAAAACAAAAGGGGGGTGCTCCGGGAGTACAGGAATGGTGGCCCGCTACTACGTGCCATTCGGTCCTTGTACAATCGAAGCAGGAGTCTGGTTCGCATTGCCAGCAGTAAGTCGAGCTTGTTTCCGGTGAACGTTGGCCTCCGCCAAGGCTGCCCTTTGTCACCGATTCTGTTCATAATCTTCATGGACAAAATTTCTAGGCGCAGTCAAGGTGTTGAGAGAGTTCAGCTTGGTGACCTTAGGATCTCGTCTCTGCTATTTGCAGACGATGTGGTCCTTATGGCCTCATCAGGCTGTGACCTTCAGCGTTTACTGGAGCGGTTTGCAGCTGAGTGTGAAGCTTCTGGGATGAGACTCAGCACCTCCAAATCCGAGACCATCGTTCTCAGTCGGAAAAGGGTGGATTGCCGGGTTGCCTCAGGTGGAGGAGTTCAAGTATCTCGGGGTCTTGTTCACGAGTGAGGGACGGTTGGAGCGTGAGATCGAGAGACGGATCGGTGCAGCATCCGCAGTAATGCGGTCGCTGTACCGGACCGTCGTGGTGAAGAGAAAGCTGAGCCGGACGGCAAAGCTCTCTGTTTACAGATCGATCTACGTTCCCACCCTCACCTATGGTCATGAGTTATGGATCATCACCGAAAGAACGACATTGTGGATACAAGCGGCGGAAATGAGTTTCCTCCGTAGGGTGGCTGGACTCACCCTAAGAGATAGGGTGAGGAGTTCGGCCATCCGGGAGGAGCTCAGAGTAGAGCCGCTGCTCCTTCACATTGAGAGGAGCCAGTTGAAGTGGCTCAGGCATCTAGTCCGGATGCCTCCCGGGCGCCTCCCTGGTGAGGTGTTTCGGGCATGCCCAGCCAGGGGAAGACCTAGGACATGCTCAAAGGACCATGGTGTCCCCCCGGTGGAGCTGGAAGAGGTCGCCGGAGACCGGGAAGTCTGGACTTCCCTACTGAAACTGCTGCCCCGCGACCCAGACCCGAATAAGCGGAGGAAAATGGAATGGAATGGAACAACAACAATAACAAAAACCCGGGAAAATACAGCAAAAATGGAAAAAAATCTGCAGTAATTTTACATCTTTAAAGTCAAAATAAAAGGAGTGATCTAACATAATTTTACGAGGTGGTTTCATGAACAACAAAGCAGCTGAAACTGATTAACAACCCCCTCTGCTACTTAACTGACCACATCAATATCCCAGAATTTTGACTGATAGCTTACTATACTCTGATTAAAAAGTCTTTCTCTCATTTTTTTGTGCAGTATACATATAAAGCTGGAGCCTGGCCGGGCCCAGCCCGAAAAAGCAACACGGGAGCTCCCACCGCAGACCCACCACCTGTAGGGGCAAGCATAAGGGTCCGGTGCCATGCGATTTGGGCAGTGGTCGAGGGAAGGTGTTCGCGCGACCTGGTCTTCGGCGGGTGGCCAAATCTGGTTCTTGGGACATGGAATGTCACTTCTCTGGTGGGGAAGGAGCCCGAGCTTATGGAAGAGGCGGAGAGATTCCGACTAAATATAGTCGGGCTCACCTCAACCCACAGTTTGGGCTCTGGAACCAAATTCCTTGAGAGGGGCTGGACATTGTTCTACTCTGGAGTTGCTGCAGGGGACAGGCGGCGAGCTGGTGTGGGCTTATTAATGCCCCCCGGCTTGGTGCCTCTGTGTTGGAGTCATCCCCAGTAAACGAGAGGGTTACTTCCCTACGCCTTAGGGCTGGGGAAAGGGTCCTGACTGTGGTTTGTATGTACGCGCCGAACGGCAATTCAGAGTACCCAGTCTTCTTGGAGTCTATCAGAGGAGTTATGGAAAACACCCCAGATGGTGACTCAATAGTTCTACTGGGAGACTTCAACACCCATGTGGGCAATGACAGTGTGACTTGGAGGGGCGTGGTTGGGAGGAACGGCCTCCCTAATCTGAACACATGTGGTGTGTTGTTGCTGGACTTCTGTGCAAATCAAGTTTGTCCATAACAAACACCACATAAGTATGTGCATAAGTGCACTTGGCACCAGGGCACCCTAGGTCGCAGGTCTATGATCGACTTTGTGGTCGTATCATCAGACCTGCGCCAGCATGTTCTGGACACGCGGGTGAAAAGAGGGGCTGAGCTGTCAACTGACCGCCACCTGGTGATGAGTTGGACTAGATGGCAGGGAAGGATGCCGGACTGACCCGGTAGACCCCAAACGCGTAGTGAGGGTGTGCTGGGAACGCCTGGCAGAGTCTCCCGTTCGTCGAGTTTTCAACTCTCATCTACGGCAGAGCTTCGCCTGCATCTCGAGGGAGGACCGATCAAGCATGGATGGCTTGCGGGACTCCTGAAGCAGCTGACAGGTACCGGCAGGGCAAGCGGCATGCGGCTTCGGCGGTGGTCGAGGCAAAAACTCGGGTGTGGGAGGAGTTCGGTGAGGCTATGGAGCACAACTTTCGGTCAGCCTCGAAGAGGTTCTGGCGAACCGCGACCCCGACACCCAGTATAAGCGGAAGAAAACGGAATGGAATGGAAAGTCAAAATATTAGCACAAAAAATGTATTAAAACTGTCTGAGTAGCATAAAGTTGAAAAAAATAGGAATTTTTTTTGTAGAAAAAATTGTGATAACACGAGAAACAAACCAAACAACAAATAAAGTTATTTTTGGAAAATCAAGTTGCGGAAAAATGTTATGAGAATAAGTCCCAATATTATGGTAGTAAAGTCATATTTACAAGAACAAGGTTGAAAAAAAACATGGAAAAAGAATAGCGGTAACATTACGGGAATAAAGCAGAAAAGTTACTAAAAATGCTTTTCCTGAATATACTGTGTAACAAAATGTCAAAGCGGCTTTCATTTTTCAGTGTAAAAAGTTTGGACAATGTTAATTATTGAAAACATCCATTTACATATTATTCTGTTTTATTGTCAATATAGGGGAAAAAAAATTGTAGTATTACCTTTTAAATGAAACAGTCAAACTATTCCTACTTTGAATTGAAGGCAAATGATGTAATATTTTCACTAAATTCTTCATGAGAACACGCAAAGTTGTCTTTTCCAGAATGAAGAAGTGTTATGAAAGTTCACAGTGTTTAATGACTTCAGCCTCCCTTTGTTGTCGTCATGCAAACCGCTGCAGAAAGCCGTCTGTCGCTTTGGCACAGTACAAGTTCAGTAGATAGAATACAAGCAGTGCATTATATTATATTATTTATATACTCATTGTTCATGTCAAACAAAGTTGTAAAAAAAGGAGGAAGGAAGCACTTAAATGGCCATAAATGTCAGAAAGTAATGGACGCTGCTATTGCTGACGCTAGGTGCTTCTTTTGGCACTTTTTTTTTATTTTTTAGCCACCGTTCTTTTAAAACTGTGACGTTTCAGTGAACGATATGGCGTCGGTTTTGTCCACGGAGAAGCCCCCGTTGACGTACGACTTCTTCTCGCACTCGTCCTCGTCCTCTTCCAGCGTGGCCTCCAGGGCGAACGGGTTGGTGACGTCCGACGTCAGGTCCATCTTCTCCAGTTCCCTCTTGGACAGCTTCTGGACGATGCCGGCGCCGTACGCGTCCCCCAGAACGTTGATCATCGTGCGGAAACGGTCCCTGCGATGGAAGCGCCAAAGCACTTACTGTCAACGGCTAGCTGGTTTTTACACTTGCAAAGTGCATGAAAAGGTCAGACACAATCAATACACAGTAGTGTTGAAAATAATAGCAGTTTAGATGAAGTACTGTTATTAGTGTATTTTTATTGCTACGTGGCAAACAAGTTACCAGTAGGTGCAGTAGATTCTCAGAAAACAAACGAGAGCCAGCATTCATGATATGCACGCTCTTAAGGCTGTGCAATTGGCCAATTAGTTGAAAGGGGCGTGGTCAAAAAAATAGCAGTGTCTGCCGTTGACTTTCCAAACTCCAAACTATTTTTTGTTTGTAGGATTTGTCAATCCTGTGAATGACTAAAGTAATATTTCACATCAGTGTGGAATGGACTCTACCAACTCAGCTGTTATTCCCCTCCAACGTTCTTTAACAACATCAATTCATCAACATTTCTTGCATTTTTCATGTCACCCCACAAGTTCTCCATTGGATGAAGGTCCGGGGATTGGGCTGGCCCCTCCATAACATAAGAACGTAAGAAGATGTTGCTGGTTTACTAGTGTGTTTGGGGTGATGATTTCAAGGGCATGTCCTCTTCAGCATAAGGCAACATGACCTCTTCAAGTATTTGGACATATGAAAACTCATCCATGATCCCTGCTATGGGATAAATAGTAGGAGAAACATGCCCATGTCATGATGCTTCACAGTCATCACTGTGTACTGTAGATTCATTTAACAGGTTGTTTGCAGACCTGGGATCCAAAAAGTACAATTTGACTCCCATCGGTCCACAAAATGTTCCTCCATTTCTCTTTAGGCCAGTTGATGTGTTCTTTGGCAAATTGTAACCTCTGTTGCATATGCCTTTTTTTTTTAACAGAGAGACTTTGCGGGGGATTCTTGTAAATAGATTAGCGTCTCACAGACGTCTTCTAGCTGTCACAGTACTTACAGGTAACTCCAGACTGTCTTTGATCATCCTGGAGCTGAGCCTTTGCCATTCTGGTTATTCTTCCAACCATTTTGATAGTTGTCTTTCGTTATCTGCCACGTGTCTCTGGTTTTGCTCACCATTTTAAGACATTGGAGTTCATTTTAGCTGAACAGCCAAACATTTTTTGCACCTTTTCATAGGTTTTTCCCTCTCCAATCAATTTTTTAACCAAAGTACGCTGTTCAGAAGAACAGCGTACTTTGAAGGAGCCATTTTCCTCAGGCTTTCAAAGAGAAGTGATGTTCAACAAGTGCTGCTTTCATCCTTAAATAGGGGCCACCTGATTTTTCACTACATTGATCACTGATTGAATGCCACACTGCCACGCCCCTTTCAAGTAATTGGCCGATTGCACAGCCGTAAGAGCGTGCATATCATGAATGCTGTTTGTCTTCGGAGTATCTACTGCACCTACTGGTAACTGGTCTGCCGTGTAAAATAAAAATATACTACTAATAAGAGTACTTCATCTGGTTAGTCGCAATTATTTGGAACACTACCGCAAGTGCTATACGGGTTGCTTCAGCAGAGGCCAGGAGGGTCCCAAGGCGGGTGCTGAAAGCACCGGAGCAGGTGACTGCATCCACGCTAACCCCCATTAGGAAAGCCAGTGAAAGTATCAAAGACTCGTCCCCTTTCAGAAGAGTGCGGAACACGGGTGTCCATTACAGCAATGAGTGTGGTTCACACTCCTCATCATGATTTTAAGACCAGTAGAAAAGTTGAAAGACTTTACCTTTAGTGTTTTTTGACTTGCTCTGTGTTTATAGTAAATGAAGTTTCTAGTAGGCAGATCTTTGAGACTTGGTGTTTAAATAGTAGCTCGCAGGTTGAAAAAAATCACCAAAGGCCTCCATGCTTACGGTGACAATGAAGTTCTACAAAGGAATCTTGGTCATTAATTTGTTCCAGAAGGTCCGACTCTAACCAAAGTCAATGCCAGAGACCTAATTTCAGTATAAAGCGGTGACATTTTTGTAAACGTCCATTGCCATCCATCCCCAAACGTTCTCCATTGAATTTGTATCATGGAAAAACACGGGATGGTCCAAAAATGCCCTCTGGAAGAAGTCCTTAGTCAGGTGGCCATTTGTCCTGTTGACAAAGCCAGTCAGTACCACACAGACGAGGACCCCCTGCAACATCTCCACATAGCCAACTGCCGTTTGACGCCCCTGCACAACATGAAGCTCCGTTGTTCCATTGAAGGAAAAAAGCCGTCCAGATCATGATGGTGTCCCCTCCACTGTGCCGTGTGGGAAAACATCTCAGGTGGAAGCCATCAGGGCCGTTCCATTTCTTCTCACCACAGAATAAAACTTTCTTCCACCTGTCAACGTCCCATGTTTGATGCTCCATTAGTGATAATTCCAAACTGGCAATGTTGCGGCATTGAAGGAGACGAGGACTTTGAAGATCTTCTTAAAAACGTTTCCCTGCACTCAGTGGTCCAGTGTCTTGATGAACAGCCAATGGAATCTTCCGGCTCGGGGCCGCTGACATTTTTCGGGGTCTACCGCTTGACTTTTTTGTTCCGTTAACCCTCAGGGTGTGTGAAGACCTTTGAAATGACTGGCTTACTGGTCCAACCTCAGCAGCCGCAGCACAGCGAGAGGCCTTGCTCATGCAGCTCAACGACTCCTAGCTAGCTTCTTTTTACGCTTGTACGACAGTCGATGCGTCCACTTACGTAAAAACCATCCGAGGTCATGTTTATCTTACAACACAGAGGCTACATCAGGAAAGGCGTTACCTTGATGGGACTCTGGAACGGACGAGGCCAGCTTACACTGTCACCTAAGGGAAAACGATGAAGGGTATAAAGACGAGCACTTACAACAGCCAATCCACGGCGACAATGAGCGTGACGTCACTGGCGGGTAATCCGACAGCGGTCAAGACGATCACCATGGTGACCAGCCCAGCGTTGGGGACTCCCGCAGCTCCGATGCTCGCCACTGTCGCTGTAATGCTAAAAACACAAAGTTGCGACGTACATTTTTGGGCTTTTTCGGCTGGTCATAAAATGATGAACCCGCGTTTGGCTTTTTCTTTTACGGCAATTATTTCAATAAGAAGGCGTGGCCTCCACAAGCGGTTAGCGCTGCAAGTTTGCTTCTTTTTTCTTGTTGTTACCGTAGCGTGTTTTATTGTTGTTACTATTTACAGAGCTCGGCTTCTTTTTACACTTACGTACGACAATTAAAAAAAACATGAAAGCTTAGCTTCTTTTTACGCTTGTGTGACAGTGACTCATGTTAAGAGTAAAACGCCGTCTGTGATATGAAGCTTATGGCAGCGTGTTTTAATCCAGTTGTTTGGTTTAGAGACAGTGCCGCAGAGGAAAAGACAGGAGGCCAAGCTGGAGGTAGCAGAAACGAAGATGCCGAGGTTCTCTTTGGGTGTGACCAGGATGGACAAGATCAGGAATGAAGAAGAGAAGAAGCAGCATGCTTTATAAACTTGCATGTCAAAAAACCTTACTGATGAGCTTTCTCGTGAGAAAAAACATTTGAAAATGTTTAAGTCGTAATATTATTAAATAAATAGAAGAATGAATTAAGGTGGGATTTTTACTTTGCACAAATAGTTATAATGTGTTGCTTTACAAAAGTTTTTCAGCACTCGCTGGAAAAAGTTTGGACACCCCTGAAGTATGTCATTGCTTAACATATCGCAGTGGTTAACCTATTTTTACACATTTTGTCACAATCCACATCCCTAATGGTTAAATTCGGCTAAAGTGTCTTACTGTTACTATTCAAAGTGGTTGGCTTCTTTTTACACTTGAACACCAATACTACTATGATACATATCGTTATTAAATAATAATGAAAACATTATTATTTAATTAAATTAAATAGTGTATTCTATATTTGTATTAAGTGTATATATTATTGTTATAATTCATTCATATATAAATAATAAAACATCTTTTTTTAAACGGTTCTTTTTACGCTTACGTGACATAAGTGACGTTAAAGTCGTCGTCGGTGTTTAATATTATGCAGTAAAGATCAATGGTCAATGTCAATGCGTCTTCTTGCACTTAAACAAATAACATTTCAAACGTTTGAATTTGTCACCAATGGTTAAAATTGATCCACGGCCTTTGCTTCTTTTTGGATCTGCGCAATACCTGATGGTAACAATCTGCCCCACGTCCAGGGCGTAGTCGTTGAGCTGTGCGATAAAGATGGCGGCGACGGCCTCGTAGAGGGCCGTGCCGTCCATGTTGATGGTGGCGCCCACCGGCAGCACAAAGCGCGTGATGCGTTTGTCCACGTGGTTGTTCTCCTCGGCACAGCGGAACGTGACGGGCAGGGTGGCGGAACTGGAACAACATTGAATGCAAATGACTTGACTTGCTATTACTTGTGACTGACACACGGTACATACGATTGGGAAGCTAACCTGGAGGAGATCATGAGTGCGGTGACCAGAGCCTGAGCCATGCCCAACGTGAACGTGTACGGGTTCTTCCTCACGATGATGAAAAAGATGAGAGGCAGGCAGACGAGAGCATGGATAGCGAGGCTACGGAAAAACACATGATTATGGTATATATCATTACAGTAATAACACCAAGGTAGGTTGGACTGCAAAGTTTATAGTGTTCATTAATGTGCAGTTTTGCGCACTTCCTCTTCCATATTAAAAGTCGCGTTTTAATCCCACGTGATCTGGTGACTACTTTTTGCAAACGATGTTATAAAAAAGAAAACACAAATAAAGGGATGTTTTGGTAACGTTAAGACTGCAAGAGCAAATGCAGTGCAAGGAAAAAAAACACAACATTACAAGAAAATAAAGTGTCAGCTGAAAAGACTGTCATGTTACGCTTTTATTGATAACGTTGCAAGAACAGAAATATAAAATTACAAGAATATAAGAAGACAACGAAAAACAAAAAAAGTTTCTAGGGAAATTTGGATTTGGGGTTGCACAGTAGTAAAGTGTGCCATTTGTAGCCCGCTGCTGTTTTTTATTTGGCCCACAGCACTTTCTAAAAATCAAATTTAATGAGAAAATGAGACTAAAACTGCAAAAATTGTAAAAATCAATCATTTTACAAGAATAAAATCAAAATATTACGTGTAACAACAACGTTGTAATATTATTAGGGGAAAAAATCTATTTAGTACCATGAAGTCAAAATATTAAGTAAATGTTTTACAGTCATAATATTATGAGAAACAAACAAAACAAATAATTATTACAAAGTTGTAATTTTCATAAAATTAAATTGTGGGAAAGTCAAAATAAATGGAGTCATAACTATGAGAAGACAATTTACAAAAATAAATAGTTAGAAAATTTAAAAACTAAAAAAACAAAACAGTAGAAAATTTTAAAAAATGCTGCAATTTTACAAGAATATTAAGTGAAAAACAAAATCTAACAAGACAGAAACGGCACTTTTATGAGAATAACCTTGTCAATTATGAGAAAAAAATTTTATCATTTTATTAGCATAAATTCAAAGTATTAAGGAACGAGTTGTAAATATGCTATGCAAATTTTATTTCTGGAAAATTAGGTCGGAAAAAAAGTTATATAATATTAGGGGAATAAAGTCAAAATAATGTGAGAATGAAGTCATACTATGAGAATAACATCAAAAAAATTATTTAGGAGAAAGTTACGCCAGAGAACAAAGTCAAATGTATTCCTGTAAATTTAAGACTTTGTTCTCAAAAATGTATGTATTAATAATTTGAATACTAACAAGCATTGCCCGAGCCAGCTATGAAAAGAGGGGACTTTTGTGACCTTTGGCATCTGTTTTGCTGTCCCGTTATAAATAAAAGCTTGTGTGAAGCCAGAGGGAAGTTACCCTCCTTCCTGAAGAACTACGCCAGAGTTTCCCTCTGACACGCATGTCCCATCACGCGTACTATTACGATCATTTTCTCGTAAATGTGCAGCTTTGTTCCTGTATATTTACTAGTGCTGTCAAAGGTAGCGCGTTAACGACGCGTTAGCGGAAGTGTCCTTTAACTGCATTCATTTTGTTGTTATTTGTGCCACTGTGACTTGAGTTGGCACAAAGTACATCGCTTCTGCGAGAAGCGAGACGTTACTGGAGCGCTGCAGGTGTTGTTTTGTCATTTACACAGTGGTACCTTGGCATAAAGTGCCCCAACTAACGAGTGTTTTAAAATGCAGTTTGCTTCAGCTGGCTGAGACTTTGACGGGAACAACATCAAATGAAATGAATACAGAACCACCATCCGCATTCCTACATAGTATCAGCATTTGGGCGCAACCAGGAGGAGAGAGAAAAAGGGTACAAACACACTGCAGTGTGTGAGAACGGTGAAGGTGTGTTCAAGGACCGTCAAACAGTGGGACAAATTGTCGCTAGCATCAAACATGAAAAAAACTGGGGGATTTCTAAGTGGATATTCTTTTTGAATGAAAGAACAGCCAGTATTTCCAATATTGATATCCTTGTACATAAAAGTGGATGTAGTTATCGTAGTTGCATATCAAATCTTTTACCACAAAGGGCTTTACATCCTTACTTATTAGAGAGAAAAACTTTATTGAACTACCAGGGAAATTGCTTAGACAAAACACTCTTAAAAGAAATGCACGGCAATATAGATTAAATATTTATGTTATCTATATAGATATCTATAGATATGCATCTATACTCTATATATACTGTATAATGTAATAAAAGGAAAAGAATATGAGATAAACAATGTTTATTACACTTTAACTTTGCAAGAAGAAAAACATCTTGCCAGAAAAGAGTGACCATGTCAGCAGAAAAAATAAACAGGTCAAAGTGCAACTTTTGAGTAAAGTAGGAAGGGAACTTACGCTACTGACGTTACATCACAAGAGGCTTTATTTGCCATTTTTTTCCGCAAAATCCGACTTCATCTGGTCTTTACCATTTCACGCCCGCAAAATCGTGACCTCTTAGTAGTTATTCCCCAACTTCCACCAGTTTAATTGCGTGTGGCCACGTCATTTTCCTTTAAAGCGACCCTTGACCTGTCCTGATCACACGTCTTCGGAGATTTACCGCTATAACGTTAGCCTCCATTATCGCATTTGCAGCCTGAGCAGTTTTCGGCGGCCCTGCTGGTGCTTCACTACCGGAGGGGAGAATTGGACACATAAATAAAGGTCCGGCATAAATCCCATCTTACCCGCTCAGCACCGTCACCATATAAAGTCCCATCTTGCGGAAGATCTCCCAGTCTTCCACCTCAATGATCTTGGCGGCGATTAGGAACAGGATTCCGATAGGCATGTAGCTGGAATGCAAACAAAGCATATGCATTTCTATTTCTCACTACAGCGGGACTTTTGTAATATACAACTTTACTGTATTATTGTTGGTGCATTAGTATGTCTTTACCTTGCAAGCTGGATTCTCTCCGCATTTTTCCCCCAGCATTCCATCGGTTTTCCTACCACGACCGCCACTACGTTCTGTGTATTCATTTTGACTGTGTTTACAACAGCGCAGGTGCCCGATGGTGCTCCACGAGTCCCCCCCCCGGACGCTTACTTTGATTTTCTCGCTGTTGTTTCGCCACCATTCGCATTGAGTGTACTTTAGCACGCCGCAGAAGAAATGCTGCTGTTTGATAGCCTGAAAAGCCAGCATTTCAAGAAACGCTCCAAATGTTTTACAGCCGTTACGAATTGACTGTGAGGAAACACAGCTCACAAACGGCAATTCCACAAGTTCACAGAGTGAAAGATGACATGATAAGGGAAACACTGCATTATTATCATACATTATTATTACCACGTTAGGTTAATTGGCGACTCTAAATTGTAAAAGGCATGAATGTGAGTGTGAATGCTTGTTTGTCTGCCCTGCGATTGACTAGTCCCCAGTTCAGGGTGTACCCCGCCTTTCGCCCAAAGGGAGCTGGAATAGACTCCAGCATACCCCCGCGACCCTAATGAGGATAAGAGGCAGAGAAAATGAATTATTATGATATTTTATCATAAACTGTGGTTTATTTGCTCTTCCCAAATAGGGTCGCAGGTATGTTGGAGCCTATCCCAGCTGACTTTGGGTGAAGAGCAGGGTACACCTTGGACTGGTTGCCAGTCAATCCATTTAGAGTCGCCAATTAACCCAACGCGCATGTTTTTGGAATGTGGGAAGAAAACCCGAGTAGCCGGAAAAAACCCACGCATGCACGGGGAGAACATGCAAACTTCACACCCAGATGCCCAAACGGGGATTACAGCTTCCCAGTCTAGTGACTGTGTGGTCACCATGCTAACCACTAGGCCACGGTGCGGCCTCAAAACATTCTGACAATAATATTGTTTAGTGTCAATTTTTCACTAAATCATTGTCCAATCAGTGTAAATATTTCATAACAAACCTGCATCTGTGTCTGGGTTAAACAAAAAAGGTCCAGTCATTAAGGATGGGTACTGAAAACGGTACTTTTGTAGGCACTGCTGCGATATTTATTAATAGTACTGATCCACGTAAAATCCAAAGGTACCGCATTTCGAGTCACAACACGGCCATTTTCTCGCTAAATCTGGAGACTTCCCAAACCGTATTTTCTCAAAACGACAAGAGAAAAATGTAAAGACTTTTCCTGACGTCGTTGGGAACGGGAGATTTGTTTAGCATTGGCATTTCTCTTCACCAAAAAAGTAGTTTATTGACGGTTCCTAGGTTAGAGCGGCACTTCCCGTACGAGCTTGCCGCAACATGAGAGAGCAGTCCAGGCACACTGAGGGAGGACTACCCTAAGTTAAGTCCAACTTGAAGCCTTTCAAACTCACGGATGGGAGTCAGGACAAGATAAAAGGCACGTAGCGAGCGTAAAGTTTTGCTGATGTGCACGTTGAACAGACCAGCAATGGGGGCGTGTCGTTAGGAGTCAGTTTTGGGAGCCACTGTTGGGCTGGCGTGTGTGCCATTTTTTCTTGCAATGAAAAGCGTGTTGATCAAACACCTCGTAGCTTTAATAGCGTCTGTGCAGACGTTACAGTATCTAGGATATCCATTCCCTTTAATATCTATCTGCACATTCATTCTAATCTGATGGTGTGAAATAACTTTCTTAATACTTTGTGTAGAGAAGTGAATGAGGTATGAAATTAAAGTTAGTCATGTTTTATCAGATAGAATTCATCATTCAACCTGTTCATTTATTCTTAATTCAACCTGAAGTGTTGGTTTCACTTTATTCCAATAAAAGGTGAATTTCCTTCCCATGAATTGTTGCTTATATCCTTAATTAATGTATACCTTATTCCATTCCATTCCATTCCATTTTCTTCCGCTTATCCGGGTCCGCGTCGCGGGGGCAGCAGTTTAAGTAGGAATGTCCAGACTTCCCGGTCCCCGGCGACCTTTTCCAGCTCCACCAGAAGAACACCAAGGCGTTTCCAGGCCAGCTGCGAGACATAGTCCCTCCAGCGTGTCCTAGGTCTTCCCTGGGGCCTTCTCCCGGCTGGGCAGGCCCGAAACACCTCACCAGGGAGGCGCCCGGGAGGCATCCGAAATAGATGCCCGAGCCACCTCAACTGGCTCTTCTCGATGTGAAGGAGCAGCGGTTCTACTCTGAGCTCCTCCCGGATGGCTAAGCTCCTCACCCTATCTCTTAGGGTGAGTCCAGCCACCCTACGGAGGAAACTCATTTCACCGGTTGTGTCCGCAATCTTGTTCTTTCGGTCAGGATCCATAACTCATGACCATAGGTGAGGGTGGGAACGTAGATCGATCAGCAAACAGAGAGCTTTGCCTTCCGGCTAAGCTCTCTCTTCACCACGACGGTCCGGTACCTTGTCCGCATTACTGCGGACGCTGCACCGATCCGTCTGTCGATCTCACGCTCCAACCGTCCCTCACTCGTGAACAAGACCCCGAGATACTTGAACTCCTCCACCTGAGGTAAGACCTCACTCCCAACCAGGAGGGTACAGTCCACCCGTTTCCGACTGAGAACCATGACCTCGGGTTTGGAGGTGCTGAGCCTCATTCCAGAAGCTTCACACTCAGCTGCAAACCGCTCCAGTAAACGCTGAAGGTCACAGCCTGATGAGGCCAAAAGGACCACATTGTCTGCAAATAGCAGAGACGAGATCCTAAGGTCGCCAAGCTGGACTCCCTCAACGCCTCGACTGCGCCTAGAAATTCTGTCCATGAAGATTATGAAGAGAATCGGTGACAAAGGGCAGCCCTGGCGTAGGCCAACGTTTAACATATACCTGATTCTCTTACTTAAAGCAAAGGGAATTCAGGAAACTTCACCTGCACAGGTCAGTATCCAAGTATCAGACTGTTTGAATTTTTGGCTAAAAAGTTACTGAATCGATTTAAAGTTACTGAATCGTTTCGGATGGGATCATTCTATATGAACCAATATCGTCCTTGGATCAAATCGGCAACCACCATTCATGATACAAATGGAATCGTTGTTGTTGTTTCTACCAAGACAAAGTGGCTGGGGATCGGTAAAGTCTCCGGATCGGTTCAGAAAAATGCTACAGTGGAGGTTTAGGTTTCAAAATCAATGATTCGCTCATTTCACTGTCAATCAAAAAGGGATTCTGCCTCAGACAGATCATTCAATCATCATTCAGAAGCCGAGTGCCCGGGTCCGCTAGAACCCCAGAGACACTGGGCGTCCGATGGGGCAGGACAAAGCATGTACCAATCACCGTCTAAATTTGCGTAGTGGAACAACCCGCTCTACGCTTCCACCTCAAAGTCAGTAGGCGCTCAGAGTCTGTGTAAAAAAAAAAGTGCTGTGGGGCTGGATGGGGAGGAAGTGGTTACCTGTGATGAGTAGCTGATTCTGACCAAAAATGAAGGCATTCTAGCGCTTATTTAGTCAATGAAATGTACACACAGCACTACATATTTCACCACTTTTTTGTGAACATGGAAGCTGAGCTATCCATATACAACAATTTGGATTGTTGTATATCCAAATATACAACAATTTGGATTGTTGTATATGCTACAATGTAGCTTGTACATTGAAGATAATCCACCCCAATGGCGATTTCTTTCTATGCTTCTCAGGAGCACCACAACCACAGGAAGCAAAGCAGATGTCATTTGAACACACAGTAAACACAAACATTTCCCATGAGCTCACCACTCGTGGGAGGGGCCAAAGGGGTCGGGTGCAGAACAAGCAGGGTGGCGGCTTTTGGAATGTCACCTCTCTGGTAGGGAAGGAGCCTGGGCTGGTGCATGAGGTAGAGAAGTTCCGGCTAGATATAGTCGAACTCACCTTGAAGAAGGGCTTCTTGAACCAGTCCTCTCGAGAGGGGCTGGACATTATTCCATTCTGGTATTGCCAGCAATGAGAGGCGACGGGCAGGGGTGGCAATTCTTGTTGCCCCCCGACTCCAAACCTGTACGTTGGAGTTCAACCCGGTGAACGAGAGGGTAGTTTCCCTACGCTTTCGGGTGGGAGGACGAGTTCTGACTGTTGTTTGCGCTTATGCGCCAAACAGCAGTTCAGAATACCCGCCCTTTTTGGATTCCTTAGAGGGAGTACTGGAAAGTGCTTCCTTGCGGGATTCCCTTGTTCTCCTGGGGGACTTCAATGCTCATGTCGGCTGTGACAGTGAGACCTGTAGAGGTGTGATTGGGAGGAATCGCCCCCCTGATCTTAACCTGAGTAGTGTCTTGTTATTGGATTTCTGTGCCTGTCACGAATTGTCTATAACGAACACCATGTTCAAGCATAGGGGGGCCACATGTGCACTTGGCACCAGGACAACCTGGGCCGCAGTTCGATGATTGACTTTGTGGTCTTGTCGTCGGACTTGCGGCCACATGTTTTGGACACTCGGGTGAAGAGAGCGGCGGAGCTGTCAACTGATCACCACCTGGTGGCGAGTTGGTTCCGATAGCGGGGGAAGATGCCGGTGAGACGTGGCAGACCCAAACGCATTGAGAGGGTCTGCTGGGAACGTCTGGCAGAAGGAGTTTCAACTCCCACCTCCGGGAGAGCTTTGACCATAATTCGAGGGAGACAGCTGACCTTGGGTTCACCCGTAACACCAAAGGGCTGTGGAAAGTTGTACTATTGGTTAGACAGGTGGCTTCGGCAAGGAACGCTTCTAGCTTCGTCATATTCTGCAATTCCATGCCCACAGTGTAGTTTACGGCAGAGAAATATGCTTTACTTGCATTTGGTGTTTGTATTACAGAACTTCAATTTGTCATCCATCCATTTTCTTTGCCGCTTATCCTCGTTAGGGTCGCGGGTATGCTGGAGCCTATCCCAGCTGACTTTGGGCGAGAGGCGGGGTACACCCTGGACTGGTTGCCAGTCAACTGCGGAATTTATTTACACTTTATTTATTTTTACATTTTTTCCAGAAAGAAAAGAATAGAAGTACGTAGAGCTAAGGGTTAAGGGTTTTCATGTTGAAGACTTTTCTGAAACAACGGCGATGCCGTTGTTTACAATGCAAAAGTTGGATGTTGTTTTGATATAAATGTTATTTGTTTTTGTTTATATATACTGGGGGTACATCAAAATTGGTACCAAAATCCAATATTGAGGTACCAAGTATCGGGTCAAATGGCAAAGGCACCCTTCCCTCCCTGTCATTTTTTTCCATTGTACTTTTCTTAAAACGAGTGTTCAAATCTCGTTCTGTGTTGTCTTTGTGGGCCCAAACTGGTGTGTCGTCTCATCTGGTGATCTACTCATAGATAGACAGATACTTTGTTAATTTCCAAGGGAAATTTACATTTCAAGCAGCTCTCCAAAAATGTCATCCATCTATTTTCTTCCGCTTATCTGAGGTCGGGTCGCAGCAGTCCAGGGAAAGCCAAGACTTCCCTCCCCCCGGCCACTTTGTCCAGCTCCTCCCGGCGGATGCCGAGTTGTTCCCAGGTCAGTCGAGAGACATAGTCTCTCCAATGTGTCCCGGGTCGTCCCTGAGGCCTCCTACCGGTTGGATGTGCCCCAGGGAGGCGTTTGGGAGGCATCCTAAGCAGATGCCCGAGCCACCTCATCTGACTCCTCTCAACGCGGAGGAGCAGCGGTTCTACTCCGAGTCTCCTCCGGATGACAATGTTTCTCACCCTATCTCTAAGGGAGAGGCCAGCCTCCCTGCGGAGAAAACTCATTTTGGCCGCTTGTTCCCGCCATCTTGTCCTTTCGGTCACTACCCAAAGCTCATGAGCATAGGTGTCATAACATAGGTGTCAAATGTCATAATAAACTTTATCACATAAAACAATCAAGCATAGATAACAAAATATAGTAAAAAAAAGAAAACAAAATAAGAATAGAATAGAAAAAGTACATAAATAATACATAACTGTGACCACAACTATGCCCTTCTCATAGAATCTTATAAAACATTTTTTCGCCACCTTTGGCGCTCACGCAGGAGGAAAAAAGAAAGTACAACAAAGGACGCAGCTAAAAACAAAAACACAAAGTAGCAAATACAAGATGTCCTACTGGGAATGGCAGCAAGGAATTCTAAAAAAAGTAAACATGTAGCACGCAGATGAGACAAGGCGACAGATAAGCAAACCTTCCAGGTGACAGCGCAGACGAGGAGAACCAACATAACGAACCAGCACCGTCCAAGTGACGATGCTGGGCTTATGAACCCAACTAAGTGTAATAGCAAACAGCAGGGGGGCAAAGCGGCTGCCTCTCACCCCCCAGCGAGAAGTGCAACACATCAAAGCAAGAACCACAACGACTTCCTACACGCGGTAAGTAACGAGGTAGCCTACCACATGATGATGTGCACCAGTTTCATGGTTGCGTCGTTGAGGGCGTCAAAGAACTCCAGAAGGATGCGTCCCTTTTTGCCCATTTTCCCGATGACGAGGCCGAAAGCCACGCAAAACACAATGAGGCCCAAGACGTTGATTCCGTCCGAGTACGCCCCAATGATTTTGTAGTCTTGGGTGATGTTCTGACAACAACAAGAGAACAATTCAGCAACAACTCACGCTGAAAACACATACAAATATATATAATGCGGTCGTATTTCAGGCATAGAGTGACATGGTAATTTATTGTGATTCATTTGAATATTCAATTCATTTGAAAACCCTGATTAATCTTATCAAAAATGTTAATCATTTGACAGACCGACTAATAATAAAAACTTGTACTGTTTTTTTGGTGCCGTGTTACGAGTTTATTCTTGTAAAGGTACAATTTTATTCTCATCAAACTACCATTAGCTTCTCCCAGCACATTCTGTTATTTATGTCACGTTGCGATTGTTACGCTTGTAAAATGACAAACTTGATTATATTTTCATGCACATTTCGTGATTAAAAGTCCTAATTCTGTGGGGAAAAAAGTCATACTTTTACAAGAAAAAAGTATATTACGAGAACAAAAGTCATCATTCAACAACAATAAAACTAGTAATATTACCTTTGACCAAGGGCAAAGGTCACCCAAAATGTTTTTGTGTGTAGTTTAACAAGCAGAAAGCACTTGGAAATGCATATAAATGATGCACGAAAGGCATAACCCAACATTTAGGTGACTTCTACCGCCATTGATCGACGTGATTCTTGGCATGACTGAAAACCAGAAGGTGGTGGTTGCTCTAGCTGCCATGTTGTGTCACGACTTCAGTGAAAGCAGAAGTAACCCTAATTGTTCATTTAGCCCTTTCATTCCTCATCTATATGCATTTACAATGGTTTTATGCACTAAAACTATAATTATAAAGCATAACATTTCAGGATACACTTGGACTCACGCAGTGTATTAATAACGCAATAAGATGCAGCTCATCTTACTGTGTTATTAACCAGAAAATGCACGCAAATCAAGACAAAAATTATGGCACAAATTTCTGATGTTAAACACGCTAACCCAGGTGGTTCCCGTTTTGTTTTTCAAAATACTTTATTCTTGCACTGTTATGAAAACTTGAGTCTGTAACCATATTATTCTGGTAAAACCCCAACATACAACATTTACTACATGTCACCACATAGCGTGAGGGCCACACCCACCTCCATGGTGGCCATGACCGTTGTCACCAGTGGAGGAGTCGGAGTATTTGCGTACAAAAACTTTGCTGGCTCCAACTCTTTGCGCTTGGTCTTGTACTGGAGTGAAACGTAAACATTAGCAGAAGCATTATCTGTCAGTGACTCTAATCACGTCTACACTTGTATGTACGCTTACCTGTTGAAAGCAAGCCTGCACCAAATTTTCGGGGAACATGTTTCTGTTGATGGGAGATAAAAATGTTAGCTACTTATTATGCTCGTACAACAGTTACAATGTTTAAATGTTATTTAAAAGTTATTTTTACACCTGTGTTCATCAAAATTGTAAAAAAAAAAAAAAAAAAAAGCTTGATAGAGGTTCCATAATGGCAAAAGTTTGACCTTGGAAGAGATGATTGTTACATTATTTCCTCTGGGAGGAAAAGTCGAAGGGGGGAAAAATATTAATTCATTAATTACCAAAATTAGCATAGCATGGAAGAGATATGCACACAAAAACTGAAAATAAAAACTACAAAATGTATTCAAAATTTTTATGGCATACAGTAAATTATAATTCCTTAATGGTATAACCCAAACCAATAGTTGAATAAATATAATATTAAACCATCCATTAGTAATACATTATTTTTATATTTTCACATATGTATTTTTTATTATTACTACAAGTAAATTTTCAAGCTACCTTATGAGTATAACCCTATACCAGGGGTCGGCTCTTCAGCCTCCTTGTTGCAGCTCCTTTTGCTAAGCGCAGTGATTTTTTTTTTCAACATCCAAGTAGGTGAAATGTGGGGTGTCGAAAAGAATGTGAAATATCTGACTCGCCGCCAAGTCCATGAATGCAACTAGACTGTCTTCTGACTGCTGATTGGATGAGCAAGGGAGGGGGAGGTAGGCTAGTGTATCAGTAAGTCTCACTGAATGGGAGAGAAAAAAAAGGTGAAGGAGTTTTGAGCTGAGTCCAAAACAAGCTACTGTGCAGCAAAATAAAAGAACGTAATAAACGTGAGCATAGCAATATGTTTTATAACGAGAAGTGCGCTGTGGCTATATGCTCACAGCCCATGACACGCTAATCGCCGAGGTTGGTAACTCCAGGAGAGGCAGGGTATGTGCTGCAGCAGTTGACTGACTGAGCACTCACAGCTCAGAACAATATTTGCTTTCACTTTCACTAAAGTTGGATGTTGGATATTCAGCTACGTAGCTACAGCGGTAGTCCTCCCTCACCGTGCCTGGACTGCTCTCTCATGTTGCGGTGAGCTCGTGCGGGAAGTGCCGCTCTAACCTAGGAACCGTCAATAAATTACTGTTTTGGTAAAGAAAAATGCAAATACCAGAAAAATCTCCCGATCCCAACAACATTAGGAAAAGTCTTTATATTTTTCTCCAGTGGATTTGAGAAAATAAGGTTTGGAAAGTACAAGAAAATGGCCAAGTTGACAACACTAGGCTGTACATGAGATGGGAAGCCATTCAGAGTTCGAGAATACAAAAAATAATCATTCATAAAAATATCAGAGCATTCCTATTTCAAAAAATTCCGAAAATAAAAGAACGTCTCTCTTTGCAAAGACAAGAACAGGATCAATAGAATGGTTATTGATGACAATTCAGTGCAAGATAAGCGGTATTGATCAAACAACACTGACATGCAAATATATTAACTCTGATTGGCTTTTTTATCTTAAAGTTGGCTACATATTTTTTCATTCTTTTTCCACAAATCGGTTTAGCGTTTAAATTAGCTCAGAGTAGGTTTACTGGTATAGCTGCACTTTTGTTTGTTGAATTTTGTAGTTTAAGTAACATTACAAAAGATTAAAATTTTCAAAAGTTTAAGTTCTGTAATGTTTTGCAGCTCCCGAACATTTTTTTCTACTGGAAGAGGAGACAAAATGGCTCTTTTGATGGTAAAGGTTGCCAACTCCTGCCCTATACAGTCCATCCATCCATCCATTTTCCACCGCTTATCCGGGTCCGGGTCGCGGGGGCAGCAGCTTCAGTAGGGAAGTCCAGACTTCCCGGTCCCCAGCGACCTCTTCCAGCTCCATCGGGAGGACACCAAGGCGTTCCCAGGCCAGCTGTGAGACATAGTCCCTCCAGCGTGTCCTAGGTCTTCCCGGGGGCCTTCTCCCGACTGGGCATGCCCGAAACACCTCACCAGGGAGGCGCCCGGGAGGCATCCGGACTAGATGCCCGAGCCACCTCAACTGGCTCCTCTCGATGTGAAGGAGCAGCGGCTCTACTCTGAGCTCCTCCCGGATGGCCGAGCTCCTCACCCTATCTCTTAGGGTGAGTCCAGCCACCCTACGAAGGAAACTCATTTCCGCCGCTTGTATCCGCGATCTCATTCTTTCGGTCATGACCCATAACTCATGACCATAGGTGAGGGTGGGAACGTAGATCGATCGGTAAACAGAGAGCTTTGCCTTCCGGCTCAGCTCTCTCTTCACCACGACGGTCCGGTACAGCGACCGCATTACTGCAGATGCTGCACCGATCCGTCTGTCGATCTCACGCTCCAACCTTCCCTCACTCGTGAACAAGAACCCGAGATACTTGAACTCCTCCACCTGAGGCAAGACCTCACTCCCAACCCGGAGGGTACAGTCCACCCGTTTCCGACTGAGAACCATGGCCTCGGATTTGGAGGTGCTGAGTCTCATCCCAGAAGCTTCACACTCAGCTGCAAACCGCTCCAGTAAACGCTGAAGGTCACAGCCTGATGAGGCCATAAGGACCACATCGTCTGCAAATAGCAGAGACGAGATCCTAAGGTCACCAAGCTGGACTCCCTCAACACCTTGACTGCGCCTAGAAATTCTGTCCATGAAGATTATGAACAGAATCGGTGACAAAGGGCAGCCTTGGCGGAGGCCAACGTTCACCGGAAACAAGCTCGACTTACTGCTGGCAATGCGAACCAGGCTCCTGCTTCGATTGTACAAGGACCGAATGGCACGTAGAAGCGGACCATCAATCCCGTACTCCCGGAGCACCCCCCACAGGACACCACGAGGGACACGGTCGAATGCCTTTTCCAGGTCCACAAAGCACATGTAGACTGGTTGGGCAAACTCCCACATACCCTCGAGTACCCTTGCAAGGGTGTAGAGCTGGTCCAGTGTTCCGCGACCGGGACGAAAACCACATTGCAGCTCCTCTAACCGAGGTTCGACTAACGGTCGTACCCTTCTCTCCAGCACCCTGGAGTAGACTTTCCCAGGAAGGCTGAGGAGTGTGATCCCCCTATAGTTGGAACACACCCTCCGGTCACCCTTTTTAAAAATGGGGACCACCACCCCGGTCTGCCAGTCCAGAGGTACTGTTCCTGACTTCCATGCAATGTTGTAGAGGCGTGTCAACCAACACAGTCCTCCAACATCCAGAGCCTTGAGAAATTCTGAGCGGAACTCGTCTACCCCCGGAGCCTTGCCACTGGGGAGTGATTTGACTACCCCAATTACCTCAGCCACGGTGATAGAACTGTCCACGTACGTATCCTCAGACTCTGCTTCCTCTATGGAAGGCATGTCAGTGGGATTGAGAAGGGCCTCGAAGTATTCCTTCCACCGACCAACTATATCCACAGTCGTGGTCAGCAAGCCCCCGTCCGCACTGTAAACAGTGTGAACTGGGGGCTGCTTCCCCTTTCTGAGGTGTCGGACGGTTTGCCAGAACCTCTTCGAGGCCGACCGAAAGTCGTGCTCCATAGCCTCACCGAACTCCTCCCACACCCGAGTTTTTGCCTCGACCACCGCCGAAGCCGCGTGCCGCTTGGCCTGCCGGTACCTGTCAGCTGCTTCGGGAGTCCCGCAAGCCATCCATGCTTGATAGGACTCCTTTTTCAGCTTGACGGCAGCCCTAACCCCCGGTGTCCACCATCGGGTTCGGGGCTTGCCACCACGACTGGCACCGACCACCTTGCGGCCGCAACCACAACTGGCTGCCTCAGCAATAGAGGCACGGAATACGGCCCATTCGGACTCAATATCCCGGTCCTCCCTCGAAATGCAGGCGAAGCTCTGCCGGAGATGAGAGTTGAAGACTCGACGAACGGGAGATTCTGCCAGACGTTCCCAGCACACCCTCACTACGCGTTTGGGTCTGCCAGGTCTGTCCGGCATCCTTCCCCGCCATCTAATCCAACTCATCACCAGGTGGTGGTCAGTTGACAGCTCAGCCCCTCTCTTCACCCGCGTGTCCAGAACATACGGACGCAGGTCTGATGATACGACCACAAAGTCGATCATAGACCTGCGACCTAGGGTGTCCTGGTGCCAAGTGCACTTATGGGCATCCTTATGTTCGAACATGGTGTTCGTTATGGACAAACTGTAGTTCGCACAGAAGTCCAGCAACAACACACCGCACGGGTTCAGGTCAGGGAGGCCGTTCCTCCCAACCACGCCCCTCCAAGTCACACTGTCATTGCCCACATGGGCGTTGAAGTCTCCCAGTAGAACTATGGAGTCACCAGCTGGGGTGCTCTCCAGAACCCCTCTGATAGACTCCAAGAAGGCTGGGTACTCTGAACTGCCGTTCGGCGCATAGGCACAAACCACAGTCAGGACCCTTTCCCCAGCCCTAAGGCGTAGGGAAGTAACCCTCTCGTTTACTGGGGATGACTCCAACACAGAGGCACCAAGCCGGGGGGCTAACAATAAGCCCACACCAGCTCGCCGCCTCTCCCCAGCGGCAACTCCAGAGAAGAACAAGGTCCAGCCCCTCTCAAGGAGTTTGGTTCCAGAGCCTAAACTGTGGGTTGAGGTGAGTCCGACTATATCTAGTCGGAATCTCTCCGCCTCTTCCACAAGCTCGGGCTCCTTCCCCACCAGAGAAGTGACATTCCATGTCCCAAGAACCAGATTTGGTCGCCGAAGCCCAGGTCGCCCGGACACCCGCCCTCGACCACTGCCCAAATCACACAGCACCGGACCCTTATGCTTGCCCCTGCAGGTGGTGGGTCTGCGGGGGGGAGTTCCCGTGCGGCTTCTTCGGGCTAGGCCCGGCCAGGTCCCACGGGTGAAGACCTGACCACCAGGCGCTCGCCTGCGAGCCCCTCCCCCAGGCCTGGCTCCAGGGTGAGGCCCCGGTATCCCACGTCCGGGCGAGGTGCGGTCACTCCTAATGTTTCTCTTCATATGGGTCTTCTGAATCACTCTTAGTCTGGCTCGTCACCTAGAACCTGTTTGCCTTGGGAGACCCTACCAGGGGCATAAAGCCCCCGACAACATAGCTCCTAGGATCACTCGGGCACTCAAACCCCTCCACCGCGGTAAGGTGGTGATTCACGGAGGGGCCCTATACAGTCATTATTATTAATTGTATATTATCACTTCAGTATTTTTTATTACAAAAAGTAGATAATGTTTTGTCACCGGTATAGCACTATGCAATAATGAATTAAACATCATATTAATTCATTCATTAGTTTTTTTATTATCATTATATCATTAATTTGGAAATAATCAAAGTTAATGTAATTCAGTTTATTGTACTACAAAATAAAATATGTTAGTCTTGACCACTGACACAATTGTAATGAATATCTATAAACGTGTCTGGTTAAGTATTTGTATTATTACTGCAGAGTAATTTCAACAACTATACTCTGTGTATTATGTAAAATAAAAATATATAATAATGTATTGCTCCTCCCTGAGTCACCACCTTATCGTGGTGGAGGAGTTTGCGTGTCCCAATGATCCTAGTTGTCGGGGGCTGTCATGCCCCTGGTAGGGTCACCCGTGACAAACAGGTCCTAGGGGAGGGACCAGACAAAGAGTGGCTCAAGAGACACCAATGATGAATAATACAAATGGACCAAGATTTCCCTCGCCTGGACGCGGGTCACCGGGACCCCCCTCTGGATGCAGGCCTGGAGGTAGCAAGCACCTGGTGGCCGGGCCTGCACCCATGGGGCTCGGTCGAGCACAGTCCAAAGAGGCAACGCGGGTCGCCCTTCCCATGAGCTCACAACTCGTGGGAGGGGTCAAAGGGGTCAGGTGCAGGGTCAGCTGGATAGCGGACAAAGGTGGGAGCCTTGGCTGTCCGATCCTCGGCAACAGAAGCTAGCTCTGGGTACGTGGAATGTCACCTCTCTGGTGGGGAAGGAGCCTGAGCTGGTGCATAAGGAGGAAAAGTTCCGGCTAGATATAGTTGGACTCACCTCCACGCACAGCAAGGGCTCTGGAACTAGTCCTCTCAAGAGGAGCTGGACTTTATTCCACTCTGGCATTGCCAGCAATGAGAGGCGACGAGCCGGGGTGAGGGTCTTGTTGCCCTGTCGAATCTCGCATTCAGGAGGAGCAGTGTGGTTTTCGTTCTCGTCGTGGAACTTTGGATCAACGCTATACTCTAGACAGGGTCCTTGAAGGTGCATGGGAGTTTGCCCAACCAGTCTACATGTGTTTGTGGACTTGTGGAGAAGGCATTCGAAGGTGTCATTCGGGGAGTATTGTGGGAAGTGCTCCCGGAATATGGGGTACCGGACCACCTAATTCAGGCGGTTCGTTCCCTGTATGCCCGATGTTAAGAGTTTGGTTCGCATTGCCGGACCCCTTTCCAGTCAGGGTTGGACCCTGCCAGGGCTGCCCTTTGTCACCGATTCTGTTACTGCTACTTTCATGGACAGAATTTCTAGGCGCAGCCAGGGCGATGAGGGGTTTCAGTTTGGTGGCCACAGGATTGGGTCTCTGCTTTTTGCGGATGATGTGGTCCTGCTGGCTTCATCGAGCAGTGACCTTCAACATTCGCTGGGTCGGTTCGCAGCTGAGTGTGAAGCGGCTGGGATGAGAATTAGCACCTCCAAGTCCAAGTCCATGGTCCTCACCGGGAAAAGGGTGGAGTGCCATCTTCGGGTCGGTGATGAGATCCTGCCCCTAGTGGAGGAGTTTAAGTATCTCGAGGTCTTGTTCACGAGTGAGGGAAGGATGGAACATTGGTGCGGCGTCTGCAGTGATGCGGACTCTGCACCGGTCTGTCGTGGTGAAGAGGGAGCTTAGCTGAAAGGCAAAGCTCTCAATTTACTGGTCGATCTACGTCGCTACCCTCACCCTAACCCTATGGTTATGAGCTTTGGGTAGTGACCGAAAGGACAAGATTGCAGGTACAAGCGGCCGAAATGAGTTTTCTTTAAGGCTCTCCCTTAAAGATAGGGTGAGAAGCACTGTCATCCGGGAGAGACTCGGAGTAGAACTGCTGCTCCTCCGCATTGAGAGGAGCCAGATGAGGTGGCTTGGGCATCTGGGATGCCACCTGGACGCCTCCCTTGTCCGACCGGTAGGAGACCTCGAGGAAGACCCAGGACACGTTGAAGAGACTATGTCTGTCGGCTGGCCTGGGAACGCCTCGGGATCCGCCGGGAGGAGCTGGACGAAGTGGCCGGGGAGAGGGAAGTCTGGGCTTCCCTACTTAGGCTGCTGCCCCTGCGACCCGACTTCAGATAAGAGGAGAAAAATGGATGGATGGATGGATGGATGAAATAATGCATTGCATTTTTATTTACAGTATATCTACTGTGTATACACATACACTCTAAAATATTGCTATAACGTGCTTTATAAAGTGTTTGAAATGATTAGTAAGATGTCTTGCGCAAATTGACCTGAGGAGGTCCAGCAGCGTGTCGACGGTGGTGACGTTGGGCGTGGTTCCGGCTCGGTCTATGTGCTGGGCTGTTTGAGACACTCCCGGTTTGATAGTCATCACCAGAATAATGCCTGCAGGTGTGAAAGCATTTTTTGACACTTTTTCAAGAAGGAATAAAGACTTGAGTGTCTCATGGTGACGACAATTCAACCCTGGAACAGACTAAAATGCATTTCTTCAGCCGTCGCCTCACCAAGAATGACAGCTATGATGGTCGTTGAGAAGTAATAAACAACAGCTCGTAGTCCTATCTTGCCCGAGACTTCAGAGTCCAAGGCTGCTACACCTGCACACGACAACGACAACAATAGTCTGTAACGGAGCGTTGGCATATAGCTAAAGCAGCTTACCTGTTATCATGCTGGAGATAATCAACGGGAGGATGACTAGCTTTAGCATTCGCATCAAAATCTCCCCTGGGAAGCCAAAATACTGCTTGTGGAGATGCGACAGGGAGGCGTATTCTCTGACCGCCACGCCCAGACTGATCCCTGCAACGTAGTTAGCATTAGCCACATGCTTACAGTTACATGTACAGTGGAAACTCGGTTGGAGCATTTGTGGGCATCAGTACGGTTTTATGTCAAAAAAGAGTACAACAGATGCAGTATTTGCTTTGAGGATGTTGATGGAGAAGTACAGGGAAGGTCAGAGGGAGCTGCATTGTGTTTTTGTAGATCTGGAGAAAGCTTAAGACAGGGTGCCCAGAGAGGAACTGTGGTATTGTATGAGGAAGTCTGGAGTGGCAGAGAAGTATGTTAGAGCGGTGCAGGACATGCACGAGGACTGTAAGACAGTAGTGAGGTGTGCTGCAGGTGTGACAGAGGAGTTCCGAGTGAAGGTGGGACTCCATCAGGGATTAGCTCTGAGCCCCTTCTTGTTTTCTATGGTGATGGACAGGCTGACGGACGAGGTTAGACAGGAATCTCCATGGACTGTGATGTTTGCAGATGACACTGTGATATGTAGTGAGAGCAGGGAAGATGTTGAGGAGAAGCTTGAGGGGTGGAGGTTTGCCCTGGAAAGAAGAGGAATGAAAACAGAGTACATGTGTGTAAATGAGAGGGACCCAAGTGGAAGAGTGAGGTTACAGGGAGAAGAGATAAAGAAGGTGGAGGATTTTAAGTACTTAGGGTCAACAGTCCAGAGCAATGGAGAGTGTGGAAAAGAGGTGAAGAAGCGTGTGCAGGCAGGATGGAATGGGTGGAGAAAAGTGTCGGGTGTGATGTGTGATAGAAGAGTTTCAGCTAAAATGAAAAGAAAGGTGTACAAAACTGTGGTGAGACCAGCGATGGTGTTTGGTTTAGAGACAGTGCCGCTGAGGAAATGA
Source organism: Oostethus manadensis (assembly GCA_024372805.1). Classification (NCBI taxonomy): domain Eukaryota; kingdom Metazoa; phylum Chordata; class Actinopteri; order Syngnathiformes; family Syngnathidae; genus Oostethus; species Oostethus manadensis. The sequence continues at coordinate 486,901 of QODF01000209.1, forward strand.
CAGGAGGCAGAGCTGGAGGTAGCAGAGATGAAGATGCTGAGGTTCTCTTTGGGTGTGACCAGGATGGACAAGATCAGGAATGAGTACATCAGAGGGACAGCACATGTTACAGGTTTCGGAGATAAAGTCAGAGAGGCCAGATTGAGATGGTTGGGACATGTCCAGAGAATAGATAGTGAATATATTGGTAGAAGGATGCTGAGTTTTGAACTGCTAACTACTACAATTTTTTGGTAAAAATACTGTAAAATTAAAACAACTTTTCTGGCAATTATACAATTTCATTTTTGCAACAAATCTGGTTTCAAAAATTCTAACTTTTTTCTGGCAGTATTATGAGTGAGTTCAGTTTTGTATCCTTAATATCTTTAAAAACATTAAAAAACAGGCTTTTTTCTTTTGTAGTTATTTTAATTTTTTCCTGTACAATCATGTCTTTTCATTTTCCATTCCATTTTCTTCCGCTTATCCGGGTCCGGGTCGCAAGGGCAGCAGTTTCAGTAGGGAAGTCCAGACTTCCCGGTCCCCGGCGACCTCTTCCAGATCCACCGGGAGGACACCAAGGCGTTCCCAGTCCTGCTGTGAGACATAGTCCCTCCAGCGTGTCCTAAGTCTTCCCGGGGGCCTTCTCCCGGCTGGGCATGTCCGAAACACCTCACCAGGTAGGCGCCTGGGAGGCATCCGGACTAGATGCCCGAGCCACCTCAACTGGCTCCTCTCGATGTGAAGGAGCAGCGGCTCTACTCTGAACTCCTCCAAGACGGCCGGACTACGCACCCTATCTCTTAGGGTGAGACCAGCCACCCTATGGAGGAAACTCACTTCCCGCGCTTGTATCCGCGATCTCGTTCTTTCGGTCATGATCCATAACTCATGACCATAGGTGAGGGTGGGAACGTAGATCGATCGGTAAACAGAGAGCTTTGCCTTCCGGCTCAGTGAAGTCTTGCCTCAGGTGGAGGAGTTCAAGTATCTCGGGGTCTTGTTCACGAGTGAGGGGCGGTTGCTAACCACTAACCACTGAGTGATAACCACTCAGCCACCGTGCGGCGTATTTTCCATCTTGTATTGTCAAATTTATTCTTGTATCATTACTATTTCTGAAAATGTTTAAATTTTTTAAAAAACACTGATATGACTTTTTTCTAATAGTATCATTACAAATTCAAACGGTATCATTCCTAGGGGTGTGTCACAAAACCTCGCAAGATTAAAAGTGACAAGATTTGTCATTCAGAAAAAAAACGTCTCGTAGGCACCGGGCCTGGGACGATATTAAATTAACTAGCCGATCACATAGTAAATGAACTTTTGCAAGTCGTGATATATTGCCATGTGCATGCATGCCTCCAAACAGGCAAGAAAAGAGTTCAGCCTGTGCATTGGTCTCAGCAATGTGCGCCTTTTTGTCAGCCATGCGGTCTCTTAGTCTTGCTGGGTGGAGGCGGGGCTGCCAGCATGCAGAAGAGTGTCCGATAGTAGACATTTAAAAAGTAAATTGACTATATTATCTTTTTTTATTATACTTATCTTAAAGTAGGGTTGAAATGCCATCTCTTCCTGTAGACCCACAGCCTTTTTAGACTTTTCTGAACATTTTCAACATTTAAAATGGTTTAAACAGAGAAACATTTGACTTTATATGCAAAAGTTTCCAATTCAGGTGTCCCAATTTTCCTAAGAGTTTTAATAAAATTAACGTAACTTTATTCTTGTGTCATTACAATTCATTTAATCATTTTTAACATTTAAAAACACTCACGTGTGGGCGGAGGGGTGAGACATTGCCGAGAGCTGCTTCACTAACACCTCGTAAAAATCATTTTCAGATGAGAAGCCTACATCAACGAGTACCTTTAGCCAAGTCTTGCATGATAAACCACATTTTTAAATAACAATACTCGCCTTTTGATGAGGTATAAGGCTCGCAATTGGAAAAACGAGAATTGTGCTGTTCATACTGGCATGAAAAAAATCCGATACAGGTCACGCTGACCTGCAGTGTGAAGCAGTATCTTCACTTCAAAAGGTAAACCTAATTTGTTTTTTCTGCATTAGGGTGAGTTCATGGTTTCTTTTTCATATGTCATAAAGCCATTAAGAGGGGTGCAGCCTGTCCCATGACAGAAACTATGTGCCCCCACCCCCGTTATTATTTAATTGCAAATTTTATTAGTAGTAACATATCACAGCAGCCCCCTGGCAGTCGAGGGACATTGGAATTGCCCTGACTTTTGCCTTTTATACGGCATCCCTGGACAATAGCACTCCTTAGAAATAAAGGGGTTCGATATCGGAATCGGAAATTGAGAGCTGAACGGCATATCGGATAGGATGTATGTAATGTATGTAAATGTTTACAGTGGCGTACCCCTTCGGACATTTGATGAGAAGCCATGTACCCCTTACGTCCTGCGCACTTCAAAAACAAACGTTTTATCTTCACCCACTTGAAATATTGATCATATTGGATTGGTTAATTGATTTGATAGTAATTTCGGGTCACACATTCGCAATTGACGTTTCACACGAGCCCTAATAAATGCTGTAGATACGGAATCATCTTACAAATCTTTTATTCCGGTCAGATTCTGGCATTCTTCCATTTTGAAGGGCTTGAATTTGATGGCTATGGTTTAAATCTGCATATTCATTTATCACCCAACTGAAAAGGAAAGTTTAACAATCTTGATAAGTACAAAACTCCATACAACAACCAACCAAGCCTGGTTTTGGGGGAGTATCCCCACTCACAGTGACAGGTTTCCAATATGAAAACACATTTAATGCACAAAATAGTCATCAAACGTACTTATTTGTTCATATGATGCACACACAGCAATAAACATGCTGCTGTCTACTTTCTGATCCTTGAGGCGTTCAGGTGCACTCGTAATTGAGAGTGCTAATTAATTGTTTAGCCTCCCCTTATTACAAATGGCGTACCCTTGGGGTTCAAAGACTTTAGTCTCTCAATTTCACGTTCTGTTTTATGTTGTTTGTTTTTTGTCCAGAAAATATTTTTGACACAACAAATGGACACTAAACCGTCACGCCAGTCTGGTCACGTCACCTCCGCCTGTGCGCGGTCCGTTGTACTAGCACGGCGACGGACACGTTCTATGGCGGCACCTCCGTGCATGCACGAGAGCTCGTTAGCAAGGCGGTACCTAGCATCACCGAGACCACCGTGGCGAGCAGGAGCCAGTTCTTCTTCAGCAAGCCCTTCAAATTGACGCGTCGGCGCCGCCGCTGTTGCTTGTTGGCCGTCACGTCCATGGTGCTCCGGCAAACACACGAAAGGGCAGCCGAACCCCGCACTGGCGCCCTGCTAACACAAACAAAAAGATCAAATGAAGGCTGCGGTCGGGATGTCGCCAGCAGACTACTCCAGAATCCTTGAAGGGTGTGCGCGCGTGCAGGGAAGGGAGGAAGGGAGGGAGGGAGGGAGCGACACTCAAGTGTCCTTGTGAGGCTAGGAGAGAAAAAACATTTTAGACCGCTACCGTTCACTATACCCTCTGCGGGGGCGGCTTTCATATTCATTGTTTATTTCGCATTTATATATATATATAAATATAAAAACATATTAAGCCCTCCTGAACCAAACTTACTGATCATTACATAAATAATAGCATTTATTGTGCCTGTTTAACTATTTCTCGCATTATGACTAACTATCTCATAATTAGGACTTTCAGATGTCATAATTATGATTTAAAAATGCCAGAAAATAACTACAACAAATAATAATAATAAATATAAATACACTTTTGAAAACACATCAGATGTAAACGGGGGGGATGATGTTGAATATCTTTCCTGATAATAAGTAGGTGAAGTATTAGTAACAAAATGAGGCCCCAACATTTGATTGAAATGAAAATGATCACCCTATAGAGGGGGGGAAATCAAAGATACCCCCAAAACTGAAAGTGAAAAAATGATGCAGCAGACTGGTCCATTTTGCCAAAATGTCATTGTAGCAACTCCAAATGATTGACAGTAGTTTGTGTGGCTCCCACGTGCTTGTACGCATGCCTGACAACGTCGGGGCATGCCCCTAATGAGACCACGGATGGTGTCCTGGGGGATCTCCTCCCAGATCTGGACCACTGAGCTCCCGGATAGTCTGAGGAGCAACCTGGCGGCGCCGGATGGACCTAAACATAATGTCCAAGACGTGTTCTATTGGGTTCAGGTCAGGTATTAATTGGTATCAAATCCTTCATCCTCCAGGAACTGCCTGCATACTCTAGCCACATGAGGTTGGGCATTGTCGTGGACCAGGAGGAACCCAGGTCCCACTGCACCAGCGTAGGTTCTGACAACGGGTCCAAGGATTTCATCCCGGTACCTAATAGCAGTCAGGGTGCCATTATCTAACCTGTAGAGGTCTGTGTGTCCTTCAAGGAATATGCCTCCCCAGACCATCACTGACCCACCACCAAACCAGGCATGCTGAATGATGCTGCAGGCAGCTTTACGTTCTCCACGGCATCTCCAGACCCTTTCATGTCTGTCACATGTGCTCAAGTTGAACTTGCTCTCATCGGTGAAGAGCACAGGGTGCCAGTGGCGTAGTTGCCAATTCTGGTGGTCTATGGCAAATGCCAATCCAGCTCTACGGTGCTGGGCAGTGAGCACAGGGCCCACTACATGACGTTGGGCTCTCAAGCCACCCTCATGGAGACTGTTTCTGATTGTCTGGTCAGAAACATTCACACCAGTGGCCTGCTGGATCTCATTTTGTAGGGCTCTGGCAGTGCTCATCCTGTTCCTCCTTGCACAAAGGAGCAGAACTACTCTGCTGAGAGTTGAGGACCTTATACAGCCCTGCCCAGCTCTCCTGGAGTAACTACCTGTCTCCTGGAATCTCCTCCATGCTCTTGGGACTGTGATGGGAGACACAGCAAACCTTCTTGCAACGGTACGTATTAATGTGCCATCCTGGAGGAGTTGGACTACTTGTGCAACCTCTGTAGCGTCCAGGTAGCGCAGCATGCTATCAACAGAGATGTTGATCCAAGCCAAATGAAAAACTACAGCAGTAGAAAGTCAGTCAGTAAAAAATCAGCCAAAAGAGATGAGGAGTCAGTGGTCTCAACCTGGAAAAGCATTCTTGTTTTGGGGTCTGTCTCATTGTTGCCCCTCTGATGCTTCTGTTGTTGATTTCATGAACAACAAAGCAGCTGGAACTGATGAACAACCCCCTCTGCTACTTAACTGACCACATCAATATCCCAGACGTTTGACTGATAGCTTACTATACTCTGATTAAAAAGTCTTCCTTTCAGTTTTTTGTGCAGTATACATACGCTATAAAGCCCCCTGACACAAAAGTATTGATCATGAAATAAATAGTCAGTAGATTGTAAAATACTGTGATAGATGGATTTTATAAGGATGCGTCTGGCTTTTTTTTTAGCTTACCATTTGCAGCTTGTTGCACACAAAATGGACCATCAGTAATTTAACTTAAGAACGTAGTGAAAGTGTCAGGGAATGTTTTGGAGTTGACGGCTAAACTCTGGTGACCTCTTCCAGCTCCACCGGGAGGACAATAAGGTGTTCCCAGGCCAGCTGTGGGACATAGTTCTTCCAGCGCGTTCTAGGTCTTCCCCGGGGCCTTCTCTCAGCTGGGCATGGTCAGAACACTTCACCAGGGAGGCACAAGGGAGGCATCTGGACTAGATGCTATCAATCTTGCAACACAGAACCCAGCGGCCTGCGTTCGCTGTCAAATAAGCAGCTCATGAGATGACGGGGTCCTGCTGCTGGGGTGACTGCAGGTCAGCAAGGGACAGGGAAGGCAAAGAATCCTGGCCAGGAGGCTTCAAGGAGGTGAGGTGATTTGGCAAGGGAGGTTGCACCCTGCCGAGGAGCGCTGTCTCACTCGTCCAAAACGGTAAGATGAGAAGCGACATCCTCTTCGGACATTGAGCGCTCGATTGCAGCAAGGCGATAGGAACCCCTCAGTGATTGTGGCTGGCAAGTGAGGGGCAGGGTCCAAACAGACCCAACATGTTTGTCGGTTGGGTTCAGGATCATTGGGATTTACCCATCACCTTACAAGGGTGTCACAACCTGTCCAACAATGTCTTTAGGGGTTGAATGGGAAGAAGTGGGCTCCACGAGGACAGTGGCCCCAGAGGTTCCCCAAGTGGTGCAAGTTTGATAGCCTGCCTGCCTCAACAACAAGACTGAGAAGACCTGGGTTCGAATCTGGCCTGGCTCTTGATCTTCTCTCCGGATTGACACCAATGAAGCAGGTAAAATCAGAATAGGGTATGATAAGTGACTGAATGGAAAAGTACATTTTGTGGTTAAAGCTAGTCTGAGGTCTCTAACATAAGGTGGTATAAACCGGCACTGATATTTTGCGCAATTTTTCAGTGCTAATCGTGACTTTGCTGGCATTGCCTGGTCATGCTCACCTGAATGAACCATTTCAAAGTAAAATGCAAAAAAATGAAAGATAGCTCGATATTTTACTTACCATGTTTTTTCTAGCGTTACCGTCCGATGGATGTGGAGGAAGCACGACTCTTTGCCTGTATATAGCAACACGTCTGGAATGTTCTGGCAGGAGAACTTTCCCTCGCAAGACACTTTTGGCATTTAAAAGGTTTCAGTCTTATCTGTCAGATCGCCTCCAGTTTCTATTCATTAGTAATACAGAATCCAGACACGTGAAGGGCAATCATGGTATCCCTCAGGGTTCTGTGCTAGGACCGGTATTATTCAGACTTTACCTGTCCCCTTTAGGTGATGTCGGTATAAAACACTCGGTGCATTTTCATTGCTGTGCGGGTGACACACAAGTGTACTTTAATCAATGAAAGCTAACCGAGCCAGTCAGCTGTCCAAACTCCTGAGAGCTGCATGACTTTAAACGTTTGACTATTAAACTCAGATGAAAGTGAAATCCTAGACCTTGGTTTCCCAGCACCTCAGAGACAAGCTTGCAAATGATATTAGTGCCCTAGATGGTCTTGACCTCCCCCACCACAATACAGTCAGACACCTTGGTGTCATCTTCCATTCCTCTTCCCACTTTGTCCAGCTCCTCTCGGCGGATCCCGAGTCGTTCACCGGCCAGCTGAGACACATGGTCTCGCCGTGTCCTGGGTCTTCCCCGAGGTCTCCTACCAGTCGGACGTGCCCTGAACACGTCCTCAAGGAGGCGTCTGGGAGGCATCCTAACCAGAGGGCCACGTCATCTGGTTCCTCTCGATGTCGGGGAACCAGCGCTTGTACTCTTGAGACTCTCCCCGATGACAGTACATCTAAACTTATCTCTAAAGGAGAGCCAAGCCATCCCTGCAGAGAAAACTCATTTCGGACGCTTGTACACGCGATCTTGTCCTTTCGGTCACTACCCAAAGCTCATGACCATAGGTGAGGGTAGGAATGTAGATCGACCGGTAAATTGAGAGCTTTGCCTTTCGGTTTAGCTTTCTCTGCACAACGACAGACCGGTGCAGAGTCCGCATCACTGCAGACGCTGCACCAATCCGCCTGTCCATCACACGTTCTCCTCCACTTGGGGTAGGACCTCATCCCCGACCTCGATACTTAAACTCCTCCACTTGAGGCAGGACCTCATCACCGACCCGAAGATGGCACTCCACCCTTTCCCGGGCGAGAACCATGGACTCGGATTTGGAGGTGCTGATTCTCATCCCAGCCGCGAACCGATCCAGTGAGTTGAAGGTCACTGCTCGATGAAGCCAACAGGACCACATCATCTGCAAAAAGCAGAAACCCAAACCTGCAGCCACCAAACTGAAACCCCTCAACGCCCTGGCTGCGCCTAGAAATTCTGTCCATGAAAGTAGTGAACAGAATCGGTGACAAAGGGCAGCCCTGGCGGAGTCCAACCCTGACTGGAAATAGGTCCGACTTATTGCCGGCAATGCGGGCCAAACTGACACCGGTCATACAGGGAACGAACCGCCTGGATTAGGTGTTCCGATACCCCATATTCCCGGAGCACTCCCCGAGGAACACAATCGAATGACTTCTCCAAGTCCACAAACACATGTAGACTGGTTGGGCAAACTCCCATGCACCCTCAAGGACCCTGCCGAGGGTATAGAGCTGGTCCACAGTTCCACGACCAGGACGAAAACCACACTGCTCCTCCTGAATCCGAGATTCGACTTTCTGGCGGGAGTTCATAGACTCTGAACCCCCGTGTGTGTGCAGTAGTGAGTCCGCTCGCCATAACAGGCCACACACAGGACAAAACCTGAGCCAAAGCTTTGTTTGCTTTTCTTTGTTGACATAACTGCTGCCCTCCATTCAATTTATGACAAGCAATGCCTTCTCTGCAGGCCGAAACACTATCAGAAGCACTGACCTACTTTTAAATGTAATTCAGTTGCGTGTTTCTTGGCTGTACTGCTGCTTTTTTCAGCTTGTATACGTTGCTATGTCAATGTAATCTGCCCGGGGCCTTCAAAATGAGGCGTGCTGGCGTGAGCACTCTTAGAAATGGAATGAGTCACCTCACAAGGCCAGGTAGAAAGCGTGCATCAGCGTTTTTCATCCCTTATTCCCAAACACTCAAGTTACCTACGCACTTGAACGCATCATCATTTGACCTTAATTGATCCTGTTCCAACATTAAAAAAGGAGACAGACACAGCGTTGGTCATTGTTCTTTGCAAGAGTTGGCACCAAACAAAAGTATTAATCCATCAAAAATGAAATAACATTGAATTGAATAGAAACAAAAGAGTCAAAAAAAGGTAGGAAGAGTCACGAACTAACTACTCATATTTTATACTTCATTATCAGAGTTGCCATCTTGTTCCTCTTTCTTATTGGCTCCTCCTCCGTCATCCTCTTCTTCTTCTTCTTGCTTGATGGCCATTGCTCCTTTCCTCGGGGGCAACACCGAGAAGAAGGCCTCCTTCCAGTTGCTTTTCTCCAAAAAGGCCAGGATGATCTCAAAAACTGATAACAAATGATAGAAATGTTGGGGATTTGTAATAAACATGGACCAAACTTGGAATATGTTGACTCTTAATGAGCCGGGTTTTTTTGGGTAAGAAACGTGTAAAAATTGTGAATTTTGGCTGTCAAACTAATTCTGTTAATTACGCCAAGTAATTTGAAAATGATTTTGCGCACGTCTTTCCTTACAACTTGTTTGTTGTTGTTGTTGTTGTTGTCCAAATCAAACATTTTCCAGCAAGAAAAATATACAGAAAATGTATTAACGTGGCATTCTTTGACTTTTCTACATGCGGCCATGGATGGAAAAAGTTTGAACACCCCTGTTCTAAAAAAAATCTTCATACACTTTCTTTTATAATATTTTGATTTAATTCCCACAAGGCTTTGGTGATAATTTGGTGGTATAAATTGTTCCAATGATAAAAAAATGAATTTTTCTGGAAAGAGCAGAGATGATGACGTGTTTTCGCAAAAGACAACAAAAGAGAGGAAATTAGCATGCTGAAGGCGGAGGAGAAGTGGAGACTATAGCCCAGGGGTAGGGAAGCTATGGCGCGGGGAGCCAGACGTGCCTCTTTTGATGACCACAAATGGCTCCCAGGCGTTTAACACCATAACATTTATTTATTTGAATTTTGTTTTTTCTTTAAATATATAGAACATATGTTGCCTTACAACCGGAGTGTTTAAAGTGTGGTCTGAGTGATTTATTTGCCTGCGGTACAGTCTAAAAACACAATTTAATAAAAAACTTCAGGGAAACGGCAAAATCAGCAGTAATTTTACGAAAACGTCAAAAAATAAGAGAAATAAGTTGTAATGTAACAAGTTGTCATTTTTGGAAAATTAGCTTGTGGAAAATGTTATAATATTAGTACAATAAAGTCATAATATTACAGAAATAAAGTCATCATTGTGAGAAAAGTCAAATATTCACAATTTTAAGTCACAATTCTAAGAGAATTAACTTGCAGTATTATGAGTAAAAAAAAAATCATTTTGGTAACAGAGTTCATTGTTATTTTTTGAAATGATGCTATATTAGGAAACAAACAAAACAATATAAAGTTGTATTTTTTGGAACTTTAGGTTGGGGAAAAATTTATTTGAGAATAAAGTTACGTGCGTCAAATAAAGCTATGAGTGTCTGGTGGCCGGGCCTGCACCCATGGGGCCCGGTCGGGCACAGCCCGAAAAGGTAGCGTGGGTCCCCCCTCCCATGAGCTCACCCTTCGTGGGAGGTCCAAAGGGGTCGGGTGCAAAGAGAGCTGGGTGGCGGCCGGAGGCGGAGGTCTTGGCGGTCCAATCCTCGGCTACAGAAGCTAGTTGTCGGTACGTGGAATGTCACCTCTCTGGCGGGGAAGGAGTCTGAGCTGGTGCGTGAGGTGGAGAAATTCCGGCTAGATATAGTCGGACTCACCAACGCACGGCAAGTGCTCTGGAGTCCTCTCGAGAGGGGCTGGACTTCATTTCACTCTGGTGTTGCCGGCAATGAGAGGCGACGGGCAGGGGTGGCAATTCTTGTTCTGCTGGGTGACTTCAATGCTCATGTTGGCAGCGACAGTGAGACCTGGAGAGGTGTGATTGGGAGGAACGCCCCCCTGATCTTAACCCGACCGGAATCTTGTTATTGGACTTCTGTGCTCGTCACGGATTGTCTATAACGAACACCATGTTCAAGCATAGGGGGGTCACATGTGCACTTGGCACCAGGACACCCTGGGCCGCAGTTCGATGATTGACTTTGTGGTTGTGTCGTCGGACTTGCGACCACATGTTTTGGACACTCGGGTGAGGAAGGGGCGAAGCTGTCAACTGATCACCACCTGGTGGTGAGTTGGTTCCGATGGTGGGCGAGGATGCCGGTCAGACGGTTGTGAGGGCCTGCTGGGAACGCCTGGCAAAGTCCACTGTCAGAAGGAGTTTCAACTCCCACCTACGGGAGAGCTTTGACCATGTTCCGAGGAAAGCAGCGGACATTGAATTCGAGTGGGCAATGTTTTGTGACTCCATTGTCGATGTGGCTAATTGGAGCTGCGGCCGTAAGGCCGTCTTGGTTCATGGGACTCTGGAAGCAGCTGACAGGTACCGGAAGGCCAAGCGGTCTGCAGCTCTGGCAGTCGCAAAGGCAGAAACCCGGACATGGGAGGAGTTTGGAGAGGTCATAGAAGACGACTTCCGGATGGCTTCAAAGAGATTCTGGACCACCATCCGCCGTCTCCGGTGGGGGAAGCAGTGCACAGTCAACACCGTGTATGGTGGGGACGGTGTGCTGCTGAACTCGACTCGAGATGTTGTGGACCGGTGGAGGGAATACTTTGAAGACCTCCTCAATCCCACCGACACGCCTTCCAACATGGAAGCAGTGCCTGGGAACTGAGGCGGGTTGGCCTATCTCTGGGGCTGAGGTCACTGAGGTGGTCAAAAAGCTCCTTGGTGGAAAGGCCCCGGGGGTGGATGAGATCCGCCTAGAGTTCCTTAAGGCCCTGAAAGCTGTGGGCGTGTCTTTGTTGACACGACTCTGCAGCATTGCATGGATGTCGGGGTCGGTGCCCCTGGACTGGCAGACCGGAGTGGTGGTACCGCTTTTCAAGAAAGGGGACCGGAGGGTGTGTTCTAACTATTGTGGGATTACACTCCTCAGCCTTCCCGGTAAGGTCTATTCAGGGGTTCTGGAGAGAAAGATACGCTGGACAGTTGAATCTCTGATTCAAGAGGAGCAGTGTGGTTTTTTTCCTGGTCGTGGAACTGCTCTATCCTCTCGGCAGGGTCCTTGAGGGTGCATGAGTGTTTGTCCAACCAGTCTACATGTGTTTTGTGGACTTGGAGAAGGCATTCGACCGTGTTCCTCGGGGAATACTGCGGGGAGTGCTCCGGGAATATGGGGTATCGGACCACCTAATTCAGGCGGTTCGTTCCCTGTATGATCGGTGTCAGAGTTTGGTTCGCATTGCTGGCAATAAGTCGGACCCGTTTCCAATGAGGGTTGGACTCCACCAGGGCTGCCCTTTGTCACCGATTCTATTCACTACTATCATGGACAGAATTTCTAGGCGCAGCCAGGGCGTTGAGGGGTTTCAGTTTGGTGGCCGCAGGATTCAATCTCTGCTTTTTGCAGATGATGTGGTCCGGTTGGCTTCATCGAGCAGTGACCTTCAACTCTCACTGGATCGGGTCGCAGCTGAGTGTGAAGCGGCTGGGATTAGAATCAGCACCTCCAGGTCCGAGTCCATGGTTCTCGCCCGGGAAAGGGTGGAGTGCCATCTCCGGGTCGGGGATGAGGTCCTGCCTCAAGTGAAGGAGTTTAAGTACCGGAAAAGAGAGCTGAGCCAAAAGGCAAAGCTCTCGATTAACCGGTCGATCTACGTTCCTACCCTCACCTATGGTCATGAGCTTTGGGTAGTGAACGAAAGGCCAAGGTGGCGGGTACAAGCGGCCGAGATGAGTTTTCTCCGCAGGGTGGCTGGGCTCTCCCTTAGAGATAGGGTGAGAAGCACTGTCATCCTGGAGAGACTCGGTATAGAACTGCTGCTCCTCCGCATTGAGAGGAGCCAGATGAGATGGCTCGGGCATCTGGTTAGGATGCCTCCCGGACGCCTCCCTGTGGAGGTGTTCAGGGCACGCCCAACCGGTAGGAGGCCTCGGGGAAGACCCAGGACACGTTGGAGAGACTATGTCTCTCAGCTGGCCTGGGAACGCCTCGGCATCCGCTGGGAAGAGCTGGAAGAAGTGGCCGGGGAGAGGGACCTCTGGGCTTCCCTGCTTAGGTTGATGCCCCCGTGACCCGACCTCAAATAAGCGGAAGAAAATGGATGGATGGATGGATGAAGTTACGTTATACATAATACGACCGTTTTTTTTTACCCATTTTGTACACGTTTTTACCTTCTCACATCTCACTATCTTTTGTCCCGATTGGTCTCAAAGTCAAGGTTTATAGTAAATCCACCACACAAATGTAGCATCAGTCATTTGTCTGTGCAAGCGCAGGACCCATCCTGACCCTCTCAGCAGCTAAAGTACCAGGAGGCCGGTCTTATTATTTAGCTGAATGAAAAAGCACCACAGATCAAGATGAAACATCTCAGGTGGGATCTCCTCGTCACACCAGTAACGTTGGAAGCCATCTGGAATGTCAGGGTTTCATTTTTTCTCATCAGAGAATAAAACTTTTTTTCCACCTTTCAATGTCCCATGTTCGATGCTCCCTGGCCAAGTGTAAACGGCGGCTGGTTACGTGCAGATGTTGACTGAGGGCCCTCGTCTGTGTGGTAAAATCAAATTTTCTGAGTCTGTGGGTTTTACAAGCTGAAAATCTTAATCAGAAAGTCACAACAAGGAACTGCTTGAGGTATGTCAATTTGCCTGTAATGATCTCTTACGTGAAAATGGCCAAAACAAACCAACTTTTACTTGATATTGGATGTTTTCGGCATGTCAACCTATAATTGTAGATTGTTAACAGACTGATTGGATTTGTGATGCGCGTTTAGGAAGCACACGCTTATCAAAGCAATCCGTCAAAGGCTCGTGCCGGTATGATGTTTACATGGCTATCCTCTCTGCTAGCCTTACCGTGGTTTACCGCCAGAACTTTCCGACTGTTCATCTGGACGAAGCTGCTCAAAGGAAGCTGGGCGTGGTCGATACCTAGAGCCTTTGCCCTCTCAAAAGTGATGCCCTGAAACCAAAACCCTGTAAATGCTGATGTTTTTTAGTGGGTTTTATTGGTATTTTCAACTGTAGACCTTGTGGTGGTTGTGGTCCACCAGTCCGCCGATGACGTAGGCCTTCTCGGGGTCCAGCTCGGCTAGCATGTTGGGAGAGTCCGACGTCAGGTAGACCAGGTCTTCCTTGGCTAAGACATCGCTATAGTGTTCGGGTTTAACAGTAATATCCTGTATGGGGAAAGCTTATAAGGACACAATTGGACCAGAAGCTAAGAAACCTCGTCGGTCACCTTCCAGTTGATCCAGCCTTTGTCCTTTTCGTCCATGCTCTGTTTGAGTTGTCCTCCCATGCTCGTTAGATAAAACTAGGAAAAAACATGCCAACGTTAGCTTGTTACTCGCTCTACAGTCCAGCTGCCCATAGTCTCCTGTCTGATGAAAACGATAGCACAGCAGAACCCTGGTTAGCAGCCGACTCCTTTTTTGATCCCATTGATGATACCGATTGATGACATGTGCATATATTTTCCTTATCCTCATTAGGGGTAGGCTTGAGCCTATCCCGGCTGACTTGGGGCGAGAGGCGGGCTCCACCCTGGACTGGTCGCATTGTGACACTTTTCTTATAAGATTACAACTGAATTCTGTTCATTCTTGTCAAGTTTGGTGTTGTTCTTCCTGCAACTTTATTAATAAACTTTATTCTTGTGACTGTCAATTTGACCAATTTTATAACATTACACTTGTTTTTTCTTTTATTTGGGAAAAAAAGGCTTGTTTTTTTTGTGAGATTACCACTTCTCATTAAATTATCATTGTTATGATTTTTTCTTGAAATACTACATTTCTGGATTGCAATATCACAATGTTTTTTTCCACCCGTTATATTACAAGGTAATAATTATTCTAATTTTGCCATTTGTGAAAATGTCTACTTTTTGGTATTCCATGCTGTAAAGTTATGTTTATTACTTGTGAAAATACTTTTGTAATACTGCAAGTTTATTGTTTGATTCTTTTTTCTTGTAGTATAGTTCATTTGACAGTATTACCGCTTTGATATCTTTACATTACTTTTATAACTTTATTTGGCTGCACGGTGGTTTCGTGGGTGGCACGTTGGCCTCACAGTCAGGAGGATCAGGGTTGGAATCTCCATTGGGCATCTCTGTGTGGAGTTCGAATGTTCTCCCCGTGCGTGTGTGGGTTTTCTCCGGGTACTCCGGTTTCCTCCCACATTCCAAAAATATGCATGTTAGCTTCATTGGCCACTCTAAATTGTCCATTAGAGTGTGAATGTTTGTTTGTCTATATGTGCCCTGCGACTGACTGGCAACCAGTCCAGGGTGTACCCCGCCTCCCGCCCAAAGTCAGCTGGGATAGGCTCCAGCATACCCGCCACCCTAATGAGGACAAGCGGCATAGACAATGGATGGATGGACAACTTTATTTGTGATCTTGTTTTTTCTTGTGATATTTTCAATTCTTATTAAATTGTGTTTTTTTCCTTGTAATGGTACAATTATTTATTGTAGGTACATTTTACTGTATTACCGGTTTTATATCATTACATTACTTCCCCCCCTCATCTTACAACTATTTGTGGCAATAGTCCTGTTTTTTGTGATATTATCACTTTATCCGTTGTAATATAACAATGCTGTTATAATATTAATAACTATTATTATATTACTATGTATACATTTCTTTGCACAGTAAATGTGATAAAAATTCAATTGAGTTGGTACACAACAACCTGGACTGGACGTGAGGCGCGTCGGTTCTCTGCATAGCACCTCTGGATCTGTTTGTGAAGCTTGTGGACATCCTAATGAGGACAAGAGGGGAACGTTTGGGAAATTTGGCATGTTTATGATGTTGCTGAATATATAGAACATGGAATGAGCATTCACGCGAGCACACACATCAAAACGGTGAATAGAGTATAACTTTTTCTCCGAAAATAAACGCCAGGCTGTGGAGACGGACTGTCAACCGGTTGCTAGTCTTGCAATACCCGGTGCATGTCTCTACAATCCGTTTGCCCACGAGCACTAAGCCTTCCTGGTAATGTACGTACAACACATCGACATTCACCAACAAAATTAACACCTCCGAAAACGCTGTCGTACGCTGCGCCAGGTCATCATCCAAATACCTTAATTAGCATGAGGTCGTCGAAACTGCAGTCCACGACCAGCCTCAGCGAGCTGGGGGTGACGTCTCTGCGAGGTCGTTTCCTGGCCCTGTGGTCTTCGTCGTTGTCGTCACTCTGGTGATGATGATGATTGTGCTGCGTTTGTCTCTGCAGGCGACGCTGATGCTTCCTTTCTTTGCGCTTTTGTCTGCAACATTGCAAAGCTCATATTGCACTTCTTGTAATGTTCGTGGCATTTTACGCTTTTTGTCCATTCCATTCCAATTTCTTCCGATCATTCGGGTCCAAGTCGCGGAGGCAGCAGTTTCAGTAGGGAATTCCAGACTTCCCGGTCTCCGGCGACATTTTCCAGCTCTACCGGGAGGACACCAAGGCGTTCCCAGGCCAGCTGTGAGACATAGTCCCTCCAGCGTGTCCTAGGTCTTCCCCGGGGCCTTCTCCCAGCTGGGCATGCCCGAAACACCTCACCAGGGAGGCGCCCGGGAGGCATACGGACGAGATGCCCGAGCCACCTCAACAGGCTCCTCTCGATGTGAAGGAGCAGCGGCTCTACTCTGAGCTCCTCCCGGATGGCCGAGCTCCTCACCCTATCTCTTAGGGTGAGTCCAGCCACCCTACGGAGGAAACTCATTTCCGCTGCTTGTATCCGCCATCTCGTTCTTTCGGTCATGACCGTAGGTGAGGGTGGGAACGTAGATCGATCGGTAAACAGAGAGCTTTGCCTTCCGGCTCAGCTCTCTCTTCACCACGACGGTCCGGTACAGCGACCGCATTACTGCTGACGCTGCACCAATCTGTTTGTCGACCTCACGCTCCAACCTTCCCTCACTCGTAAACAAGACCCCGAGATACTTGAACTCCTCCACCTGAGGCAAGACCTCACTCCCTACCCGGTAGGGTAAAGTCCACCCGTTTCCGACTGAGAACCATGGCCTCGGATTTGGAAGTGCTGAGTCTCATCCCAGAAGCTTCACACTCAGCTACAAACCGCTCCAGTAAACGCTGAAGGTCACAGCCTGATGAGGCCATAAGGACCACATCGTCTGCAAATAGCAGAGACGAGATCCTAAGGTCACCAAGCTGGACTCCCTCAACGCCTTGACTGCACCTAGAAATTCTGTCCATGAAGGTTATGAACAGAATCGGTGACAAAGAGCAGCCTTGGCTTTTTGTCTGAATTTCTAAATATATAATGTATTTGATTTTGCATGGAGTTTGTTACATTATTCTTTAAAATAACTTACATGCATTTCCCCTTCAAAATACACCGTTGTACTATTTATTGTACTATTACTGTGTACTATTTATTGTGAAAATGACAGTATTTTATCGTAAAATAACAACCATGCCATTTTCCCCTCATATTATGGCAGCCACTTGTGATATTACAGCGTCCAATTCAATGCCCCGAATTGCTGCAATGTGCTTTAATAACTAATTAACTAACTCTAATTAACTGCATGCAATTAGTGGGGAAACGATGGAAAGAACAGCTTACTTTCTCAGCTCCCTTTCGTCCTCCCATTTCTGCTGCTTTAGAAGCTTCTTCTGCTGCCTTTTGGACAAACTTAGCTCGTTTCCTTTGCGGGTGTTGTCCTCTGTGATGTTATTTGTTTTGATTAACTTGCTGTCCTGCCTCTTCACGCTGCTGTCATCTTCCATTTAGCTAATTCGCCAACAAACATCCCCAAACGACGAACTAGCTAGGGAATAAACGACTGAACGTCACCCGCACTCAACGTAACACCACCAAATAAAACACTTGAAGGTGATTCGTGGAGTGAATTGCGTCTATTTAAGTATTCAAATCAAGCTAGCCAAGTTACCGCACGGCGACGCGACTATATGACGTCATTTAAGCGCGACTGACGCATTCAAATGCTGTCGGGTCAATGACTTCCCTTACGCGTTCCGTTTCAGTGTTGTCGTATCTTTTAGTTTTATAAATGTTCGTCTTACTTAACCGATCATTTCCAACATAGAGCACATTTATTATGCAAACATTTCACTATGGGATTTATTAGTGAAATTATTAGAGACTAGGAAGCAGCATCAAATGAGCTGCACGATGCAAATCATACGTGGAAAAAAATGACACATGAAATAACTAACTATATAAAGCAAAATAAATTATTCAATTAAATGTTTGAAAAGTAGATTGAGTTCTAAAAATTATAATACGACCTGTTAGTGTTGTAATATTGATTTTCTTCAATCGTGAAGTCCCTGAAGGCATCTCACTGTTATTGGTGGATAAGACGGAAGTGTTGGGATTGAGCGCCGCTATTGGCTTTAAATTTGGCAGCTTGTGTTTGTATAATGAAAGATTAGGTATATAATATGATATTACATACGTACAACACATAAATGCTATATTGTAATATTCTATATATTATCTTTCTGCAAATGTATCTTTCTTTAAATATAAAAAACTCCAAATCTAGCTTGTTTTTTTTTATATTATTTTATTCCAGTAAAATTACACATCTTTCTTGTATACAGCGTTACATTCTAATTAAATGTTTTGTTCCCGTAATAAAATGACTTTATTCTTATAAATATATATATCTTGTGCAATATAAAATTTTATTTAAAAAAATTAAATGTTGACTAAATGTAAACTAAATGTTTTTTCTTGAAATATTATGACATAAGTTAAGCAAAATTACATTTTTAAAAATATTACGTTCTTTAAAAAGTATATTTTTAACGATACTACAACTTTATTTTTTTTTCTTTTCTTTTTGTCTCATAATATATGACTATTCAGTTACAATTAAATACTTTTGTTCTTATATTACAAAATTCATTCATTATATGTGTAGGGTGAGTCCAGCCACCCTACGGAGGAAACTCATTTCCACCGCTTGTATCCGCGATCTCATTCTTTCGGTCATGACCCATAACTCATGGCCATAGGTGAGGGTGGGAACGTAGATCGATCGGTAAACAGAGACCTTTGCCTTCCGGCTCAGCTCTCTCTTCACCACGACGGTCCGGTACAGCGACCGCATTACTCCTGACGCTGCATCGATTTGTCTGTTGACCTCACGCTCCAACCGTCCCTCACTACTGAACAAGACCCCGAGATACTTGAACTCCTCCAACTGAGGCAAGACCTCACTCCCAACCCGGAGGGTACAGTCCACCTGTTTCACACAATTGTACAAGGACCGAATGCCATGTAGTAGCGGGCCACCAATCCCGTACTCCCGGAGCACCCCCCACAGGACACCACGAGGGACACGGTCGAATGCCTTTTCCTAGTCTACAAAGCACATGTAGACTGGTTGGGCAAACTCCCACATACCCTCCAGTGCCCTTGCAAGGGTGGAGAGCTGGTCCAGTGTTCCGCAACCGGGACGAGGGTTTGACTAACGGTCATAACCCTCTCTCCAGCACCCTGGAATAGACTTCCCCGAGGACGCTGAGGAGTGTGATCCCCTATAGTTGGAACACACCCTTCGGTCATCCTTTTTAAAAATAGTGACCACCACCCCGGTCTTGCCAGTCCAGAGGTATCATTTCCATTTTCCAACCTGCGACCTAGGGTGTCCTGGTGCCAAGTGCACTTATGGACATCCTTATGTTCGAACACGGTGTTTGCTATGGACAAACTGTGGTTTGCACACAAGTCCAGCAACAACACACCACACGGGCCTCAGGGAGGCCGTTCCTCCCAACCACACCCCTCCAAGTCACACTGTCATTGCCCACATGGACGTCGAAGTCTCCAAGTAGAACTATGGAGTCACCAACTGGGGTGCTCTCCAGAATCCCTCTGATAGACTCCAAGAAGGCGGGTTACTCCCGGGGATGACTCCAGCACAGAGGCACCAAGCAGGGGGGATATTTATAAGCCCACAATAGCTCGCCGGCTCTCGCTTGAAGCAACTCCAGAGTAGAACAAGGTCCAGCCCCTCTCAGGAAATTTGGTTCCAGAGCCCAAACTGTCGGTTGAGTTGAGTCTGACTATATATAGTCGGAATGTCTTGTCTAAACCCTTGTTACCTAGGTGGTGCTAGACCCTTACCCCGCCCTCGTGCAAGACGAGGCAGGAGCACCTCCCTAACCGGACTACTCCGTGTAAAGGGTTAAATCTCCCTCGTTGAGGGGCGAGGGGAACTCACCCAGGTTTTCGCAACCTAGATTTTGGCAAAGGCGGCCCCGGTGCACCCGGATCGCACACGACCAGAGTAACCGATTCACTTATTTTGGCCGTAGGCGACACCGGAGCCTTTGCCTTTTACGACTGCTCCCCCTCTAAAATGGTTTGTTGCTCTTGGAAACGCCCTGGGATATTTTACCTATCTGCTAGCGATAAAGAGTGACCTGTTAATATTCAATAACGGAACAACCTCAAAGGAATCTATTCTGTATCACACCGCTTACTCTTTTGTATCAAAGAGAATATTAGACGACAACACTTGCCCAGTTGCAATAGATGACAGGTTTTATTAGGACATATTAGCAAGGGAATACAAGCACACAACCATGAATATAAGGATAATACTCTTAAAAGACCAGCTACCTTGAGCTCCAACTATGCACCTCTAGGTAGGGAACAGGCCCTATCTGGAGACTCTGTACTTCATTCCCACACAGATGACAATGCCAGGAAACAAAATGGTAAATCCAGAAAGAATACGTTCTCTGCTGTGGGTTATTCCTAATCCAGGGGAAAGGGACGGCGAGTGATCAGGTCGATGGCTTCCCCTGGGAGCGCTCATGGATCTAAGTCGCTCCCGAAGGTGGCAAGAAATAGGTTGGCTGCTGTGGTTGGTTCTATACCCCCCCGGGCTCAGCTCTTCTTGAGGTAGCTCCACAGCTTAGCGTTTCCACTTTATGGTACCAGATCATCTGACGGTCCGAATCTCCTCGAGACCGCTGGAACAGACGAGGACCGGCGGGTTCCAATCTATATATCCAGCCAGAGCGTCTTGGAAATCCTAACACCTCTAAGAAGCCCGACAGAGGGACCCAACGGACAAAGTCAGCAGGAAGAACCAACCAGGCTTAACGCTCAGCGAGTAGCACACAACTCCACGAGAGGCAAAAAGCCTTGTTGATCGAATGCAGCCTCCTTTTACACTATCTCTTGTGTGGGAGTGTCTTTCCCAGAATCTTCTTCTCCCCTCGTGTGGGAGTGGTCTTCCAGAATCTTCTCTCTCCTCCCAGAGGTCACCGCACCCAGATCTCCAGCCTATCCTTTGTCTAGTGAAATTTCCCTACTTCCCCTTTTGTGGAATTTCCCCCTGTTTAGATGAACTTTTCCCGTGTCTTTTCCCGACCTTTCAGAGGCCTTTGTTAATTTGACTCTTTCTAGACCATGTATAACTCAGAGAGCCATCTTGTCTTTAGACGACTCCTTCCCAGAAGTAGTTATATGGACTTCCAGAACCAGTTCCTGCACTGCACAGGACTGTGGTCATTTTGGTATATGCCACTTTTGTGAGTCATACCCACAGTAGCCTTTGGCGGACACTGCTGAGACTTTGTTAACCCTTTCCTACCTAGTGTAGGGGGTCATTGCAGATCTGTTTTTCTTTATGCCTTCACTTTGTATAATTAACATAGTTTATACGTACAATCTTTTGATTACCCGGATGTTACACAATAATCTACAAACAATTGTAGGTCTATGAGCTTCTAAATGCTTATGTTTCTGAATATTACTGTTTATATTTTTATTAAGTGCTGTATCAGAGCGATAGTTTTCTGCAAGAGTCCCTAATGATGTGTAGTGCAGTTGTGTGTGCAAGTGTTGCCTAAAAACGCACATTTACTTTTACATGAGTTGTTGTATGGTTACAGACTTAAAGCAATATAGCATGAGCATGGTAGACTGTTAAGACTGCTCCCTGTTTCTTGATTGTTAAGTTTAACGCCGTGGTTACGTTACACCCAATCTTTATTTTACTCCAGCTACCCCTAGTGGTCAATGTGGGTATAGCATCTAAGTCTCAACCTCTTCCACGAGCTCAAGCTCCTTCCTCATTAGAGAAGTAACATTCCGTGTCCCAAGAACCAGATTTGGCCGCTGAAGACCAGGTTGCCTGGACACCCGCCTTCGACCGCCGGCCAAATCGCATAGCACCGAACCCTTATGCTTGCTCCTGCAGGTGGTGGGTCTGCGGGTGGGGAGCTCCGTGTGGCTTCTTTGGATGTCTTTCACGAACGAAGGCCCAACCACCAGGCGCTCGCCAGCGAGCCCTTCCCCTAGGCCTGGCTCCAGAGTGAGCCCCCGGTATCCCACGTCCGGGCGAGGTGCGGTCACTTATCTTGATTTTTTTTTTTCCATAAGGGTCTTCTGAATCACTCTTAGTCTGGCCCGCCACCTAGAACCTGTTTGCCTTGGGAGACCCTACCAGGGGCATAAGGTGGTGATTCACGAAAGAGTAAAAATATATATTTTCAAATAATGCGACACAAATAAGGAATCTAAATAATAATAAAAATATACATCTCTATATGTATTTATTTGTGCATATTATGAAAATATACCTAAATGCATAGAGAGATTGTGATGTAATACTTTTTACATAAAGACGTTTTTCTTACGTATGAATGTTGTTTTTCTGGTACATTATTTGCTTTCAACACAGAGACAGAAAGGAAACAGGCAGCTGTGTAAAAAGACTTCTATTTATGAAAGTACTCCAGCATTCTACCTGTGCATGTGCAAACACCTTCTCTACCCGTCCATCAACAACCGTCATTTTTTTCACATTCACCTGCCTCACCCTTAAAATTGCCAACATGGTGTTTGTACCCTCTTTTTAGGCGCTCTTTTACTTTCCCCATAATCACAATATTGCAAGGTTCTAGCAGAAAGAATCCTCATGCATCCCCTTGATAGACGGACCAAAAACATATTCAACTAAATGGTTTGCTTGCGGCAACACCCGTCATGTTCGGTTGTGCACTCACAAAACGGTGATATCAAATAAAGCCTGGTGTCCATACATTATACACAAGGTAAGACTGCAATGTGACCCGGATGGACAACACACAGGCAGCGGCCATCACGTCCCTTCCAGCCTGCAAAGGAAAAACACACAAAAAAAACATTCTGTAAACAAACACACAAAATCCTTCTCCGGTTCGTAACAATGCACGAAAAAATGTGAATATTATGAGAAAAAAGGATGCAGCGATTTAAGGTCTAAGCTTATATTTGTCAGGTCAGCCAGCTGGCTCGTTGGGGGTGATTGGCGACGCGTTCACTTGAAACTAGTGCTACATTTCATGGCACGTCCTGGCAATCACACATAGCAGCAGCAATGATTAGCCTTTAGCCAATGTGCTGCGCAGCCACTACACTGTGCGTGTGTGCAATTAGTGACCATGTGTTAATATGTGTGTGCGTGCACTATTTACAAAAAAAAAACGGCTGCCGACCTCGCCTGCCGCCCCCCTTCTAGGCGGCATCTTGACGTTCGGCAGCAGCTGATGAGGTCGTCCGTGTAAACAAACACTTTGGCATTACGTGACCTTTCGCTCCCAGCCCGCCCACACTTCGAGGCTTGTGCTGCTTTCGTGCACATTGAAGGCGCACTGAAATATGGTTGTGTTATATGTTTATGTACTGTAAACACGTACAGTATATTGTAAAACATTTTTAAAATCCAATCTTCTCAAACGTCTTTTCAAAACATTTTTTAACACAAAATAAGATAAACAAGGACACTGGTGTAAAGAATTTGTGTGCAAAACTACAGTAGTAATAATGATCAGCTTTTCACTCTTCGAAAAATGTTTCTCTGCTTGCATCAAGCCAGGTCGATGTCACGCCCCTGAGAGCCATATGCCCCACCGTGATTGGTAGGTTAGTCAGCTCTGCACACAACACCGTAAAAAGTGCCATTCATATAAAACGTTGCCGCCGCACTAACATTAAACTTTCAAATTAAGGTGGGAGCCACAAAATATCCTCTCGCAAGCCGCAAATGGCTCAGGGGGTGCAAGTTGGAGACCCCGATTCAATCCATCTACCGTCTACGACTTTTTTCACAGAAAAAAAAAGACTTTCTAATCCCGTAATATTGCTACTTTTTTCTAGTATTTTTATGAATTTTTCTCGTAAAATTAAGAGAAAAAAGAGGTAATATTACAAGATTTAAAGCAGTAATTTTACTTGTCATTGTGTCATACGCTCCACCCTGAGCCATCACCTTATTGTGGTGGAGGAGTTTGCATGTCCCAATGATCCTAGGAGCTAGGTTGTCGGGGGTTTTCTTGCCCCTGGTAGGGTCACCCATGACAAACAGGTCCTAAGGGAGGGACCAGACAGAGAGTGGCTCAAAATACCTAACATAACATAATTGGACTTCGTTTTCCCTCGTCCGGACGCAAGTTACCAGGGTCCCCCTCTGGAGCTAGCCCTGGAGGTGGGGCACGATGGCGAGCGTCTGGTGGCAAGGCCTGCACTCATGGCACAGCCCGAAAAGGTAACATGGGTCCCCCCTCTCAAGAGCTCACCACTCCTGGGTGGGGCCAAAGGGGTCGGGTGCTAAGTGAGCTGGGTGGCGGACGGAGGCGGAGGCCTTGGCGGTCCGATCCTCGGCTACAGAAGCTAGTTGTCGATACATGGAATGTCACCTCTCTGGCAGGGAAGGAGCCTGAGCTGGTGCGTGAGGTGGAGAAATTTTGTCTGGATATAGTCGGATTCACCTCAACCCACAGCAAGGGCTCTAAAACCAGTCCTCTCGAGAGGGGCTGGACTTCATTCCACTCTGGTGTTGCAAGCAATGACAGGCGACGGGCAGGAGCGGCAATTTCTGTTGCCCCTGCACGTTGCCGTTTAACCCAGTAAACAAGAGGGTAGTTTCCCAACGCCTTCAGGTGGGGGAACGGGTCCTGACTGTTGTTTGTGCTTGTGCGCCAAACAGCAGTTCGGAATACCCGCCCTTTTTGGAGTCCTGAGAAGAAGTACTAGAGAGTGCTCCCTCGGGGGATTCCCTTGTTCTGCTGGGTGACTTCAATGCTCTTGTTGGCAGCGACAGTGAGAGGTGGAGAGGTGTGATTGGGAGGAACAGCCCCCCTGATCTTAACCCGAGCGGTGTTTTGTTATTGGACTTCTGTGCCCGTCACGGATTGTCTATAACCAACACCGTAAGGGTGTGCATAAGGGTGTCCATATGTGATCTTGGCACCAGGACAACCTGGTGGGGAGGGGCGGAGCTGTCATCTGATCACCACCTGGTGTTGAGTTGGTTCCGATGGTGGGGGAGGATGCCGGTCAGACCTGACACACCCAAACGCATAGTGAGGGTCTGCTGGAAATGTCTGGCAGAGTCTCCTGTCAGAAGGAGTTTCAACTCCCACCTCCAAGAGAGCTTTGACCATGTTCAGAGGGAGGCAGCAGACATTGAATCGGGGTAGGCGATGTTTCGTGCCTCCATTGTCGCTGTGGCCGTAAGGTGGTCGGTGCCTGTCGTGGCTGTAATCCCAGAACCCGTTGGTGTACACCAGTGGTGAGGGATGGCGTCAAGCTGAAGAAAGAGTCCTATCAGGCCGTTTTGGCCCATGGGACTCTGGAGGCAGCTGACCGGAAGGCCAAGCGGTCTGCAGCTCCGGCAGTCGCTGAGGCAAAAACCCGGACATGGGAGGAGTTTGGAGAGGTCATGGAAAACGACTTCCGGATGGCTTCAAAGAGATTCTGGACCACCATCCGGCGTCTCCGGTGGGGGAAGCAGTGCACATTCAACACCGTGTATGGTGGGGACGGTGTGCTGCTGAACTCGACTCGAGATGTTGTGGATCGGTGGAGGGAATACTTTGAAGACCTCCTCAATCCCACCGACACGCCTTCCAACATGGAAGCAGTGCCTGGGAACTCTGAGGCGGGTTCGCCTATCTCTGGGGCTGAGGTCACCGAGGTGGTCAAAAAGCTTTTTGGTGGTAAGGCCCCGGGGGTGGATGAGATCCGGCCAGAGTTCTTTAATGCCCTGGATGCTGTGGGCGTCTTTTGGTTGACACGACTCTGCAGCATCGTGTGGACGTCGTCCGACGGGGTCGGTGCCCCTGAATGGCAGACCAGGGTGGTGGTCCTGCTTTTCAAGAAGGGGGACTGGAGGGTGTGTTCTAACTATCGTGGGATCAAACTCCTCAGCCTTCCCGGTAAGGTCTATTCAGGGGTTCTGGAGAGGAGGATACGCCGGATAGTCGAATCTGGGATTCAGGAGGAGCAGTGTGGTTTTTGTCCTGGTCGTGGAACTGTGGACCAGCTCTATGCTCTCGGGAGGGTCCTTGAGGGTGCATGGGAGTTTGCCCAATGAGTCTACATGTGTTTTGTGGACTTGGAGAAGGAATTCGATCGTGTTTCTCGGGGAATACTGTGGGGAGTGCTCCGGAAATATGGGGTATCTGACTACCTAATCCAGGCGGTTCGTTCCCTATATGACCTGTGTCAGAGTTAGGTTCGCATTGCCGGCAATAAATCGGACCTGTTTCCAGTGAGGGTTGGACTCCGCTAGGGCTTCCCTTTGTCACCGATTCTCTTCATTACTTTCGTGGACAGAATTTCTAGGCGCAGCCAGGGCGTTCAGGGGTTTCAGTTTGGTGGCCGCAGGATTTGGTCTTTACTTTTTGCAGATATTGTGGTCTTTTTGGCTTCTTTGAGCAGTGACCTTCAACTCTCACTGGATGGGTTCGCAGCTGAGTGTGAAGCTGCTGGGATGAGAATCAGCACCTCCAAATCCAAGTCCATGGTTCTCGCCCGAAAAAGGTGGAGTGCCATCTCCGGGTCGGGGATGAGGTCCTGCCTCAAGTTTAAGTACCTCGGGGTCTTGCTTACGAGTGATGGAAAGATGGAACGCGAGATGGACAAGCGGATTGGTGCGGCGTCTGCAGTGATGCAGACTCTGCACCAGTCTGTCGTGGTGAAGAGAGAGCTGAGCCAAAAGGCAAAGCTCTCAATTTACCGGTCGATCTACGTTCCTACCCTCACCTATGGTCATGAGCTTTGGGTAGTGACCGAAAGATAAGATCGCGGGTACAAGCGGCCGAAATGAGTTTTCTCCGCAGGGTGGCTGGGCTCTCCCTTAGAGATCGGGTGAGAAGCACTGTCATCCAGGAGAGACTCGGAGCAGAACCTCCGCATTGAGAGGAGCCAGATGAGGTGGCACGGGGATCTGGTTAGGATGCCTCCTGAACGCCTTCCTGGGGAGGTGTTTAGGGCACGCCCAACCGGTAGGAGGCCTCGCGGAAGGCCCAGGACACGCTGGAGAGACTATGTCTTTCAGCTGGCCAGGGAACGCCTCGGCATCCGCTGGGAAGTGGCCGAGGAAAAGGAAGTCTGGGCTTCCCTGCTTAGGCTGCTGCCCCCGCGACCCGACCTCGGATAAGCGGAAGAAAATGGATGGATGGATGGATTTTTTTAAAAATTGATACTAATGTTAAACTTTTTCACCCACAGTGTAGGACAAAGCTGAGATGCAATTACTTCTTGAAATAATAAATAATAAAAAACAAAACGACCTGCTTCACGTCACACAACCCGCACCGGGGTTCAAACTCCGGACCTTCGTAACGGGATGCCGTTGGCCAAAACCCCAGCCTGTCGGCCGAGCGTCCCCCAAACCTCTCAGGGAGTGAAATGTACAATTGTGAAACGGGGTCGGGGAAGCTGTGGCTCGGGTGCCAAGAGAGGGGTTTTTGAAGACCACATCTGGCTCTCAGCTCTTTATTCATTTCTTTTCATTTAGTTTTTTCCATGAGGATAAGATGTACAGAAAATGAATGAATGAATGAATATATCAAACTTCTTATCATCTACTTGCTGAAGTGAGGTCCACGTGCTTTTTTTAGTGGCCCACGGCCCCCTCTAAAAGTACAATTTCACAATAAAAGGGGAAAAAACTGCATAAATCGAAAAATCAATCATGTTACATGATTAAAGTCAAAATATTAGAAGAAAAAATGCCGTTTTAGTCGCAGAGTTGAAATATAAAATAAATCACATGTTGTTGCAAGAGATTGTTGACGACCATTAACTTGTAATATGAGGGAGAATGTCATTTTAGTAGCATAAAGTTGAGAAAAAATTGTAATTTTTGGATTATTAGGTTAGGGAAAAACATTGAAGAAATAAAGCTACAATAGTCAGAGCATTAAATAACGTTTAAAACATAAACATTTCTCATGCATTCAAATGCATCCAACTCAGAGATTTATTTTGAAGTTAAAAAAAATGATATGGCTCTCACTGAAATACATTTTCAAATATTTGCCTTTTAAAAGGTCCAAAAAGGTGCCTGACCCCGTCCTAAAACAACACATGTAGATGCTGATAAGTTCTATCAAGTGGTGTCCCGGATTTCGTCTTTTTTGCATGTTTGTTTGACAGCACAACTCAACACAAAATGCCGTTTTTAAATGAAACTTTTTATTCTTACGGGAGCAAAGCGTGGAAAAGTGATTGGAGCCTGGAGCTAGTAATGTTTGGGTCACCCTTAGCAGCAACAATTCAACTCATTTTTTGTTTTCATCTTTGCAATTGTTGTCATTCAGCCGCACTGGAGGCTTTTCCAGCATGAAGCGACTTTTTAAGGTCATGCCACAGCGTCTCCATAGCATTCGGGTCCGGACCTTCACTAGGCCACTCCAAAGTCCTCATTTTGTTGTGCTGTCACTGACTAATATTTGTTTGATAATCTGAGACATTTAAGCGTGACCAACAGTCTCTGAAAAAGCCTGCATGTCAGCATGTCGGGTGAAAAAGACTATTATTTGCATCAACTTTGCTGTTTTCCTCCCATTTTGGCTGTTTTTGTAAATCTTTGGGAAACAGTATTTCAGCTTCTACGTCCGCTGGAAATGTTATGACTTTTTTCCATAATATTTCCATACTATGTTGACTTTATTCTTGTATATCCTAACTTTTTCCTCCAACCAAATCTACCAGAAAGATTTTTTCTCGTAATATCATATACTGCATATACAGAATGTTTATTGTTTACATTTTCATCGCTATTGTACTAAAATGATGTTGTTTTTTTAATTGCAACTTATTTTGCTGCTGCTGCCCCCATTCCTGCAGCTTTTCCAAAAAATAATAATAATAAAACGTTCTTCTTGTAAATCTTCTTCATGAATACGACTTTACTCCACTAATAACTTGACTTTATTCTCATAAAATAAATAAATAAATAAATTTCACAAATGTATTTATTTCTGTTCCTATTTCATTCATTCATTCATTTTCTATACCGCTTATCCTCATTAGGGTCACGTGGATGCTGGAGCCTATCCCAGCAGACTTTGGGCGAGAGGCGGGGTACACCCTGGACTGGTTGCCAGTCAATCGCAGATTGTTGTTCTGTTCCTATTTATTCTTATGAAATGTCTGCTGTTTTTGAACATTTGAAATTCCTTTTTTAATTTTCCAAATAATTTCTTTTTATAAATTCTCTCTTAATATTTTGACTTTATTCTCGTAACCTTATATTACCTTACATATATCTTTATTTCATTGGTGTGTTTATTTCTATTATCGTTACGACTTTTAAAGAATAATGTCTTTTAAAAAAATATATTTCATCTTTACGTCACTCGTATGATCTTTCCTCAAAAAATTAAGTTATTATAGTAAAATTACAACTTTTTCGTCTTAATATTTTGCCTTTATTCCTGTAAAATGACTGCAGTTTTTTTTTGTTTTGCTGTCGTTTTTTTTATTTTTCTTGCTCATGTTTTTGTGTAGCGCCAATCTCATGGCACGTCACACATGCAGGTCACAGAGAGCAAACCAAAATCCCGCATCAGCAAGCATTTAGCGACGGAGGCAAGGAAAAAAAAACCTCTTGGACAAAACCCCGACTCTGTGGGGCGGCCGTCTGTCTCGACCGGTTGGGCTGAGATATGTTTAAATTACCTAACCAAAAAAAGTCATAATTTTATCATAATGACGTAATATTATAAGGACAAATAACATTTTTGTAGCGTGAAATGGAATTTATACGATTTTTAAAATTTTAAAGTGGTAAAATTGTAAAAAACAATGTATAAAGGTGTCATTTTTTTATGAGGTTGTGGAAAAAGTTCTAATGTTATCAGAATGAAGTAAAAAGATAATGTTTTTTTTTACAAGAACAGAGTTTAAACGGAAAATGTAAAAAAAACAGCACGATAAAAAAAAACAACAGCTGTCATTTTACAAGAACAATGTCATACACAAAGATGATGTGAACAAAGTCGGTAAAAAAATGAGAAAAAAAAGAAGATTATTTAAAAAGCATGTTGAAATGTTTGGGGGACAAAAGAAAAAATGTAAGGCAAAAAGCAAAGAGCAAAGTTGATACGAATGATATGCTGATATCACAAAGCTGATATGCACTTTTTCTTGAAATATACCTAAAAAATTTTAGCATGTCGACATGACAACATTTTTAAGTTTTACTATGTGGCCCTCACTGGAATAAGTTTGGACGCCCCAGATTTTTGGTCTCATGTTTGTCCTTTGAAGTCAAACCCAAATGTTCCCTATCTAAAGCATAAATAGCCAGATGAAGTACTGTTATTAGTGTATTTTTATTGCTACACTGCAAACAAGTTCCCAGTTGGTGCAGTAGATTCTCAGAAAATAAACAAGACCCAGCATTCATAATATGCACGCTCTTCAGTCTGTGCAATTGGCCAATTAGTTGAAAGGGTGTGGTCAAAAAATAGTGTAGTGTTAAAAAATAATAGCGGTGCAATGTGACTAAGCAGATGAAGTACTGTTATTGGCATATTTTTATTGCTACATGGCAAACAAGTCACCAGTAGGTGCAGTAGATTCTCAGAAAAACAAGACCAGCATTCATGATGTGCAGGCTGTGCAATTGGCCAATTAGTTGAAAAGCAGTGTCTGCCATTGCCTTTCCAACCTCCAAACTATTTTTTGTTTGTAGGAGTTGTCAATCCTGTGAATGACTAAAGTAATTAGTTTTTAGAAGTGCTTCACATCTGTGTGGCATGGACTCTACCAACTCATCTGTTATTCCCCTCTAACATTCTTTAACAACATTCCACAATTCATCAACATTTCTTGCATTTTTGATGTCACCCCACAAGTTCTCCTTTGGATAAAGGTCTGGGGATTGGGCATGCCCCTCCATAACATAAGAACATAAGAAGATGCTGGTTTACTAGTGTGTTTGGGGTGATGGTCTTGTTGATTTCAAGGGCATGACCTCTTCAAGTAATTGGACATATGAAAACTCATCCATGATCCCTGCTATGTGATAAATAGTAGGAGAAACATGCCCATATCATGATGCTTCACTGTCTTCACTGTGTACTGTGGCTTCAATTCACAGTTTGTTTGCAGTCCTTGGACCCAAAAAGAACAATTTGACTCCCATTGGTCCACAAAATGTTCCTCCATTTCCCCTTAGGCCAGTTGATGTGCTCTTTGGCAAATTGTAATCTCTTTTGCACATGCCTTTTTTTTAACAGAGGGACTTTGCTGCGGGATTCTTGTAAAAAGATTAGCTTCTCACAGACGTCTTCTAACTGTCACAGTACTTACAGGTAACTCCAGACTGTCTTTGATCATTCTGGAGCTGAGCCTTTGCCATTCTGGTTATTCTTTGATCCATTTTAATAGTTTTCTCCGATTTTCTGCCACATGTCTCTCGTTTTGCTCTCCATTTTTAGGCATAAGAGATCATTTTAGCTGAACAGACAAACATTTTTTGCACCTCTTCTTAAGTTTTCCTCTCTGCAATCAACTTTTTAACCAAAGTACGCTGTTCTTCTGAACAATGTCTTGAAGGAGCCATTTTCCTCAGGCTTCCAAAGAGAAATGATGTTCAACAAGTGCTGCTTTCATCCTTAAAATGGGGCCAACTGATTTTTCACTACATCGATCACTGATTGAATGGCTCACTGCTATTTGTTGAACACACCCCTTTTTTGGTTTTCAGAGAATCTACTGCACCAGTAGGTGCAGTAGATTCTCTGAAGACTACTGTATGTACTTAGATTGTAGCTACTTACTTACCTCATCTATTTTAAGTAACTACCGCCTACCTTTACACTGAACTCAACCTACCAAGGAAATTGCCTTGCAAAGTTAACTTTTTAGACTTGTTAGTTAAGAGCAAGTACACATAGAAAATAAGTGCTATCCACCTGGTGTTCACCTGTGCTCCACCACAAAGCTCATGGTGGTCCCATCGAAGGAGGGCGGAGCAATAATCCTCGGCCCCTGCTGCGTCGTGATGCTAATGTGCGGATGTTGCTGCGTTGTGTTGACGCCGACTAAATGTGGAGTCCCTGTAGGGGGTTGGGTTTTTTTTGCAGTTCTCATGTAGAAGGGGGTCTCCATGTACATGCCCTCAGACTGCTGGGGCTGGGGCACTACTTTCTCCATCTCGGGTTGGACCAGCATCTGCGGCATCTGCACTAGCGTCCGGGTCGGAATCAAAGGGGGCGATGTCATGAAACCGGGGTAGATCATGTATGTCGGTCCATACGCCGCCCCTGAACCAATGGCCAAGGGGGAGATGGGCATGGGCGTCACAGGAGGTTGGGGTAAGGGTACATCCACGTATTGGCCTGTTTCAGGGTCTAAGAGACGTCTTGTTGCGGGTTGGACGGGGGTGTCAACTAGGTAGTAGCTCCCACTGGTGGGATCCAGGAGCATCTTCCTCTGGGTTGCCGGAAAAGGGTCAAGGTTGGGTGCCGGGGAAAAACAGTACACCTGATTTGCTAACACTGAGTGATAAACGGTCGCAGGGGGGAGGTCAGGTGAGGGCGGCCTCATCGTCGGCATCCTCGGGGGCAGCTCTGGTCCGGTTGAGGATTGTTGGGACTTGAGTGGAATGGTTAGGTAGTTATCGGACGTGGCTAACTTGGGGGGGAAATGTTTAGCAGTGGGGACGACAGTAGGTGTCGGCACCTTAAGACTTAACGAACGGCCCACAGGGGTCGGCGACTTAAGTCGGACATGAGGGTCTGAATCCCGTCTTGTTTCCTCCTCATTTGCTATCAACGAAAGAACGTGGCTCTCCTTTAGTGGCTGCGGCAGGAATGGCGGCGCTTCCTTGCGTTTCCACTCGTTCCTGTCAAAAACGTAAAGCTGCTCCATGGTCTTCACTGCCGCCTGGAGCTTTTCCAGTGCCACCTGGTTGGACTTTTTCAATTCTGGCTTCTTCTTCTCTATTTGAAAGGTCATCTCCTCCTTGGCGTTGTTAACAACAGTTTTTTTGGCGCCCCCCTGCAGAGAGGATTTGGTGTCGTTGGTGTTGACCGACTGGCATTTGATCACCATCGGAGACCCTGCAGAACCAGACTCAGGGTTGGCGGTGGCTAAAGTGGATTTATCATCCTCCGAGACTAAATGATAGGAGCTTTTAACCAACTTGCGTACATCCCGCACTTGGTGTATGGGTGTCTGCAGCTTCCCTTTGCTATCTCGGATGTCGCGGACCATAAAATGTGGAACTTTATCCGAGGTGGATTCAACCTCGGACGCAAAAACAAGGCCCCGTCCCTGGAGGTTGATTTTGATTTCCGGAGATTTCACTCTCGCCACACTTTGGATATTTGGCACAAACAAATGAGACATTTTTGTCATCTTGCCCTCTGATTCCTGATCTAGAGCAGTAGCAGGAGGGGGCGGCGTGGGTGTTGGTGGCGCCTCCTCTGGGAGTTTACGATTTGCTTGTAACACAATCTCCTCATTCCTCCAGCAGCGAAAGGCGCTATTTTGGCTGCGGAGTAGAGCTGCACCCTTGGATGCTTCCTCCGCAGCAGTAGCAGCAGTGCCATTAAGCTTGGTGGCTCCTTGACGTTGGGGCTCCCTCACCTCCCCCCTTTCCATTCGCCGCTCCTGCTCAAACTGTATCTTCTTGGAAAGCACGTTTTGAATCAAACTAGAGGCAAAGACTGCTTTCTTGTGCGTACCCTCCGTGCTTTGTGACTTCACAGTGGCCCACTGCCCCTCCTTGCCACCGCCGCCCTGCGAGCCAGTAACCTCATCCGCAGAAGATGATCCCGCCGCCTCTCCGCCTGATGCAAAGTTAGACATCCTGGAGTTGATGTTACAGTGGAAATTCAGTGTCTCTCTCAGCCGGATCACCCCACCTTGACCCAAATTTCCCATGATTTTCTGGTCCCCATCGGGTGGCTGGCTCACAATCCAACTGTTGGACTCCTCACTTGAGGTGCTGAAGCTGATAGTATCCAGGTATGGGTACGCCAGGCTCTTGAACGCTTTTGCCGTCAGGCTCCGTACCTCCTTATCGGCGTCGTCCAGCTCGCTAGAAGCGCAACTGGAATACTCGCCGCTTTCCTTCCCTGCCGGAGTGATGCCCTTCACCCTATCACGCGCCCCCACCGCCGGGGGATCTCCGGCGCCTTTGGCAGGGTGATTTTCTCTGTCATTTATAGCGCCTCTGGAAGTGCTTTTGACTGACAGATGGACCTGGGCTGACCCTTGAGGATCACTTTCACAGCTGCTGAGCGCCTCCTTCCTCATAACGGCACCCTGGAAATGGACAAAAGAGAACACCTGGTGGCCGTCCTCGGCGTTCGCGTCCAGCCACGACGCCTCGGAAGCAACGTCGGACGACTCGGAGAGCAGAATCTCGTGCGTGGTGATGTAATGATCTTCATCCTCCTCCTCATCATCCAGGTCAAACTCCACGTCAGGGAACCACATTTCCTTGCCCTCGACCTCTGGATCATCCAATCCATCTGATATTTGCCGGAGATTGGTCACCTCTCGCAGTGCGGGCACCTCCGTCTTCATAACGGGTCTACGTATAGTATGTAAGTATACAACAGGGTGGTCTGCAGAGGAGTGAGACCCCAGCTGATGACATTTCATGGAAGGTCCACCACAGAAGGATTAAAAAAAAACATGATGGAAGGAGTCATGTGGGCTGTCAAAGATATCATTAATATTATTAATAACTACAGTCTGTCTGTCTGCACATGACACTAAAGATGTCCAGTGATGGGAGCAAGCCTCTCCAGCTAGCCGGCTACAGTCAGTCCTGTATTTTCCTTTGCCGCATTTCCAGGTCTTCAATTATACAGCAATTGTGGACATACGTTTACTTGTTTTAAATCATTTCATTATTTTTATAGAAGGGATGTAGATATTGCTGTCAATTGTAAATAACCTTGGTACGCAGTTTGTAATTCAACCTTTGTGCACAACATGCATTTATTTAATTTAATTGATGTTCATTAAGGTTGTTTATTTTTCTTTGATCGGTAAAAAAACAAAACAACATACAGCATATAATTGTTGTTGTTTTAATGTAATCATTAGCTGAATTAAATGAGTTGTTTTGACATTATTTTTTAAAAACGAAAAGGTATTTAATGTGTTTTTTTTTGGTGGAGGTTATAAGTAAATGTTTACATCTTTATTTGGTAGAAATGGTGCATTCGTTTTTTTTATTTATTTAACAATTAGGGGAAGGAAGGGTCTTGAACTAAGCCGCAGACCACGGTGAGGATCTAGACATCTGCAGTTTGAAGGCAACTTAATCCCCCAACACCCCCAGCAGTGTAAAACACACAGCAACATATAATTAGAAGACTATTTTAGATGCACCTCACACTCACACACTTGCGTCAGCACTTTTAAAAGAAAACTGCACTTTGGTGGAATTTTGCCCATCATCTTTCCCTTTTCTGTGCGTTCAAAAGATTTAAAACAGATCCAATCAGACAGCTCCTTACTGGAAAAGTTCCGGCAATGCTTTAAAGGAGCAAAATACGGCTAAATACTAACAAAAACAACAACATGTTACCATGAAAGTACCTGTTACGCTTGCTGAAAAAAAAACAGTATAGACCAGCATGCAAAAGGATACTCACCAGCAAAAACCAGCATAATTCTCATGCCTGACTGGGCTGGTGGTCGTATGCTGATGATGTAAAACCAGCGGTGACCAGCAGAAACTAGCATGTTCTTGCTGGTGAAACTGGTCCACCAGCAGGTTTTCTTTCATGATGCTGCACTGGAAAACATGTAAAGTATATGTTTATGATTTCTAGTCAGAATTTTAACATGAGGCAAAATCACCTCAAACAGGGGTCTCAAATCCAACTTACCTTGGGGCCGCTAGAGGCAGAGTCTGCGGCAATGCACGCCTGCGCAATTCAAATTCAAAATGTTGAAAAACTTAAAATTTAAAACAAGATAAACAAGAACACTGGTGTAAAGAAGTTATGTGCAAAACTAGTAATAATATTCTAAAAATGATCAGTTTTTCACTCGTTGAGAAATGTTTCTCTGCTTGCATCAAGCCCGGTCGATGTCACGCCCCTGAGAGCCATACACTCCACCGGGATTGGTGGGTTTGTTTGCTCCGCACACAACACAACAAAAAAGCCATTCATATAAAACTCGAGGGCCTCACTAACATTAAACGTTCATATTATTGTTATTATTTTTTTGTCTTGTCCAGCATCATAACAGCTGAATGGGAGTCAAGCTGCCCTTAAATGCTGAGCAAAATTTCTTTGCCAAGGGAGACTTCATAATCCAAATGAGTCTCCCTTGACATTGGACTGCGTTTATTATGAATTTTGTTGCGCCACATT
>QODF01000209.1:523863-566425 GCA_024372805.1 Oostethus manadensis
TATATTAACAATACGTTTTTAGACAATAGATCTTAAAAACCCTATTAAGTCAAAAAGGCTTAAAAAACATTGTTTTTAGTCAAGTCAGGTGTTTGTAAAAGACAACTCGTCTCACTTTAGGAAAGATTCTCAACTCAAATTAATACGACAAATGTGCTTTTTTTGAAAACTACATTTCCATCATTTTTTCCCCTTTTTTCTGTTCCTTTGTGGTTCGGATATATAAATGAAAATACAGTAAATACGGACAATTACAGTGCCTGCCATATTCAGCCTGAATAACGAACGCCCACACAAAACTCAGAAATGAAAAGACAGCCTCTCGACTATGTAGCCTCTTGGTAGTGGTCTGAGGAGTTGCGAGCGCCGTGTGTTCTGGCTAAATGCCATAGTTTGATTGACATAATCATGTTAATAATAATAACAGCTTTGCGGGGGATTCTTGAAAATAGATTGGCTTCACACAAACATCTTCTGTCACAGTACTTACAAGTAACTCCAGACTGTTCATTCTCCATCCTGGAGCTCATCATTGCCTGATCCATTTTGATAGTTGTCTACCATTTTCTGCCACGCGTCTTTGGTTTTGTCTCTGGTTTGGAGCGTTGTTGGCGCATTTTCAGGAGGCTTTATAGGTAGTAATTTCAATACGCGCAGCAATGAGCTGTCTGTCTCTTAATCTATGTGTTCATGTCTCACATACAGATTGTGGATGATGGGCAACATTCCAAAAAAGTGCAGTTTTCCCTCCCAAAAGTGGGTACAACCCTCAAATTTCTGCAAACATTTAGTTGCATGTTTTAATAAGGACAAGATTGAAAACTAGCCAGCATCTGGTGCGACTACCATCTGCCTAAAATACTGTAGACACCAGGGATCACCAATGTTTTTTCTTACGGTCTACTTCATAAATGTGATTATTTATGTGTAAAGTCTACCCGCCGTTCCTGGTTGTTTTTAACAAAGACAAAGTCGCTGCAGATCGGTGGAGTCTCCGGATCAGTTCAGAACAACAAAATGAAAAACTTGGAAAATGCTCTGGTGGGGGTTTATACTTCAAGATCGCCCATTAACCCATTTCAGTGTCAATCAAAAAAAGGATGCCGCCTCAGACAAATCATCCAATCATCATGCAGAAGCCGAGTGCTCGGGGCCAGACCACTGATCCATAGACCCCCAGAGATGCAGAGCGTTCAACGGTCGAGACAAAGCCCAGCATTTATCCAATGAGCGTCCAGTTGGCCACAGCGGAACAACCCATGGAAGTCAATAGACGAGCAGCGTCTGACTATGTAAAAAGCGCCAAGGGGCTGCTGGGATGAATGAGAGGGAGGTTGTGTCACAACAAAAGATGAAGGTATTCTAGCACATATTTAGTCAATGAAGTGTACGCACACCACTACATAATGCACCACTTTTTTGGGACATTTCCTTTCCTTGCAGTCTTAGAGCAATGGCAACTGTAACCCAGGGGCACGCGGCCGGTTACCAAAATCTGTGTGACAGCTTTCCCCGGGAATTTGAGGGGAAAATACATAATGCTGTAATAATATACGGCTTCGTTTCGGCGAATCAGAGCGCGGTATATTGCCAAGCCGATAGCCAATAAGAATTCAGCTTCTGGCAATACCCCGGATGTACCGGCAACTTTGTGGGTCTTGAGCAGCGTGAACCAGATGGAAAACGGGGTTGATTCTACTCCGTGGCGCCCCGGACAAAGACCCGAGTTCTGCCCGTAGTGGCCCGACTTTAGACGGCGGATTTGGATATAAAACCCAAAGCCGGCTTGTTCGGAGACGAAGTTTCGACACCGTCAAAGTCCTTTGATGTGTGGTCACGTGTCGGGTACCAACCGACCCAATTGCTCTTCGAGCCACTTCGGGTGTACCGGCGTCCGTTTGTTCTGGTGAGTACGTTTTTTTGGCTGTCTAGTTCACCAGTCTTATAATGGAAAGGCAATACAAAAGGAG
This sequence comes from Oostethus manadensis, assembly GCA_024372805.1. Taxonomy (NCBI): domain Eukaryota; kingdom Metazoa; phylum Chordata; class Actinopteri; order Syngnathiformes; family Syngnathidae; genus Oostethus; species Oostethus manadensis. The sequence continues at coordinate 525,834 of QODF01000209.1, forward strand.
AATCAACAATAGAAAAAAAGTCGCCATTTTCCCCCCACGTTGTCATTGCTTTGTCTGTGTTGTTTCTTTTTCCATTTTGTCCTTGATTCCCCTGTTGGCTTTTTTCTTTTTGCATTTACGGGACAGCTCAAACTGGTGACAAAAAGCAAAGGCAGTAGAGGACCCTGCCCACGACCTTTGCTGCTAGGGTGACTGGACCCATCCAGGCGGTTGGCCGCTTTGATCTGGACTCCCGTCGGGTAAGACTTTCGCGCAAACTATGTGCGTGGTGGCGTGATAGTGCCGTTACTTCCCGTCCATGACCCGCTCCCGGCAAACCCCGCTAAGACCTGCGTTTAAACGGACAGTAACTATTACATAGTCACTGCAAGCAGAACTCGTGTGTGTGTGTGTGTGTGTGTGTGTGTGTGTGTGTGTGTGAGCGGGTGTGGACTCGTCACCCTGGCAGAAGGACCCTTGATTTGTCGTTGGCTTTTGTATGCCGTAAATGCAAATGTAAAAGACCTAACAGGAAAAGAAATGGCCAAATTGGAAAAACAAAGACAATACAGTGTAGTTTTACACTGATTCTCTTTATACAGCATTTCCACATGTATTTCGTTTTACTTTTGGCACTGCTGTGATTCTATACAGCACTGTGTGCCGCCAGCTCAACTAGTTCACGTACAGATACAATAAAACAAGGCATAAAATGCAAACAACTATAAGCAGTGTGCAGAGACCACATCATAGGGGAGGAAAAGGCCCCGCCCATAACCAATACAGACTGACAGTAAGACCATCAGGTCTAGACACCCGACAGGCTGAGATTGCGGCTACAAATACGTGAACTTCATTTCATCACAGTAGTCGAAATGCTAAAAGGAAATCGTCGTATGCATTCAGATGGTAGGACCAAATGGCTAAAACGGAGATGGTCTCAGATGGGTGAGACATGTGCTGTAAGTGGTGGTCTGCAACATACAAATAATCATCAGTAAAACAATGCAATTAATATTCTGCAAACAGAGAAACAAAATGCACAGCAAGTACAGGAACCAGCACAGACGTTAATACAAGGCTTATTAATGAGTTACTAACACTCATTATCAGAGAATTAACACTAGCATTGAGATGTTACGCAATACTTGTGGCCGGGAAAGTTACATATTTTCAGATGAATTTCCGTGAGAGCCATATCCTATTTTTTTTCTCCACAGGGATTACAACTAAGTGTGCATTTTTAAGCAAGTCGTTACTTAATTAGTAATTAGTCTCTGAATTGGATGGATGAAAGTGCTGAAAAGGTTTTTGGTTTTGAATGTTATTTCTAACACTGATTCCTGTCATGTTTTACTTTTTTCCCCCATATAATATTTCACCCAACCTAATATTCCAAAAATGACAACTTTATATTGTTTTGTTTGCTTCTCATAATATAAAAACATTTAAAAAATACAAATAAACTGTTACTAAAATGACAAGTTTATTTTGGTAAAATTGACATTTTTTTCCCCTCTTAATATTTTGACTTTCTACCCAAAAAAGTTACTGCAATTTTTTTCAATTTTTGTTTTTTTATTTTCCATTTTTCAACTTTTCCCATATTGACTTTATTTTTTCTAATGTGACCTTTTCCACAACCCAACTTTTTTTCTTCTAATATTTTGACTTTATTTTCATAGAAAGACTTGATTTTTTTCCATTTTTGCCCTTTCCTTAAAGTTTTTTGTGAAATTGTGTTTTCAGAACGTGCGGTAGGCCAATAAATCACCACAGTTTGAACTCCCCGGTTGTATAGCTAGATATGTTACATATATTTGAAGAAAAAACTAAATTAAAATAAACGTTATGTTTGGAAACTCGCAAAAACGAGTGTTTTGTGGAGTGCAATAATATTGCTGTGAGGCGTGTACTCACTCATGTTCAGCATTTTAGACCAGATTAGTGGTTAAAAAATATACACACTTAATATCTATATCGTGGTACCACTTTTTAATTAGCTTCACAAGGCCACAGGCAAATCTGTATGTATAATTTTAGAAGCTTTAATAATAACCATCTTAGTTTTCAGTTGAGTCCCTTCACCTCATTGGCATTCAAGAAAATAAACCGTTATAATAACAAAGACCATTTTTATTCTGTAGATGTCATGTCCCGCTACACTACAAAAACATGGAAAGCTGTTAGTCTAGTACAATCTAGTTAAGTATTAGAACTATATTCACTGGAGGGCACTAGTGTGATAATGGGAATTTATAATAAAAAAGTACAAAAAAACTCCACCGATGTAGTTAAAAAACAGAATGCATATTTGATTGGACACATGATTTGGTCAACAAAAACAAGTATCAAAAATAACTGTTACAATCTGTCTTTTTGTCGTGGAACAAATTGAGCCAATCTTTTTTTTGTTGTTGTTATTCTGTGTCACTACGTGGTTCTTTCAGCAAGAGGCGTTTCCCATTGGAAGGTAGTGGAACTTCAGTTTTCACTGCTGCGGGTGACTTGTTTTTGCTGCAGGGGTAAAAATAAACATCAAATAACGTTTTTCTCCCAACTCCCATTTCTTCCTTCTGCATTTTGAAAGTCTACATAGAAACCTCTTTAAAGGGATAGATTCTTTTTTTTCTTTTTTTAAACATGAAGTTTTATGACATCCCCATCATTAGTGTAGTATATCAACAGTGACACTCCCCAGAAGCCCAACCCATGGGACTGTTCATTGTTGTGAATGTGAAAAGAATGGCTCTGACCACCAACGTGTGGCAGCTTATTAGGATGGTCACGTAACTTCGTACAGGATCTGCGATAACACAGCGCTGGGAGTTTCAATGCAAAATGAAAAGATTTTAGCCCCACCCAGATCCTCCCCGCAGGTAAACTTAGTGTAAAGAATATTTATTTCTTATATTTTATAGTATTATTTCTGTTTTAAGTTTAGGATGTTCGAATGCACAGCCATCCACATAATGCAATGCCATAGTAAAGTAATAATTTCTCTTTTTTTTTGCAGTTAATACTTGGATACATTTATCTACAATAGCACCATCATGTAGGGCCATGTTCCTGTGCACAATGTGAATTTAAGACAAAAGTGTCGATTTTGTAAAAATAAAACCAATTGATTAATTATTTAAATGTTTTATTTTCTCGTGTATTTAAAATTACTCAAGCAGAAATGTCCCCCCACCCCTAATTACTCGATCAATAAAAAACATTTCAGTAGAATACTTCGATAGCTGCAAATGCGTTACTATTTTGAGTGCATGTTGCTCTTGAGTAGCCGTAGCAACTAACCAAATTTCTGTTAATCGCTGAAATTTGGCCAGAAATGGACTCGTGGGATAATTAAGAGGGTTAAGTAACGGTCGATGTACTACACTAATAATGGAGATGTCATACAACTTCATGTCAAAAAATCCCAATTATCTGTCATGTCTTGCAAAAACATGTATTGCAAACCAGCCTTTAAGTGAAATAGGATGTTCATCAGCTGATAAAAAGTTTATGACCACAGCCTTTTTTTTTTTGCCAAAATAATCCTGGCAAAAATGTTATTTTCTGTCAGGTGTTCACACCATCACGATCTCGTGACGACAAAGGCGAAAAAGTTTTCTCTCTTCGAACGCGGGCAGACAGTTATGCTGCATAAGCAAGTGCGCCATTGCTGCTGAGGTTGCCTGCAGTAAGAAAGTCTTTTGAAACTGGAAGAACGGAACCTTGGCGGTCCGTCCCGTGTTACTTGCATGTAAAGGAGACCTAAGATGTTTTCCCACACAGCACATGATTGTTCAATGAGCTTCAGGTAGTGCAGGGGCGTCAAAAGGGCAGCTGGAGATGTTGCAGGGGCCCTCGTTCATCTGCGTGGTAATCAAACATTTTTGAACAGGACAACGCTGCAGTTCACAATGCCCACCTGGCAAAATGACGTCTTCCAGAGGAATATGTTCACTCTTTTGGACCATCCTCCGTGTTCCCCTAAGCTAAATTCAATTGAGAACATTTCGGAATGGATGGCAATGGAATCTTCACCACCTGGAGCAACATCCCGAGTAGCTTCCTGGAAACGCCAGCATGCGCCAAGCATGCCCAAACCCACTTTTCAGGCGATCAACAAGAATGTCGCAGCTACTCATTACGGGTTCATGCTTTTTTTGAGCTGTGGTCTAAAACTTTTCATCAACCGATTTCAGTTTACATAATGCAATAAAGCGTCCTCAAAATTGTTTTGTCTCAACAGTGCAAAATGTCAAACTTGCATATGTAACTATCTATACACACACAGTGCTGGACCTATTTACAAAAATGTAATTCCCGTGTTCTGTATGGGTTTCCCAAAACTGTGGCTCAGGGGCCCAAAATGGGCTGCATATACATTTAACTGGTCAGAGATGCATACAAAATGTGTTCAATGCAAAAAGATAAATTGTGGATCCTACCCTTGCTTGTCCAACAGCTCTAGGCCGTCGTTGATTTTTTTCAAAAATTCGTAACGCTCGCGTCCTCGAATCTGCGTGACAAATGTGACATTGCCAACAGAGATGCTGATTTGCGCCATTCCGATGAAAGTGCCTCTCTGTGGTGACTTACCTCAAGGCGATACATTTCTTTGTCCTCCTCGTCAGTGCTGGAGGTCGCCCTGGGCTTCTTCGGTGGGGCGGCAGTGGTGGCAGTGGCAGCGGGGCCTGAGGCACTCTCTGGGCACATGGACAAGCGCGAGTTAACCTGTGGACCGGCGTTCTAGCTTCAATCCTTTTTCCAAAATCTTGCAAATTCTATGCCTTTGTCCAATCCTCCCAACTACAGCTTACATTTTGGCCAATCAGTTTTTCACCAGTCGCAGCGTACCTTACGCTAGCTAAATCCAGCAACCATGCAGTATAGATTTTTCTTAGGCTTTTATTCGTGTACAACATCCCAAGACTCCCTTTTTCCGAGCCTCCACAGGTGCTGCGGTTTTGGTTAGCGCCACAGTTTCGACACCTACTTCGTTTTTTTGTTTCTTTGGTCCCGTTCTCCATCTTGGCAGCGTTCTCTTCTTCGGTTTTGCGGTCCCGGCCGGGGCACGCACAAATACGCACCTCAAAGCACCTCCGGCCCAAAACAAACCCACTGGGAGCAAAAGAAAAGCTGGTTAGTTGGGTGCCCGGGAAGCCAAGACAACGAAATACCAAGCTGAGAAATGAGGCACTCACTCAGGGGTCTCCAGGGTCAGGATGGTAAGGATGGGTCTGCGGTTCATGCCCCCCATGCAGGAGCTGTTGCACATGAAGCTCAGCAGGATGGTGGTCATCTCGGACCCCAGCTTAAACAGAAATTTTAAAAAGCAAAACTAGCCAGCTTAATTATTTGAGGCTCATTGAACAGCGACAGCACAACGTATGCCAAGCAACAGCGTGCCACGCAAACGTCTAGCAAAGGGGTGTTCAAACTTTTCCCAGTGAGGGTCGCATACAGTTAGTAAGTAAACCAAAGGATACTTGCATTTTGTAAACCAATCCATGTAAATATGCCAACAGGTTATACAGTATATACCTAAAGACTTTATTTACTTTACTTTAACACCAAAGTGTTTTATTTTTCCGTACTCCTTTTCTCCCACTTTTGCTGTTGGTATTTATTAGATTGTCTTTTTTTTTTTATGAATGTTGTGACTTTGACCTAATTTTCCCCAAAATTGCAACTTTTTGTTACTAATATTGCAAAAAAAAAAATTGGCCGCATGGTGGCTGAGTGGCTAGCACATTGGCCACACAGTCAGGAGATCTGGAAGACCTGGGTTCAAATCTCCTTTGGGCATCTCTGTGTGGAGTTTGCATGTTCTCCCCGTGCATGCGTCGGTTTTCTCCGAGTACTCCGGTTTCCTCCTACATTCCAAACACATGCATGTTAGCTTCATTGGCCGCTCTAAATTGTCCATAGGTATGAATGTGAGTGTGAATCTTTGTCTATATGTGCCCTGCGATTGACTGGCGACCAGTCCAGGGTGTACCCCGCCTCTCGCCTAAAGTCTGCTGGAATAGGCTCCAGCATCCCCGCGACCCTCATGAGGATAAGCGGTATAGAAAATGAATGAATGAATGAATATTGCAAAAATTCCTCATAGCATTATGTCATGCTCAAAATGTTTTTTGTACTGCTAGAATTTTGTATATCAATATGATGACTTTATTACAATATTTTTACTTTGTGCAAAGCTGTACCCCGCCCATCGCCCAAAGTCAGCTGGGATAGGCTCCATCATACCCCCACAAACCTAGTGAGAAAAAGCGGCATAAAAATTCATGAATTATCTTCAAGTTACTCCTCTCATTCCATTTTTTTCTCTCTCAATGGTTTTCATTTTTGTCCGTTATTTTACGACGGCATATCAGCATATCAGGCCCAAAAAAAAAAAAAGATTTCAAGATTAAAAGTTGTAATTTTATGAGGGAAAAAAAAGTACTAAAATCAGAGATTTTGAGAATACAGTCAAATGTACAACATAGTACGTTTACGAGGAAAAGTTTGTAATATTACAAGAGTAATAGTGGTAACTTTTGAATTAAAGTCATAACTTGACTTTACAGGCATTGCCTGAGGCTGCTATGAAACGGGGGCCTATGTGGAGGGGGCGGGGTACGTGAGTACCGATGAGATGATGCTAACCGATGCTAAACTGTTTGTGCCCAACTGCTCTGTCACAATATCAATAAAATTTTGTTGGAAGCCAGAGGACAGTTTCTTTCCCTCCTTCCTGGAGAACTATGTTTGCTCCATTTTTCCTCTGACACAATGATACATAATATTACCTTCCAGTATTACGAGAATACAACTCGTAATATTAGGTGTCGTGCATGTATGCAGTAGTTTGTCAGGAAGAAAGGAAACTTGCCTCTGGCTTCAGGCAAGCTTTTATTTACAACGGGCCAGCAAAACACAAGCAAGCCCTCCATTTGGCTAATGTCAACTACATTAACCTTAATCTCAGGGATTTGTGCTACGTTTATCTGACCTTGTGTCAGATTTTCCACTCCATTGGAAAGATGATTAGAGGTGCAACGATTAATCAATGAATCTATTCATCCATTCCATTCCATTTTCCTCCGCTTATCCGGGTCGCGGGGGCAGCAGTTTCAGTAGGGAAGTCCAGACTTCCCAGGCCCCAGCGACCTCTTCCAGCTCCACAGGGAGGACACCAAGGCGTTCCCAGGCCAGCTGTGAGACATAGTCCCTCCAGCATGTCCTAGGTCTTCCCCGGGGCCTTCTCCCAGCTGGGCATGCCCGAAACTCCTCACCAGGGAGGCGGCCGGGAGGCATCCGGACTAGATGCCCGAGCCACCTCAACTGGCTACTTTTGATGTGAAAGAGCAGTGGCTCTACTCTAAGCTCCTCCCGGATGGCCGAGCTCCTCACCCTATCTCTTAGAGTGAGTCCAGCCACCCTACGGACGAAACTCATTTCCGGGATCTTGTTCTTCCCGTCATGACCCATAACTCATGACCATAGGTGAGGGTGGGAACGTAGATCGATTAGTAAACAGTGAGCTTTGCCTTCCAGCTCAGCTCTCTTCACCACGACGGTCCGGTACAGCGACCGCATTACTGCAGATGCTGCACCGATCCGTCTGTCGATCTCACGCTCCAACCGTCTCTCACTCGTGAACAAGGCCTCGAGATACTTGAACTCCTCCACCTGAGGCAAGACCTCACTCCCAACCCGGAGGGTACAGTCCACCCGTTTCCGACTGAGAACCATGGCCTCAGATTTGGAGGTGCTGAGTCTCATCCCAGAAGCTTCACACTCAGCTGCAAACCGTTCCAGTAAACACTGAAGGTCACAGCCTGATGAGGCCATAAGGAATGGCACGTAGAAGCGGGCCACCCATGCCGTACTCCCGGAGCACCCCCCGCAGCACACCACGAGGGACACAATCGAATGCCTTTTCTAGGTCTACAAAGCACATGTAGACCTGGTGGGCAAACTCCCACATACCCTCCAGTACCCTTGCAAGGGTGTACAGCTGGTCCAGTGTTCCGCGACCGGGACGAAAACCACATTGCAGCTCCTGTAACCGAGGTTTGACTAACGGTCGTGCCCCTCTCTCCAACACCCTGGAGTAGACTTTCCCAGGGAGGCTGAGGAGTCTGATCCCCCTATAGTTGGAACACACCCTCCGGTCACCCTTTTTTAAAAAAAAAAGTGCCATTGTGGTACTGTATGTAACCGATACTGTGACGTACCCGATTCCTTGAGGCAGAACCAATACATTTTGTAACCAAGGTAGTCCAGGATTCATCGCACCCCAACTAATGTCTATCGTAACGTCACGCGGGACGGCAGCCCACCTTGTGGACTACCTATACACAATGTATATATGAACTGAACTAACCTGGGGTTGTTCATATGGGACGGTTACGCTGTGTCTCTTGGTGTGGGTGTCCTCAAAATATAGCGCCCTCTGACTGCCTTCCACGCGGATCAAATGGCTACTATGCTCTGTTACTAAAGAACAACAATCACCGTGATGAGATACGTTACATGTTATACAAGTACTCGTGGGGCTTTAGGTGTACTTCTTAACTCAGTGTGTTTACCATCCTGGTTCTGGTGGTGGGGACATCTACGGACCACGTCAGCCACGTGCTCCGTCTTCTTGTAGACGGCCGTAGCCCTGAGGACGGCCCCTGCTGGAGGCGCCTTGGTGACCAGCATTTCCACTGGGGTGGTCTTGGCCAGCTGGCAGTAGAGCTTGTTCAACATATCGGAAAACTGCCCAGCAACAGAGAAATGCATTAATTACACACCAAACGAAAAAAACGCTTTAATTGATTGGTCTCAACACCCCGGATTTCGGCTTTGAGCTTTAACCTTTTGGGGGCTGTGGGAACATGTCCCGTCATGTTAGCCCGCAGTCAGGAAGAAGGTGGAGGGGTCACAGCAGATTGTGGCCAATCAGAGTGCGATGACGGGTGAGTCATTGGACACCATTGGCTATCAGTGAGGCTCTTGGCAAAAAGGAATGAATGAGATTCTACAAGCAAGCCCGCTTGCTAAGACAAACTAAAAGGACATGTTTGAACTAGGTAAGAGTTGAGCATTTTTCATGTCTTTTAACAGGACTTACTGCCGATTTCAATGTTGAAAAGTAAGCATAGATTATTTCCTTAATCGGGACCAGCTGCCTTTTGTCTTAAGCACGCAGCAAAGCATCCAGTTCATGTTTCAAAATTTGGTAGAATGCTTATGATTTTTACATATTATATATTTTAACTTTTTAACTGCAGAAAGAAGATCTAGGATTGATTCTATCATTTAATTGAAAAAGTTTTAAAATAATATTTGAATACAGAAAACATACAAGCACTATTTTTTTTAAATATAATATTCCATATTTTACAAACTGAACAGACCTTGTAGATAATATAGTCATCCCGCAATATATTAATTTGAACGTCGCTCCTTTTCAAGTGGCTTTTCAAAAATTCATAAATGTGTTTCATTGTTGACTGTGGACTATAAATAAAAAAAAAATTTGAAATACAGGTAAAGTAATGTACACCGCATGAAGTCAGCCATGACTGACCAAAAACGTCTCCCATTCCGTGTGGAAGTGGTAAGTTTTTGGCCTCTTACAACTCCTGCTAAAAATGACCTGGAGCTAGCATGCTATGTTTAAACGCAACAGCCGTCCCGTGGCCCTGCAGTGATCCTGTAGCTTGCGCATTACAGGTGTACAACGTGTTGTAAACAAAGGATGTTATTTCATATCTACAGGGCTCTTAATAATAATAATAAACATTGTACTTAAAAAGTCATAAGCAGGTTGTCTATACTATAGAAATATTTTATTTATTAATATCGACTCATACATAGCAAAAAATATAGACCATATACAGTGGAATTCAGTTTGGTAATTGTTTTTGCCAAAATGTTCTCTCGATTCGTGTAAACTTGTTAAACTTTTTATGGTAAATGTTATCAATACCGCGCATTGCGAACTTGTATTTTACGCTTACGCACGTTGAATTTTTGGATATTAATAAAGATGTAGACTACTCCAGCAGTCTGGTCAGGTTGTTAAAACACGGCCAACTGTGCTTGGTATGGGACAATCTTTGCCTACAAGTCTGCGGTGAAGGTAAAAGTTATGTTAATGTTCATTCATCCCCTTTGTTGTCATTTGCTTTCTGCATGTACGATAGTTGTTCTGTATAAAATGTGATTTGTGTTAACATTAGGGGTGTTGCGAGATTACAATGAGACAATTTTTCACTGGAGCAAAAAGTTGTTTCATGGGAACAGGGCAGCTACAAGCCAGTCTACTGTGAGCTATTGCATAGCCACCCAGGAATAATACACCTAATATGGGAAAATTCAGTGAGGCAGGATCGGAACCGCAATCCTGCCTACCTGGGTGTTCCCAGCATCACCAATTTGTGACGTATGGCGGTTGAGTTGAACAGCTGTGTTCATTTCAATTGTGATTTTTGAAAGACTTGCAAACATATGACGTAGAAAAAAATGTAAACAAAAAACCCAAACAAACAAAAAGGTATATAAGATGACAAAAACACAAAATGTGTAATTAAAAACAACTTACGGTGGAGGTGACCGATTTGGCAGTGCCTGACTTCTGGAAGCGAAGCTTGAAGCCATAATCCCCGGGACAGTCGGAGGTGACCGGGACGGTGGGGCTGGCGGAGGACGTCGCCGCCGCTGCCGTCGGTGGTGATAACTCGAAGAGATTTTCATCAAAATTGTCAGTGAGGGTTCCGTCATCGAAAAGCTGCGTCAATGGGATGTCCTCAGTGGGAAAGCTGGAAAGGGTCGGCATTTCCCTGGGGAGACGATAAACAAATAGCGCGTGACTTTCTGTTTCTGCTCACATTTTGAAAGGTGCAACTTACACGCTAGCCCAAAACTGCTGGAAGGTCGGGTCCAGATGCAAGTCCAAAGATGATTTCTCCATCTTGATGAGGCGGATGGAGGAGGAATTCTGCAAAGAAAGGAAAGTCACTGTTAGCAATACCAAAAAGCACACAACGCCGAGAAGAAAACCAGACAACACTGAAAACATAACAGCTATATGAAGTGCTGTAAAATAGTCAATATTTAAATATACTGGTGAAAGTAACAAATGGTCACGCAGAGCACATACACATTCAGAAATACCAGGCTTTATTTTTTTTTTTAAAAGTTACAGTGCTTTGTCAAAAAGATTGAAACTGCAAAACTGGTCCTTAAAATGGCATACACCCGAAATAAGTCGTTCTTTTCGGCATTCAGAGCACGTAATGCTTACTGCAGCATTGGGAACGCCAGCTTGGGCCTACTAGCCAGGCAGGCTTTTGGCAGCCGTCAAACACTCACGGCTAACATCGTCAACGAGATGCTAGCTGAACGTGCTCAAGGGTTTCGTTCCGCAGTTCCTCCTGCAATAGCCCAAACAACCGCACTGGCTAGCATTAGCATAGCTAGCATTCAAGCCAGTTTAGTAGTGCCGAAGCGCGTCGTTCATGCACCTTCGAATGCAACAATTCCGCCGGGCTCTACCTGCTACTCCCCGAAGCCTGCCTGTGTTACTTTGGGTCGATGGAGATGGCGACGAAACGCCAAAATGTTTGTAGAGGAAAAAGTCGCACGCGTTGTTGTTTATGGGGGATTCCCACAATAGTTCCAAACATGGCGGAAAGGCGCTCACTTCCTATACGGACTATTCATCCAATCACTGGCGACTTTACTGGCACGCAGCTGCCGAGTGTGAAATCATTGTGATGCATTCACGCAACGTCGGGATTTTTGCCACGTAAAGCTAAAAACATGGCGATTAAATGCTAAAACTGTAAATACAGCGTTTGGAACACTTTTAGTTTGAATGAAAAGACTGTATTCTGTCTTCTTTTCTACGGAAGGAGCGTTCTGCTGTTTTCTAAAACGCTAGCCATTGATCCACGTTGTATTAGGACCGCGGTGCTCCCCCCCCCCCAGCAATTAGTAAGTATATGCAGAACACAACTCTGGTGTGTTTAAGGACCGCGGGGAATAAATGCGCGGCAACACATAATGAAAATAAATGTCATAAACAACCTCTCCGGGAGGGCACTGATGTAGTAATACTTAATTCATTGTATTTTTCCTAAGATGAATCTTAGAATTCGTCTCGTGGACCAATCTCTGGTGAGTTGCCTTGTCTTGACACCCCTAGTTCATTTGACTGACATGACATAGACGTAGACATAGACATGACCAAGTGTGTGTTTTTTTATTGGCCTGCAGCACAGTCTAAAAGTAATGCTCAACAAGAAAAATAAAGAACAGCAGCAAAAATGGAAAAATCAGCAGTCATTTGCAAGAATAAAGTCAAACTATTGAAAGATAAAAGTTTAACAATAAAAGTAAACATAATTTTAATAGCATAAAGTTCAAAAATGTCATTTAAAAAAAAAAGTTGTAATATTATGAAAAAATTAACAAAACAATGAATGGTGTATTTTTTCTTAATTAGGTTGTGGATAAAGTTATAATGGTATGAGAATAAAGCAAAAAATATAATGGTAAGAAAGTCATAACTCAAAAATAAATTGCCAAAAGGAAGTTCAAATAGTTGGAAACAGCAGAAATTGGAAAAAATGAGAATAAAGTAAAAATATTACGAGAAAACAAATGTTAAAAAAGCCGTATCATTATGCAAAACCAATGAGTAATTTGGGGAAAATGAGGTTTCATTTTTCACTGTGTGAATCCTCGCTGGAAAAAGCTGGGACACCCCTGAAATAAGCAAATGATGATGTGATAAAATAGCAAAGAATGGTATGAAAGCAACTGATGCATGTGCAAAACTGCTACGCTAAATTAGACGTTTATTTACGTTGAGTGCAGGCACCGCGTAGGGCAGCTAAGGGTCCTCTTAAGGGCCAATGGCACATTGGCCGTGTCTAAATCCGGGGTCTGCAGCCTGCTAGTCCACATGTGTCCTCCTCCACTGAATGGAAGTCTGCATGCAAACTATCCTCCTTGGCCCATCGTATCCCAGGATTCCTTGAAAAGATTGAGGAACAGGCATGATATTCTGCCGTACAAATGATTTGAGTTTGAGTACGAGTACAATGAGTATGAGTGCTGTATGGGTTCCATCAGCAAAGGTGTCCTGTGTCTGTCACTGAGACATCAAAGACAAATGCAATAGGATGCCTACTAAAGATAATCACGATCAGGGTGGAGCTCCAGGACAGCCAGACACGTGGTTCCACCATGGAACATCACCGATGGCCTCCAAGTCCTTCTCCTTCTTTGGCTTCCTGCACCTCCTTCATTTTAGTCACTCCTCTTGCGACGGAAGGCAGACATCATCCCGTCACGACGTAAACATGAGAACATGTGACACAACCAGGAAGCGCGAGGAGGGCTAGACCGTCTAAATTCGCGGCTGGAGAAAGTGCCACCAAACGTTTGGCCTTCGTCGACCGGGTAGGCTACTTGTCAAGCGCAGACCCTTGAATTGGACAAATCAGCCCGCTGGATACATTTCTGAACTGTCTGTTAAAGGAACCAATTATACGCATTTTTGGGCCTTGGTATTGAGTTCTGGACTCCTTAAAAGCAGCTACACACCATAATCCGCGCAGTCTTTCCTTGGGTTTCCTCACGGCCAAACACTCCCAAGCACTCCCGAGGACTTCCGGACAGCTGCCGAACCTCACTTCCCATGCAGTAGAGTAGTTACCGGCAAGTTACCTTTTAAAAATGTCCGCCTTTAGCAGTTGTTAGCAGCTCCAGACACGGGTGAGTTTGTAATTTGTGTGCATCCCAGTAACACTCCCCCCGCTCCCTATGATGCTACACACACGCACATTACTTGCACAAAATAAACGCAGTTGGGACACACTTCAATTCTTACTTACAGCCTCCTCTTCTGATGCTTCAGCACCACCAGGTAACGTTGGAAAGTCGTCAGACTTCAGCAGCAGTTTGGCAGATATTACAGCGTCACATTGCTAAACCAAATTAGCTTTCCCTCACACCCCAACAAACATTTCCTGCGAGCCATTGTTGAAAAAACCCCAGCCAAAACTGCTTTCAAGGCACTGGACACGCCACTCTCCAGGCACGCCCTGAGCTCGGTCCCCAAGGAGACAGATCTCACCGTGTTTCATGGTCAGGACCAAGGGTCTTTGGCTGGTTTTCTCCACGGCAGCACATAACAGGAGCACCCTGCTGTTTTAAAGGATCTACTGCCAATAAAAAAATGCGAGTGCAGCCTTTTGCAGCAAGTAGAGGATCTTTGATTGACAGTTTTGTTATAGGTCTTTAAAAACACATCACACGGAGGATTTTTGAAGTCTTATTTATAATTGTAATACTAATAGACAAGTATGGCGGCCCCGATGGGTAGCGGGCTTGTCAAGTTGATGAACTGAAAGGTCTGATGGTATAATAGATCCCAAATTAAGGTACCACCTGTTCCCCGGCTGTTAGGGCTCTGTTGTGTGGAATCGGGGGGGGGGACAAACACGAGTCCAAGGGGGCCGGCCGGGGGGTGTGGGACCGTTTGGCATGTTCCCTCAAAAATAGAAACAATGCCACGTGGTTTGTTAAGGTCAAGAGAGTCTTCCACGACTGCTCGACGACCTCTGCTGCAGGACATCAAGATAAGGGATCATGGGAAATCCTCCCAGCCATTACTCCACCCCCGACCCCACCTCCCACTCGGTTGGATAGCGGTTGGTGTCTACCTCAGCTGGACAGAACTTCAAAATAAGAAATACACTCTGTTGGAATTTCTTCTCTTTTTTTTGGCAGTTTTTGAGTTGTTGTTTTTTTTTGACACGTGAGGGGGTCTCACGTGTCTCCACTTGCGTCGCCAAGTGGGTCATGCCGGCCGGGTTTCAGCAACTGGGAGGAGAGGTCCGTGCATTTGTTGTTTGTTTTTATGTGGAAGTGGGACTGAAAGAGTAGTTCTTCTGTTCCAAGGTGACCTAGACATTTGCAAGAACATGTTTTTATGTGCTTCTTACGGCTTTGACCTTGAATGGGAGGTTTAGTGAGCTACTGGTTTGACTGCTTGACCCGCCTAAGCTAACGCCTGCGCAAACAATTGCTGTGTTTAATTGGAAATATGCCAGTCAAGGGTCCTCAGTGTGACAGGAGTGCTCTACCAAGTAAAACAAATAAGCAAAGTCAAGTCAAAGATCAAAGAGTACTTTGCTGTTTTTAGGGACCAACTGCAAAAAAAGCTTGTCAAAGACCCTTTATACGCCAGAAGCTGTTTTTATTCAAAAAAATATGACGGGAGCAGTCTGCTTTAAAAAAAGTGGTGGTCAAAGATCCTCAACACGAGAGGGAGGCTCTACTGCTTTTACGGGTAGTCTGCAAAAGAAAGCTTGTCAAAGATTCTACACATGAGAGAAGAGCTCTGCTGTTTTTGGCAGAGAAAAATATGAGAAGAGCACTCCGCTGTTTTTAGGAATCTATTGCATAACCACTAGTCAAAGATTCTCCATATCAAAGATCCTTTTTATGCCAGAAGCACTCTGCTGTTTTTACTGCAACAAAAACATTGCAAGAGCGCAAGAGTTTTAAGGGCCCACTGTAAAAAAATCTAGTCAAAGATCCTGTATATGACAGGAGCTGTTTGCTGTTTTTAAGGACCTACTGCAAAAATATGTGTCAAAGATCTTCTACGTGTATAACTGGACCTTTCTGATGTTTTTAAACAAAAATAGTGGTCAACTTTCCTCAACATGAGGGGCGCGTGTTACTGTTTCTAAGAACCTACGCACACGAATGCTTGTCTAGAATCCTCTCTCTGCTGTTTAAAACATGACCGCAGTTGTCTGGCTGTTTTTAAAACTACTGCAAAAACGCTAGTCAAAGATCCTCTATATGACCAGTGCGGTAGGCTGTTTTTCAAGACCTACTGCCAAAAAACCACTAAGTGATAGATCCTTTATATGCCAGAAGCACCCTGCTGTTTTTACTGCACTTTCACTGGCGCAGTTGCTGTTTTTAGGGCTCTAGCTTACACATATGTGTCAATATATAATAATAATAATAATAATAATTTGTACTGTTTTTAAAGACCTACTGCCAAAGACAAACGCTTGTCAAAGATCCTTTATAGGCCAGAAGCCCCCTGTTTTGGTTTTTCACTGAAAAAAAAAACAGCACCACTCTGCTGTTTTTAAAAAGCTACTCCAGTTAAGGAGCCTCTCTTTGACCAGAGGGCTTTGCTCTTTTTAAAGACCTACTGCAAAACCACTAGTCAAAGATGTTATATAGGACCGGTGCGCCATGCCATTTTTAAAGACCTTCTGCCAAAAAAAGATCCTTTAGATGTCAGAAGTTTTTACTTTTTTTTAGATCGTACTGCAAAAATGCTAGTCAAAGATCCTCCATACTGTTTCAAAGGACCTATTGCAAAAATAGGCATCAAAGATCCCCTATATAACAGGAGCTCGCTGTTGTTTTTAAACAAAAATGGTGGTCAAAGATCCTGTACTGTATTTAAGGACCTACTGCAAAAAAAACCACAAAGATCTTCTATGTGACAGGAGTGCTCTGCTGTTTTTAGGGACATACTGTAAATATGCTGCCCAAGGACACTTGACTTTATTCCCAATTCAACCAAAAATAACGTGTGCCCTGCAGGCGGTGACTGGAACCCTCGCGCTGTCCGTCTTCACTGCCGTACTGGGATCACTGGAGTTTGGATACAACATCGGTGTCATTAATGCACCACAGAAGGTAGTACTAACTTCAGAACATACAGTAAATGCTGCAAAAAAAACAGCCAACCGTTTTTGCAGCATCGTCAAGTAAGTTTGCTAGCTGGGTTGATGCTAACACTGTTGTTAGCAGTGCAACAGAAATATACTATATACAGTACTATATATCTACAAGCATAAATTATATAAAACTCAGCACAACTGTACTGCCACTGCAGTTACTGTAGCGAAAATAGATCACTATAACAAACATAAAATAGTAATAACAAATATAATATACCCAATTTAGTCATTGAATAAATAATGCAATATGTAAAATATAAATTATGATACTGTCAAATATTGCAATACTGAAAATATGCTTTTAATATTTTTTCTAAGTATATATGTAGATAAAATCTACAAATAGTACAGTTTTATACTGTAAAATAATAATTAAAATACTAAATACATACTGTATACAGTATATACAGGGTGGGGCAAAAGTAGAGTTAAAGTTACCACATTTAGACATTTATCTGTGCACTTGAGAGATTAAACGTTCAATGTAATATGTAAATATAATGTATGTAAAAAATGTCGAGTACATATGAAATTTCTAATATGTAAATATAATGTATGTAAATAAATCTCCAATACATGTAAAGTGTCTAATATGTAAATATAATGTATGTAAATAAATGCCTAATACATGTAAAATGTCTAATACGTAAATATAATGTATGTAAAAAATGTCTAGTACATGTAAAATGTCTAATATATAAATCTAATGTACAAACCGGATTCCAAAAAAGTTGGGACACTATACAAATCGTGAATAAAAACTGAATGCAATGATGTGTAGG
The DNA here is from genome assembly GCA_024372805.1 of Oostethus manadensis. Classification (NCBI taxonomy): domain Eukaryota; kingdom Metazoa; phylum Chordata; class Actinopteri; order Syngnathiformes; family Syngnathidae; genus Oostethus; species Oostethus manadensis. The sequence continues at coordinate 543,367 of QODF01000209.1, forward strand.
TGCCAACTTCTAATATTTTATTCAGAATAGAACATCAATCACGAAACAAAAGTTTAAACTGAGAAAATGTACCATTTTAAGGTGACAATATATTGATTCAGAATTTCATGGTGTCAACAAATCCCCAAAAAGTTGGGACAAGGACATTTTCACCACTGTGTGGCATCTCGCCTTCTTTTTACAACCCTCAACAGATGTCTGGGGACAGAGGAGACCAGTTTCTCAAGTTTAGAGATAGGAATCCTCGCCCATTCTTGTTTAATATAGGCCTCTAACTGTTCAATCGTCTTGCGCCTTCTTTGTCGCACCTTCCTCTTTATGATGCGCTAAATGTTCTCTATAGGTGAAAGATCTGGACTGCAGACTGGCCATTTCAGTACCCGGATCCTTCTCCTACGCAGCCATGATGCTGTGATTGATGCAGAATGTGGTCTGGCATTATCTTGTTGAAAAATGCAGGGTCTTCCCTGAAAAAGATAGGAGCATATGTTGTTCTAGAACCTGAATATATTTTTCTGCATTGATGGTGCCTTTCCAGACATGCAAGCTGCCCATGCCACACGCACTCATGCAACCCCATACCATCAGAGATGCAGGCTTCTGAACCGAGCGTTGATAACAACTTGGGTTGTCCTTTTCCTCTTTGGTCCGGATGACATGGCGTCCCAGATTTCCAAAAAGAACTTCTAATCGTGACTCGTCAGACCACAGAACAGTCTTCCATTTCGCCACACTCCATTTTAAATGACCCCTGGCCCGGGGTAAACGCCTGAGCTTGTGGATCTTGCTTAGAAATGGCTTCTTCTTTGCACTGTAGAGTTTCAGCTGGCAACGGCGGATGGCACGGTGGATTGTGTTCACTGACAATGGTTTCTGGAAGTATTCCTGAGCCCATTCTGTGATTTCCTTTACAGTACCATTCCTGTTTGTGGTGCAGTGCCGTTTAAGGGCCCGGAGATCACGGGAATCCAGTATGGTTTTACGGCCTTGACCCTTTCTCACAGAGTTTGTTCCAGATTCTCTGAATCTTTGGATGATGTTATGCACAGTTGATGATGATAGATGCAAAGTCTTTGCAATTTTTCGCTGGGTAACACCTTTCTGATATTGCTCCACTATCTTTCTGCGCAACATTGTGGGAATTGGTGATCCTCTACCAATCTTGGCTTCTGAGAGACACTGCCACTCTGAGAAGCTCTTTTTATACCCAATCATGTTGCCAATTGACCTAATTAGTGTTAATTGGTCTTCCAGCTCCTCGTTACGCTTAAATTTACTTTTTCCAGCCTCTTACTGCTACTTGTCCCAACTTTTTTGGGATTTGTTGACACCATGAAATTCTGAATCAATATATTTTTCCCTTAAAATGGTACATTTTCTCAGTTTAAACTTTTGTTTTGTGATTTATGTTCTATTCTGAATAAAATATTAGAAGTTGGCACCTACACATCATTGCATTCAGTTTTTATTCACGATTTGTATAGTGTCCCAACTTTTTTGGAATCCGGTTTGTATGTAAAAATGTCTAGTACATATTTTTCTAATATGTAAATATAATGTCTGTAAAAAAATGTCTAATATTTTTTAAAAATGTCTAGTACATATAACATTTCTAATATGTAATTATAATATATGTAAAAAATGTCTAGTACATATAAAATGTCTAATATGTAAATATAACGTATGTAAATAAATGTATGTAAAAAATGTCTAATACATGTAAAATGTCTAATATGTAAATATAACGTATGTAAATACATGTCTAAAACATGTAAAATGTCTAAGTGGTAACTGTCACCATACTTTTGGCCCACCCTGTATATATACAATAAAAAAATAACAAAAGAGCATTATTTTGGAAGGGTGGGGTGGGCGGTTTTAGAGTCAGCTGACTTTTTCAGGGACGTCTCACCTTGACTCTCACGCAAGCGTCAGCTGATGCTGACACCAAAATAGAGGCTGACATGTGAGACACACACACACACACACAGGCTTTACAGTTGACGTCATCAGGTTTGTTTTAACACGTGCTGTGTCTTTGTGGTGTTTTGTGTTTTCAGATCATCGAAAAGGACTACAACGCGACGTGGGTGCATCGCTATGGACACTCCATCCCTACCGGGACGCTTACATCCATGTGGTCTCTGTCGGTGGCCATCTTCTCGATCGGGGGCATGCTGTCTTCCTCCTGTGTCGGTTTTGTTTCTGAGTGGTTGGGAAGGTAAGAGCGTGCCACTTAAAGGACAAAAGAAGAATGTATTTTTAACATTTGTTTTAAGACGGGTAGCGAAGCCTCTCTGTTTCCCCTGCAAAGCAGCCCTCGGTGAAGCAGTGGGCGTGCACACGGTGCAGGCTGTGAAATGGCTTAGTACGCATTTTGACAGGAAATTATGCAAAGCGTCTTTCCCCAGGAGGAAGGCCATGCTCATCAACAACCTGTTGGCCTTCATGGGGGGTAGCCTGATGGGAATGTCCAAAGTGTGTCGCTCCTTCGAAATGATGATCCTTGGACGCTTCGTCATTGGTGCCTACTGTGGTAAAACGATTTTCTTTGTGTTTTTGCTGCTGTTGTTGTGGTTTTACTGTTATTATTGTTATTGTTGAGTTTTGCTGTATTTATTTCCGTGTGATGCTTTTGCTGCATTTTTATAGCATTTTTGCTGTTTCAATTGTTGTTGTTGCTTTTTTTAAAAATCATGTTTGATCAATTTGCTGTTTTTGTTTTTAAAGGAGACCTATTGTACTCTTTTTTTCGCGCCCTTGTTTTGAGTCCTGGACTCCTATAGCGCAGCTGCACACGATAACCCGCACAGAAAGCTTTCTAGATTTTCCAGACTCTGCGTCTTTTCCAGCAGCACTTCCTGCCTCCCGCCCAAACGGTCTGTGTAATTTACTCCACCCCCGGCCCTCCCGCCGAGCCCACTCCGCTGTGATTGGTCACATTCCCAAGCGCTCCCGAAGACCCCCGGACAGCTGTCCAACCCCACTTCCGGCGGTGCAGGAATTGATAGTAAATGGCGATTTATCTTTTTAAAATGTCCGCTCTCAACAGCTGTTAGCAGCGCCAAGTAACACTCCCTGTATGCACACACTATAATGCTCCACACACAACCGCTTTTGTCCCATTCCTTACACAAAAAAAGCAGTTAGGCCACTGATAAATTGCTCCAGCTTGCTCTTCTGACTCTTCAACACGACCAAGGAACGTTGGAAAGGCAACGGACTGCAGCAAGTTTGGCGGATAGTCCAGCTTCGCATTGGCCCGTGTTCACAAAGTTGACAGATAAGCATTTTTTTATCCTGCTGGCCGAGAATCAGCATCTCCAACCACTTTTTTAGGAAAGCTAAACAAAATGAGCCTTTCCTCACAACCGAACAAACATTTCCTGGGGGCCATTGCTCAACGTGTAACGCTAAAATTCTCGGCAACAGAGCGAAGCAGAGTGGGGGAGGGCAGGCCTGCAGCTTTTACCTGGGCATGCCCATACAAGGCAGTCCGTTGGCATCGTTTAACACGAGAGAATACAACATTGTGGCGACATTTATAGGTCAGAAAAGAGGAAAAGCATAACAGGTCCCCTTTAAGGCTTTTTTATCTATTTGCTATACAAATTAACCTCTAATGTTATGATTCATTCATTCATTCATTTTCTATACCGCTTATCCTCATTAGGGTCGCGGGGATGCTGGAGCCTATCCCAGCAGACTTTGGGCGAGAGGCGGGGTACACCCTGGACTGGTTGCCAGTCAATCGCAGGGCACATACAGACAAACAACCATTCACGCTCACATTCATACCTATGGACAATTTAGAGTGGCCAATGAAGTTAACATGCATGTTTTTTGGAATGTGGGAGGAAACCGGAGTACCCGGAGAAAACCCACACACGCACGGGGAGAACATGCAAACTCCACACAGAGATGCCCAACGGAGATTTAAACCCAGGTCTTCCAGATCTCCTGACTGTGTGGCCAATGTGCTAACCACTCAGCCACCGTGCGGCCCTAATGTTATGATAATATATCATAATAATAATCATAGCTATATTTATGTACATTATATAAACAGTATCATAATAATGCAATATTTCCTTTAGCGTGTCATTGGAATTGGCGTTTTTTTTCACAGGCAATTTGTACTGTCTGTCCAACGTTTGCAGCATTTCCAGAAATGCTGGCTGTGTTAAAGAGCAGCATTTTCGTTTCTATTGACCTTTTCCACCAAAAGTCTCAGTGAGTGTTGACTGTCGGTACAAATGCTCCGCATCTGGATGTGTAGTTGTTCCGAACGGGAAAACTGAGTCATGCATCAGAATGACCTCAAAAGCATTTATTCTTTAGCAGACTCATTGTTATCCCGGAAGACACTGGGCGACTCCTCTTAGATGGTTACAAGAGTGCCAGTTGTGTTTGTCTACACCTGGTGGACAGTTACAAGTACTGCCTCTTTAGCGTAGCTTGTCAAACATCTAGTGGTCGAGCACGATGTGTGCCACCTAATGAGCACGCAAAGCTAGGGTGCGTTGCTAAGTTAGCAAGTTTTTGACGGAAAGATTACATGCACATTAGATTACGTTACATTACATGGCCCACGGCCAGGAAAATCCTTAGACCTTGATCCTTTTGAGGACTTGTGCAAACAAAAACTTGCAAATCCTGATAAACTACAAGAATTGCCTATGTAAGAATAGGCTGCCGTCAGTCAGGATGTGGGCCAAAAGGGAATCGACAGCATGCTTGCTGAAGATGAAGGGTCAAAACTGCAAAAATGACCTCTTTACACAAACCTAATGTAACAATGAAGTAGCAGACGGAAAACCAATACTTGTGTCATTCTCAAAATGTATGGCCATAACTGTACTGATGGTCCACATAGATACGCTATACAGTTGTTCTTAACGGTAGACCATAAGTAGTATAAAAGTTGTTATTAATGCTCAAAACATATTGAAGTAAAAGTGGTATGTAGTAATCTGGTCACTAACCTGTAATGACACAAAACCTTACATTGCACATTATTGTGAAAATGCACAAAGTCAAAATGAAGTTAAAAAAAAAGTTCTCCCATTTTGTGTGGAAGTGGTAAGTTTTTGTCTTTCTAAGCTTGCTAGCTTGTAAGCCCGCTAGCTAGCTTGGCTGCATAAGAGTTGTGCAATGTGACGTAAACAATAAATAATAGGAGTGTAAAGGCGACTGGTCTACAGTGTTGAATAATGTCAAAAGCCATATTTAGATAGTCATAAACAGGTTTTCTGTGCTATTCTAGTTATTAACGCTGAATCCTATATAGCGGAAGTCATGGCGCTGGAGTCTGGAAACAATTAACCACTATAAACGAGGCACGACTGTAAAAAAAAAAAAAAAGTGATCCAAATCACGACACTGCCAGAAAGTGACGCCGCCAAAGCCTAATTCAGGCTTTTTTTTTCAGGTCTGTCGTCAGGCTTGACGCCCATGTACGTGGGTGAAATTGCACCAACCAGCCTGCGGGGGGCGCTGGGTACGCTGCACCAACTAGCCATCGTTACTGGGATTCTCATTGCGCAGGTAATACCTATGAAAATCATAATAGTCAAACTAGAAAGAAAAATATAGAATTGTTTTAGCAAGTAAGGTCAAAGGTCTGAAGGGAACACAACTCAAGGAGGCTGCAGCGGTGCTGAGTAAAGCCACGAGACCAAGAAGGCAAACGCAAAGTTAGCAAAAGGCTAGTTAAAGTGCATCCATGTGCTGATTAACTGAGCGGCTCCGGGCGTGTCTCGTGGCTCCGCCCACCACCGGGAGCTGAAGTGTTTGAAACGGGGGGAAAACTGCAGAAGTTGTTTGTTCTTTTACCCGGACAGATTCTGGGCCTGGAGTCGTTGCTAGGCAGTGAGGACTTGTGGCCCGTCCTGTTGGGGCTTACGGTGGTACCGACCGTCCTCCAGATGGGGCTACTACCTTTCTGCCCCGAGAGCCCTCGCTTCCTCTACATAGTACGCTGCCAGGAACATCATGCGAAGCGTGGTCAGTGGGATTTCTATTGTTTTGTCTCTGAATGTATGTTTGTACCACACGTCCCTGTTTGTACTATACAAACCTTCCGCCCCAGGTCGCGGTTTCAAATGTACTCCACATTTTTGCATGAATATAAATGACTTTGCAGAAAGACCTCCTCGGTGTTACCACTTTGTGCAAAGCAACCACCTTTCTATGCTGTTATCTGAGTAACTATTCATTTGTTAACTGATTACATGTTGGGGGTTATCCGGATCAGCGTCTGGATCCAGGGTTTAGCTAAAATGAAGGAAGGGTGTATAAAACTGTGGTGAGACCAGCGATGTTGTTTGGCTTAGGGACAGTGCCGCTGGGGAAAAGACAGAGATGAAGATGCTGAGGTTCTCTTTGGGTGTGACCAGGATAGACAGGATCAGGAATGAGTACATCAGAGGGACAGCACATGTTAGAGGTTTTGGAGATAAAGTCAGAGAGGCCAGACTGAGATGGTTGGGACATGTCCAGAGGAGAGATAGTGGATATATTGGTAGAAGGATGCCGAGCTTTAAGGTCTAGAGGAAGACCAAAGAAGAGGTTTATGGATGTAGTGGAGAGGACATGAAGGTAGGGTTAGATGGACGCCTGAAGGGATAAGCCCAAAGGAAAAAAAAAGGAAGAAGAAGATTTTAACATTGCGAGATAGGACCATTTTCGGCATTTAGCGCCACAAAATTTAGCTTCAAATTAACTAAATTAATTATGCGCTATATTAATAAAATCGATTAGTTTAATAGCTATTTTTGACAGCCTTAAAAAAAATTGAAAATTTGAAAATACATTGTATGGTTACATTTAAAATACACAAAAGTCAAAAAAGTTTTGCTAACAAACCTTATTGTTAGGCAAAACTGTTGTCCATTCAAAACCCAAATATTAGACTTGCGATTGGTACGAAGGTACTAAACGGTAGCTTCAATGATGTGACATGATGGGGTACAAGTGTTGTACGCCTTCCCCAGCAATTAGCCACTGCCCTTGAGTGCCGATTAACTCTTAACGACTTTTCACCAGGCCTGAGGAGGTTGACTGGCCGACAGGAAGTGGGCGGCCTGCTAGCGGAGATGAAGGAGGAGAAAAGGAGGATGGACATGGAGCGCAAAGTGTCCATTTTGGAGCTCTTCCGCTCACCCGTGTACCGCCAGCCCGTCGTTATTTCCATCCTGTTGCAACTTTCCCAGCAGCTCTCCGGCATCAATGCCGTGCGTAGCCACTTGTCACCCCATTAAAAAGAAAAGTGAATGAAGTAACTTTTTTTTCTTGGTCCTTTCAGATTTTCTACTACTCTACCAGTATCTTCACCAAGGCCGGAGTCCAAAGTCCAGTTTACGCAACAATAGGAGCCGGCATTGTCAACTGCGCGTTCACTGTAGTGTCGGTCAGTCAGAACAACGAACAACACAGTACCTTGGCACATGTTCGCCGTGAAACTCTAAATGGTTTAAGAGTCAAGCTGTTTTGTGCTTGAATATGGCCCATTATTTGTTGGAAAAAGTGCATATTTTTCATATTTTTTGCCTAGAGGATAGAGGCCTTTTCGAGCATAAACATGGCCAAATGAACTAATACAGGAATAAAAGGCATTCAGAAGGTGCATTCAAAAGTGGTGATGCTGGGTACTATTCAACACCAGCCACTTGGTGGCAGTAACTTCTTCTCAAATAATCTTTTTCTTCATCTAATATTATGACTTTATTCCCGCAATATTTTGATTCTATTCCCATCATTTTCCAAAAACTTTGTTTTGTGTGTTTCTCATATTGTGACTTTTGAAAAGATCATTTTTACTTGAAATTGCACGTGAAGTTTCAGCATTTTTTTATTCTGGTGTTATTTCCAATTGTCCAGCTGTTTCAACTTTGTAAATTTTGTAAATATGACTTTATTCTAATACATGAATAAAGTCTATAATATGACTTTATTCTTTATTCTCATAATAGACCTTATTCTCGCAACCTAATGTCTAAAAAATCCCAACGCGATGCATGGTTTTGTTTGGAATTTTTTTGAAAAAATTACATTATGTTCACTTTTTTTCATGTCGGCGATGCGTAACGACGAAGAAAAAACGTGAGTGTCCTAACGAGTGTACTTGACAGCTCTTCCTGGTGGAGAGGATGGGTCGGAGGACGCTGCACATGCTGGGACTTGGCGGCATGTGCGTCTGTGCCGTGATCATGACTGTAGCACTCCGCTTGTTGGTCAGTGTCCCAGTGTTTAGCCCATACCGGTTCTGGCTATTTCCTGACATGTGCCCTGTTCTAAACCCTACAGGATAGCGTTCCATTCATGAGCTACATCAGCATGTTGTCCATTTTCGGCTTTGTGGCTTTCTTCGAGGTGGGCCCGGGTCCAATCCCTTGGTTCTTTGTGGCCGAATTGTTCTCCCAGGGTCCCAGACCGGCAGCCATGGCTGTGGCAGGCTGCTCCAACTGGACGGCTAACTTCATTGTTGGCATGTGCTTCCAGTACGTTGCTGTAAGTGTCCAGCAGGGGCAAACAATACAAAACCAAAGCGACGCCATCAGCTCGCTCCTGAGCTTGCTCGCAACTCAATAGTGTATTTGACTTTTTACATATCTAAGCAAGATGACAGCAGCAAAATGTGTTGACATTCAGATCTGGCGGTGTGACAAAGTGTCCGGATTTCTTTTCTACTTTGCATTTAGGTCAGCAAACAAAATCAAATATTAGTCAATGACATCACAACTGAACACAAAATGCTGTTTTTACATGAAACTTTTCATTATTAAGGGAGAGAACATACAGTAGTGCTCCAAAAGCAATGCGACAAACCGTATTTTTATTGCTACATGGCAAACAGGTCACCAGTAGGTGCAGTAGATTCTCGAAAAACAAGACCAGCATTCATGATGTGCAGGCTGTGCAATTGGCCAATTAGTTGAAAGGGGCGTGGTCAAAAAAACAGCAGTGTCTGCCGTTGACTTTACAAACTCCAAACTATTTTTTGTTTGTAGGAGTTGTCAATCCTGTAAATGACTAAAGTAATATTGAGGTTTTTATAAGTGCTTCACATCTGTGTGGCATGGACTCTACCGACTCAGCTGTTATTCCCCTCCAACATTCTTTAACAACATTCCACAATTCATCAACTTTTCTTGCATTTTTCATGTCACCCCACAAGTTCTCCATTGGATGAAGGTCCAGGGATTGGGTTGGCCCCTCCATAACATAAGAACATAAGAAGATGTTGCTGGTTTACTAGTGTGTTTGGGGTGATGATTTCAAGGGCATGTCCTCTTCAGCTTAAGGCAACATGACCTCTTCAAGTATTTGGACATATGAAAACTCATCCATGATCCCTGCTATGTGATAAATAGTAAGAGAAACATGCCCATGTCATGATGCTTCACTGTCTTCACTGTGTACTGTGGCTTCAATTCACAGTTTGTCTGCAGCCCTTGCACCCAAAAGTAACAATTTTACTCTCATCAGTCCACAAAATTTCTCTTTAGGCCAGTTGATGTGCTCTTTGGCAAATTGTAACCTCTTCTGCAAATGCCTTCTTTTAACCTTAGGGACTTTGTGGGGGATTCTTGTAAATAGATAAGCTTCTCACAGACGTCTTCTAACTGTCACATGACTTACAGGTAACACCAGACTGTTTTTGATCATCCTGGAGCTGAGCCTTTGCCATTCTGGTTATTCTTTGAACCATTTTGATAGTTGTCTCCCGTTTTCTGCCACGTGTCTCTCGTTTTGCTCTCCATTTTAAGACCTTGGAGATCATTTTAGCTGAACAGTCAAACATTTTTTGCACCTCTTAAAAAGTTTTCCTCTCTGCAATCAACTTTTTAATCAAAGTATGCGGTGTATGACAGTGTCTTGAAGGAGCCATTTTCCTCAGGCTTCTGAAGATGAAGCACTACATTGATCACTGATTGAATGCCACACTGCCACGCCCCTTTCAACTAATTGGCCGATTGCACAGCCTTAAGAGCGTGCATTTCATGAATGCTGTTTGTTTTTGGAGAATCTACTGCACCTACTGGCAACTTGTTTGCCATGTAGCAAGTGATTCATCTGGTTAGTCAAACTTGTTTTGTGATAATTATTTAATTTGTCATGACTAGAAAAGGCATGCGAGTAAATAGTTTTGTATTATATTTTTGTTTCAGGATCTTTGTGGTCCGTACGTCTTCCTGATCTTTGCCGGTCTGCTGCTCTTCTTCCTGGTATTCACGTTCTTCCGTGTCCCTGAGACACGAGGCAAAACCTTTGACCAGATTGCGGCCAACTTCATGCAGCACTCCGCCGAGAGCATGATGGACATGGATCTGGACCTGAACATGGACAAGACCAGCACGGAACTGGACTACTTAGGGGAGGAGATCATGGACTAAGAACGTTCCAGAAGGAGAGCAAAAGAGAGACTCCTTGTGGTGAAAATGTGTTTTGCGTTGTATTGTTTGTAATGGTGTGTGGTGGTCTCCAAATCCTTAAAATACTCTTCAATTCCACGTATGGGATTTCCTGCACTTTAACGCCAGATACTGGAACTTTTAGCAGCTTTTTCAACTTATGCATGTCTGCCTATTGTTTTGTATTCCGGAACAAATAAAGATGGCCGTCATTACGAGAATCTTACTGGAGCAAGCACCGGCATGGAAACAGGAGTTCAGAACATTGATACTGCACACATTTTTACACTCCTGATCGAGTTGCAAAAATGCAAGGCCTGACGTTTTAAAGGAGGTTCTGAGTAGAGTTTCAAAAGGCCAAAAGAAGAAACGAGAAGAAGACCAAAAGTGTCAGCAATTTATTGCAAACAAGCATTAAAGTGAAATCAAACGTTTAAAGACCGTAGCTAAAAAAAGAACCCTGGAACAAAATAAGAATTGAGTGCTGTGGCATTCCTGGTAATCAGCTAAAACGGGCTTGGGAATGCTTGATGCCAGTCTTCCCACGAGGCTAGTCGGGCTGTTTTTGCATCTACCGGATGCTAAATGGTAAAAGCAGTGTCTGTTCATGGAGGCTGTAGGCGGTACCGTAGTGGCCACGTTTGAATGCGGCCCTTAGCGCGGGTGCCGGACAGGAAGTAATGCCACCATGCGTATGCTTCGTGTAAACCTCTTAGATGATGGAGTCCACATCCAAGCTGGTAAGAGAAGTGGATAACAGGCTGGGGTGGGACTAGTCACCCCGGCAGAAGAACGGACATTGCATTCTCCGTTTAGCATCAGGCTTCTGGTTACATGCAAAGACAAAACTGGACAACTAAATGCGGCCAATACACAAAAAGCAACGACAAAATGGTACCACGGTAAGACTGCATTCGTATATTTTTGTTATTCTCTTTATATTTTCACGTGTATTTCCTTTTTATTTTTGCACTCCTGTACGTTCTCGTGTCTTGACGGACAGCCGATGGAATCCTCAGTCTCAGGGCCAGTGAGGGTAAAAGAAACCTTAAACCTTCACCGTCATTCATCACGGTATGCAAAGGTTTGGGCACCCCTGATAACAGAGTAGTTTGGATCAGCAGTTTGAGGGAAAGATATCAAACAGATTTGAGAAAGAACAGCCTCTAAACGCTTCCAGCGAGGGTGTGGATGGTGGTTGACATCATCTTTGAGCGTTCTTATCTACAAACCAGTCAGCTTTGAGGCTTTCCCAGAAAATCACACCACAGATTTTCAATCATATTCAGGTCTGGGCAATGAGATTCCATCCCAGAATGTTGTACTTTTACAGTGGACAGCGTTGGGTTTGTCTTGGAATGCTGTGTTCTTCATCCGCCATGCCTCGCCCCTTCTTACGTCCAAATAACTATTTTAGTTTCATAAGTCCACAGCGCCTTGTTCCAAAATGAAGCCAGCTTGTCCAAGTGTGTTTATCAATCTGCTAAACCATCTGCAGCAAGATCATGTTGTAGGTCTCTGGAGCTGCTCTGGGGGTTGAGTTTGACTGTTCTCACCATCCTTCACCTTTGCTTGTCTGAGATTTTTCTTGGCCTGTCACTGTGATAATGGTCACTCAATAGTGGAAATTGACCGCTGTAATTTCTGAGCTAGCTTTTTATATCCTTCCCCCAAACCATGATGTTGACCAATCTTTGTGTTCAGGTCATTTGACAGCCCATGTTGCCACACTTTGGAGAAGATGCAAAGAAGAGCACTTGAAGGTCAGTGGTCATGAGCTTACCAAACAAGTTTTAGTTTTTATAATTGGTGCTAAATGTATTCAGTCAGTAAAATAAGGTTGCCCTAATTTACGCATCTGCCTAAATTTAACTGCACACTGTACTAGAGAGTGTTCCTTCGGGGGATTCCCTTGTTCTGCTGGGTGACTTCAACGTTCATGTTGACCTGGAGAGGTGTGATTGGGAGGAACGGCCCCCCTGATCTTAACCCGAGCAGTGTTTTGTTATTGGACTTCTGTGCTCGTCATGGATTGTCTATAAAGAACACCATGTTCAAGCATAAGGGTGTCCACATGTGCACTTGGCACCACGACGCCCTGGGCCGCAGTTCGATGATTGACTTTGTGGTTGTGTCGTTGGACTTGCGACCACATGTTTTGGACACTCGGGTGAGGAGAGGGGCGGAGCTGTCAAACGACCACCACCTGGTGGTTAGTTAGTTCCGATGGTGGGGGAGGATGTCGGTCAGACTTGGCAGACCCAAACACAGTGTGAGGGTCTGCTGGGAACGCCTGGTAGAGTTCCCTGTCAGAAAGAGTTTCCGGGAGAGCTTTGACCATGTTCCAAGGGAGGCAGCGGACATTGTGTCCGAGTAGGCGATTTTTTGGGCCTCCATTGTCGATGCGGCTAATCGGAAGTGGACCAACACTATACTCCCGGCACGGTCCATGAGGTTGTTTTGTGAACTTGGAGAAGGCATTCAACTGTGTTACTCTGGGGAGTGCTCCGGGAATATGGGGTATCGGACCACCTAATCCAGGCGGTTCGTTCCCTGTATGACCGGTGTCAGAGTTTGGTTCGCATTGCCGGCAATAAGTCAGACCCATTTCCAGTGAGAGGTGGACTCCGCCAGGGCTGCCCTTTGTCACCGATTCTGTTCACTACTTTCATGGACAGAATTTTTAGGCACAGCCAGGCCGTTTCGGTTTGGTGGCCACAGGAGTTGGTCTCTGCTTTTTGCAGATGATGTGGTCCTGTTGGCTTCATCGAGCAGTGACCTTCAACTCTTACTGGATCGGTTCGCAGCTGCGTGTGAAGCGGCTGGGATGAGAATCAGCACCTCCAAATCCAAGTCCATGGTTCTAGCCCGGAAAAGGGTGGAATGCCATCTCCGTGTCGCAGATGAGGTCTTGCCTCAAGTGGAGGAGTTTAAGTACCTCGGGGTCTTGCTCACGAGTGAGGGAAGGATGGAACGTGAGATGGACAGGCGGATTGGTGCAGCGTCTGCAGTGATGCGGACTCTGCACCGGTCTGTCATGGTGAAGAGCTGAGCCAAAAGGCAAAGCTCTTGATTTACCGGTCGATCTACGTTCCTACCCTCACCTATGGTCATGAGCTTTGGGTAGTGACCAAAAGGACATCTGGTTAGGATGCCTCCTGAACGCCTGCCCGGGGAGGTGTTCAGGGCACGTCCAACCGGTAGGAGGCCTCGGGGAAGACCCAGGACATGGAGAGACTATGTCTACCAGCTGGCCTGGGAACACCTCGGCATCCGCTGGGAGGGGCTGGAAGAAGTGGCCGGGGAGAGGGACCTCTGGGCTTCTCTGCTTAGGTTGCTGCCCCGGGGACCCGACCTCTGATAAGCGTAAGAAAATGGACGGACATTATATACACGTTACACACGTGTGCGTGTATAAAGACTTTTTAAATTTCTGCATGTACAATTATATTCTAATTTCAACAACAAACAAAACGGATTTGTTTTGTACAATTCGTTTTGATTTGGACCTCTTGGAAAAGAGGCCAACAGAGGTTTGGATGCAATTAAAAAGAAAAAAACAAAAGCAAAGTTAGTATTCATATTCGATCCATCTTCGGCTCATCAGGCGGTCCGGTCGCGGGGCAGGGAAGGCCAGACTTCCCTCTTATTCCTGGCTTGATATTTATATTGCATACAAATAAAGTCTACGTAAATATATTCTTAAAACAAAGCTCATGAAGAAAAACAAGCAAAATGGTCACAATTGCAAACATTTATTCACATTTTTCGTCATTGCACATAATCCCCTCCGTATAAAGAAAAAATCACAAATAAGTAAAAAGTAAATAGTCGGGCGGTGGTAACAACTAACCCAAGCCCTTTAATGCACCCGCTTCACCCCCCTCCCCCCCATTCTTTAAACTAAATTTAAAAAGTGAAATAAAAATCAAGCCTCCAGTCGCTACTTGATGCGTTCAAGAAAATGAATATTAAATAAGAGGATGGGAACAAGCATCTGTTGAGAGCATTGAACTCTTTTTCCCCTTTTAAAGATTTTCTACGTGAACGCCCGCCCGCCTGCCCGCGGCGAGGACACGGGCAATGGGGGGTGAGGGCGGGGGGGTGGTGGTGCAAGGAGGGGAGACACGTGCCGTGTTGTCAAAATAAGGCCAGCCCTTCTACCCTGGAACCTGGCAGGGGGAAGCAAACATGCACTTCTCAGCTTGGTTTCGCTAGCGGGGGAAACACACACACTGTCTGCACACCGACTTGTAGCATGCTAATGTGCGAGTTCGGGCGCCGTTTTAAAACGCTAGGCTAAGACAAAAGTGCTAACAGTAAGATAACTTGAAGGGAAGGCGCACATGGTGGTTGTGTACACGCTAAGCTAACATGCTAATGTGCGAGTTCGGGCGCCGTTTTAAAACGCTACGCTAAGACAAAAGTGCTAAATGTTCTGACAGTAAGATAACTAAGGAAAGGCGCACATGGTGGTTGTGTACATGCTAAGCTAACATGCTAAATGTGCCAGTTCGGGCGCCGCTTCAAAACGCTAGGCTAAGACAAAAGTGCTAACTGTGCTGACAGTAAGATAACTTGAAGGAAAGGCGCACATGGTGGTTGTGTACACGCTAAGCTAACATGCTAATGTGCGAGTTCGGGCGCCGTTTTAAAACGCTACGCTAAGACAAAAGTGCTAAATGTTCTGACAGTAAGATAACTAAGGAAAGGCGCACATGGTGGTTGTGTACATGCTAAGCTAACATGCTAAATGTGCCAGTTCGGGCGCCGTTTCAAAACGCTAGGCTAAGACAAAAGTGCTAACTGTGCTGACAGTAAGATAACTTGAAGGAAAGGCGGACATGGTGGTTGTGTACACGCTAAGCTAACATGCTAATGTGAGAGTTCGGGTGCTGTTTCAAAACGCTAGGCTAAGACTAAAGTGCTAACTGTAAAATAACTTGAAGGAAAGGCGGACATGGTGGTTGTGTACACGCTAAGCTAACATGCTAAATGTGAGAGTTCGGCGCTGTTTCAAAATGCTAGGCTAACGAGCGGAGAAAATGCTACGCTAACACACAGTGAGGAGGTAGCGTGCAAAAGCCCACCTCTTCCCACGGGTCACACGACAGGCTAGGGATCGTCACTCCGTTGGTGCCGGAAGAGTTGTGGTGGTGGAAGTCTGTTTGGGAGTTAAAAAAAAAAAATAAAAATGAGGAAACCGTAAGCTTAAAAGGGATGCTTGACGCATTACCTCTGGCAATTTTGCCTCTTTTGGGGATTTCAACTTCAATTGGACCGATTTGGATATCTGAGGTGGGGTACCGGGTTCTGAAGCGGACTTCTCGGTACCGTTCTAGAAGAGGAAAGCGACGAGTTAAGTTCGTATGAAGCCCACTTCCTCTCCGGGTTGTGACCTTGGCCTACTTTGGAAGCCGACGACTCCGAGTTCCTTAACCGGCGACGTCTCGTTTGGCGGCGACCTTTGGGGTCTTCGCCGTTCGTCTGGGAAGACTCCGGTTGCTCGTCTGGTGTTGGCGGAGGAGGCGAGGTCGCAGGGACGTCAGTCTGTTCCAACGCGGGACGTGAACGGAATGGTCTGGAAACGCCAACGATTAGCAAGTCAAAGACTTTAAAAAGGTAGGATTTTTTAAAAAAAATTTTTTTCCCCCCATTCTTAAAAAGTTACCCTCGATACGGTCGCCAGAATCGACGCCGGGGTGGTCTTTGCGTTTGCTCGCCTTCCGTTTTTGTTTGAGCCGCTTCCCCCTGCACAAAAACCACAAAACTCACAACCTCTGCTAAGCTTGGAAGCCAAAGTCCAGAAGGTACTTTGCGGTTTCCTCGTCCGGCTGGCACTTGAACCACACTTGCAAAAAAAATCATTCTTCTCCCCGCCACTCTAGTCAACCAGGTAGCCAAGCGCGGCTGTACACCCTTCACGACACTTCGGTTGATGTACCTTCCTGCAATGCACCAGGCATGGTTCTGCTCCTCTTGGACCACACACACTCGCGGAAGCCAGACTCCGCCACAGACCGGCAAAAATTACGTGTCATGATTATGGACACGCAAAGTTGAAATTACAAGGAAAAACTTAAAAGTCACCATTACACACGTCAAAATTCACGCGGGTCAAAATCATGCATCATGGTCATGAAAAGTTATAATAAAAAAAAGTCTTAATTATGGACATGAAAAGGTAAAATTACGAGAGTCATAATTACGCATCATAATAAGGGACATAAAAAGGTGAAATTACGAGGAAAAAAAAGGTCATAATTACGCGGATCAAAATCACGAGTCATAATTATTAACATGAAAAAGAAATTACCAGAAAAAAAAGTTATAATTACGCAAGTCAAAATCACGCAAGTCAAAATAATGGACATAAAAGGTGAAATTACCAGAAAAAAAAAAGATCATAATTATGCAAGTCAAAATCATGCATCATAGTTACGGACATGAAAAGTTGAAATGAGAAAAGTCATAATTAGACATGAAAAGGTAAACATACAAGAAAGTCAATTATGGACATGTAAAGTTGAAATGAGAAAAAAGTCAATTCTGCGGGTCATAATCACAAGTCATAATTAAGGATATGAAAAGTTGAAATAAAAAAGCCATAATTACGGACATGAAAAAGTGAAATTATGAGAAAAAAAAGTCATAATTATGCAAGTCAAAACCACGCATCATAATGATGGACATGAAAAGTTGAAATAAGAAAAAAAGTCATAATTTCGGACATGAAAAGGTAATATTACGAGAGTCATAATTATGGAAATGAAAAGTTGAAATTACAAGAAAAAAAGCCATAATTACGCGGGTCAAAATCCTGCAACAATATGAGATGAAAAATTGGAATTATGAGGAAAAAAAAAAGTCATAATTACAGAAGTCAAAATCACGCGTCAATTATGGACATGAAAAGTTGAAATGACAAGAAAGTGACAATTCCGAGACAAACTTTGACATTACGAGCTAAAAATCTAAAATTACAAGTCATAATGAAGAAATCAAAACTTGAGTCATAACAGTGAAACATGAAAAAAAAAAAAAAAGTAGAAATCACGAGATCTCATAATTATGATTTTTTTAATCTCAATTATGACTCACCACCGGGCTATTTCTACCCTTTCAGTGGTGGAAACAGGTTTCTTAAGATTAGCATATGAAAACACATAAAAACGTGTTTGTGGAAACATTTGAGAGTCAGCCGCCTCGGATGACCTCATAGACGAGGCGACCCTTCTGTTTGCTAGCTAATAAGATGCTAACAAGTGCGGATTTCACCTTCGCCAACTTTCGCTTACATTTTGCACTTGCGGTTTTGGTCGGCGAGTTCTGCGACGTTGAGGTTGAGGCCTTCCATTCTCCCCCAATCCTACCTCCTCGTCCTCATCGCCGCCGCCGCCGCTGGGGGGGGTCTGGCCATCCGCCACCTTGCCCTGGTCACCGGGCCAAGGGCTGCGGGGATAGAACCTGCGGCGGAAGCGGCGTTTGTTGGGGGCGTAGCGGCTACCCTTGACCGGCACGCCACCTGGACCCGTCACGTTGGCCGCTTCTGATCCCTGCAGGGGGAAGGATATGTTATTATATTTTATCATTTGAGTACTTTTGACACCTTTTTTGCAACAATGAAAATGACATTCCTATTTTCCGCAAGTCCACAAAATGTGCTTATTAAATATGAATAGATAATTGCATGTCCAAAGTGCATTCTAGAGGAATGTAAGGCGTTTTAGCAAGGAAATGACAAAACTACATGCATAAAAATACCATTTTCAATCAAAATTACACTAAAGACCACTAAATCAAATACAGTGGAACCCTGGCTACTCCAGACCAGGGACGCTACGGCTTGGGAGCGGATGTGGCTCTGTGGATGGCTCTCCGATGTTTCTTAACGCCATAACGTTGATTTATGTTTTTCTTCTAATAGACCTTGCTTTACAACAGGGGGGTTCAAAGTAGTACAATTTAAAAAAAAAAAAAGGCTAAAATCTGCGGTAATTTTATGAAAAGTCAAAATATGAGGAAAAAAGTCATTTTTTGAAAATTAGGTGGCGGAAAAAATATGAGGGGAATAGTCTAAATATTACCAAAATAAAGTCCTATTGAGGAAAAACGGAAAATAAAAATCTGCAGAAATTGTGTGGGAAAAAAAACAAAAACAAAAAAAACTAATTCTATGAAAGCCAAAAATATTAAGAAAAAAAGTTTAACAAAGTCATTATTGTAAGTTAATTTTTCTTTATTTATTTATTATTTAAATTTTATATTATGGAAAACAAAATATAAAAGTTGTATATTTGTATTATTAGGTTGGAGAAAAATTGTATATGGTAATAAAATATTGCGCATAATATTAGTTAAATACATTGTTTGTTTTATAATGTGTTTTTGTGCTAACATTTGAAAGTAAAGGATAACAGGAATGACAGATGAAGGTGCGATTCTAGCCGAAATGGACACGAAGCAAGGCACTTTTCCATAGGAACGCCACAGAAACCCAAATTATCCGCTCCGAGAAAGCCAAAATGTTAACGCAAAACATGTTTTTATAGTTTGACACACAGAAAGCCAAATACTGTACACCCAAGAGCGCACCAAACTTATTTTGGCGGTTTATTGGCGCACATTTATTCATTCATTGCTTTCCTGGGCTGCTTGCTCTTGCTGGAGCCTATCCCAGCTGACGTTGGGTGCGAGGCAGGGACTGACCGCCAGCCAATCGCAGGGCACGCTGTAGACAGACAACCATTCACACTCATGGACAATTTAGAGCGGGGTCGGGAACCTTTTGGGCCTTGAAAGTCTCATATTTCAAAAAAATTTTCCGTGAAAGCCACACCCATTTTTTAAAAAGCGGGACTAGAACTAAAAGCGAAGTCACATCTTGGACCATTCGCAATTAGTCTCTGAATTGACGGATGAAAGTGCTGAGATGGTTTTATATTTCCTGTCATCTTTTACTTAAAAAAATAATAAATTATATATTTAATTGTAATTTTAGGACTTTATTCCCATATGAGCTAATATTACAAAACGACAACTTTATATTGCTCTTTCCCATAACACTTAAAAAAAAAAAAAAACCTACTAAAATTTTACTTGTTCCAAGTTGATTCTTGCAAAATTGTGACAAAATTGTAGCATTTCCTTGCCATTTCTTTTTTTATTTCCCAAGTTTTACTTTTCTCGCAATTATGACTATTTGTCTAATTTTCCAAAATTTTTTGCTTCAACTTCTAACATTTTGACTTGATTCTCCTAAAACTACTGCTCTTTTTGCCGTTTCCTTCAAGTTTTCGGTGAAATTCTATTTTTAGAACATGCGGCAGGCCAATAAATCACTCGGCCCGCACTTTGAACACCCCTCTTACATACATTAGGAAAAAAATAATTAAAAGTAAAGAAATGTGTGTGTAGAAACTTCTGAGGCCCCCAAGCCACAGCTTCCCCACCCCTGATTTAAGAGTCTCCAATGTGGGGGGGGGGCTTGCCCCACTACTTGAGAAGCGCTGGATTAACCCGACATGCGTGTTTTCGGAAAGCGGAGTCCACCATCGAGCTCACCTTCGTCGCTTCAATGACATCAAACTCCACCACTTCTCCATCGCCGACGCTGCGTAGAAATTTCCTGGGGTTGTTTTTCTTGATAGCAGTCTGAGGGTGTGGATAAAGCCCACGTTACGTCCAAGTCTTGATCGGTTATGTCACGTACTTTACCACTTCTTGCTTTACCTGATGGACAAACACGTCTTCCTTGGTGTCGTTCCTTGAAAAACAGAGAGCGGAGGTCACGGATGATCTAGACACGCCGCATCCAGAGAGCTAGTGCGTTACCTGTTGATGAACCCATAGCCGTTTCGCACGTTGAACCATTTCACTGTGCCTTGCACCAGAGTGGCTGCGGAGGTGAAGGACACGTCACAACCAGGCGTGCTGGATGTAGGGCAGGCGAGGTCACGTGACCACGCGCACAAGTGGCGTGCGCTTCGCGTGAGTGACTGCGGGTCAATTATTAACGGCGAGACTTTGACCCCGGGGGTCACAAGGGAAGGAGGGCAAACACGGATGCTAAATCCTCGAGAAGAAATTAGCGGGCGAGTCAACGTTGGGAGAAAAACACAATTTAAACACTAAAAAACAAACATAAAAAACACACCATCTGCTACAAGACACTTTTTTGTTTCTTACTGGCCACTTTTGCAAAACTACCATTTCAAATCAGCAGCCTAATGAAGCGGAGAGTCGCACCTGAGCATGACCACGCCCCCCTACTCTTACCTGCACAGTGGAAAGGTAGGCCGGAGCACGCGCTGGCTCGTTTTTTTACCTTTCCTACTTCGTGTGCGCATACAAGCTCGTCGTCATAGTGCGGGAAATACGACAAGCGTGCGTGTGGCCGCTGCTGTCATTTAGGCGGTGATTAGTTAATTAACGCACACGCGCCACGCGAGTTCCACTTTACCTATGACTTTCCTCTCAGCTTGCGGTTTGTCTTCCGTCGATGGCGGCGGGGGACTGTGCGCCTCGGCGTCCGTCATGCTCGCTGTGCCCTCCTTTCCTTTCCTTTCCTTTCCTTTCCTTTCCTTTCCTTTCCTTTCCTCGTCGTTTTGTCCTTCTCTCGTCCGCACCTCCGCCGCGCCGCCGACTTTTTATCCCGCCGCCGCAGCGTAGTCATTGGTGGAAAGGAGCCGGAAGTGGGCGGGGATTCATTGACCGGAGCGGATGGCCATAGGGAAGAGTCCGTTTCGGGGTCAAGCTGCGGCCACCTTGAGTGATTCTCATCTGTCACTCAAGCGTATTTTGTGTATTCCATCTTCCCTCCTAAAGAGGGGCATTTGTGTGACAAAGAAAAGCGTTTTTTTGTTTTTTTTTACCAATAATAATATTAATGATTAAAAAAATACTTTGAATACATCAATATAGTGAAATATAATATATAATAAAATATGTATATATGATTTCTTAAAATTAATAAATATAATAAACAATGAATATAATAATAAATATAATAAACAATAAATGTAATAATAAATAATACATCTAATAAACATTTCAAAAAGGTTTTTTTTAAAATTAGTTTTTGAAAGCTTTTGAAACGACGGAGCAGTAGGGCCACACAAACAAAAAGGAGATTTTGAGATTAAAAGCCATCATTTGCGAGAAAAAAGGCACAATTTTATGCGAAAAAGTCATAACCTTACAAGAATAAAAGTCGCAATATTACGTGAAAAACTTGTCATTTTTATGAGGAAAAAAGCTGTAATTTTATATTGAAAAGTTGTCCCTTTTACGTGAAAAAAGTCATAATCTTACAGGAATAAAGGCTGTAATTTTATGTGAAAAAGTAGTCACTTTTACGAGCAAAAAAAGCAGAATTTCAAGTGAAAGTCATAATCTTACAGGAATAAAAGTCATAATGTTACGTGAAAAAGTCGTCATTTTTACAAGCAAAAAAGCTGTAATTTAATGTGAAAAAGGCGGCACTTTTACGAGAAAAAAGGTGGAATTTCATGCGAAAAAGTCGTAGTCTTACAGGAATAAAGGCTGTAATTTTATGTGAAAAAGGCGCCACTTTTACGAGAAAAAAGGCGGAATTTCATGCGAAAAAGTCGTAGTCTTACAGGAATAAAGGCTGTAATTTTAAGAGAGAAAAGTGTAATTTTACAAGAATAAAACTCGTAATATTACTTTGACCCAGGGCAGAGGTCACATAAGTGTTTGTATCGCTGTCTTGGAGAATGCCTGTTACGACGGAGTATTAAAATCATCTGACATTTTGACAATAAAGTCGTAAATTTACAAGAAAAAGTTAGTCATATTTTGAGAGTAAAGTAATTTTATGTTACAAGCATTGCCCTTGACAGCTACCAAAAGGGGGTCGGGCTACGTGAGGGTACTGGTGAGATGATGCTAACCCATGCTAATCTGATGGTGCCCAACTGCTGTCCTGTTATAAACAACCTGAAGCAAGAGGAAAGATTCCTTCCTTCCTGAAGAACTGTGCTCCATTTTTCCCCAGACACGTATGACACTTAATATTACAATTTTTCTAATACATTTATGGGGGGAAAAAAGTCGTAACTAATTTGGTGAGAGAAAAAAAGAAATATTACGGGAAAACTCAGAATTTTACAAGAATAAAACTTATAATTTAATGAGAGTAAAACTCTTTTATGAGAATAGAAGTCATATTATCATTAGATTAAAACTTTTATTTATAACGGGACAGCAAAACAGAGCAGTATTAGCATGGGTTAGCATCATCTCACCGCTACCTTGACGTAGCCCCCCTTTTTATAGCTGTCTCAGGCAATGCTTGCAACACCTTGTTAAGACTTTTACTCTCGTAAATGCACAAATTTACTCTGGTGAATTTACAACTTTATCCTGAAAATGTCAGATTATCTTAAAACTCTGTCATAACAGGCATGGCCTGAGACGTACAAGTTTTATCCATCCATCCATCCATTTTCCACCGCTTATCCGGGTCCGGGTCGCGGGGGCAGCAGCTTCAGTAGGGAAGTCCAGACTTCCCGGTCCCCAGCGACCTCTTCCAGCTCCATCGGGAGGACACCAAGGCGTTCCCAGGCCAGCTGTGAGACATAGTCCTTCCAGCGTGTCCTAGGTCTTCCCGGGGGCCTTCT
>QODF01000209.1:568427-625171 GCA_024372805.1 Oostethus manadensis
TCGGGTGTGGGAGGAGTTCGGTGAGGCTATGGAGCACGACTTTCGGTCGGCCTCGAAGAGGTTCTGGCAAACCGTCCGACACCTCAGAAAGGGGAAGCAGCCCCCAGTTCACACTGTTTACAGTGCGGACGGGGGCTTGCTGACCACGACTGTGGATATAGTACAAGTTTTATTCTCATAAAATTACGACTTTAATCTTGTTATATTAGGACTTTTTTTTGGTAAAATTACAACTTTTGGGGGGTAAAATTACGACTTTTAAAATCAAAATCTCAGATGTATTATTTTTTTCATGTGGCCCTAATACTAGGTACACTTTTTAGTCCCCCAAAAAATATTAAAGTCCTAAGAAAGGTACAAGTCCTTAAAAAATTACAACTATCCCTCGTTGTCACTGTTTTGTGGTTGATTACTGCCTATTATTAGTCCCAAAATGTGCATATTGTACATAGTTGTACCCAAATCCAGCATTTTCAAGCATAACAATGACTAAATGAACTAAAATACAAATACTGTATAATCCATTAGGACCTCCATTCTACTTGTGAATGTAGTATTGTACAGTACACTGGTCCCTGGGTGACAGTAATTCTTTGGTGAATCAAGCGCCAGACTTGAACAAACCGGCATTTATCGCAGGTTCAAATCTCACAACATCAAAATATACTAGTCAGAAGAGATCATCCTAGTACGTATAACCTTTACAGGTGAACTTCATTTGAGCTTCTCTAATTTTGACTACACGTGTCCAACACGTTCAATACTTAAAGGGACAGTTGGGATCTTTTGACTTGAAGTTGCATGACACCCCCACCAACAGTGTAGTGCATCAAACGTGTTTTCCCCCCCCACCTCGTCCCATGATCTGAGTTATGGTCGATTTTTGCTAATTAAGAATGTAGTTCCAGCTAGTTGGTGGGGTTACTTAAGTACAGCGTTCTGCTTCTCAAAACAATACGCGTTCAAAAGAGTAATTGAACGCTTTACAAAAATGCCTCCTTGAAAAAGTGACCCCGTCAAGGAGCTGGAACTACTTTTTTAATCAGCGAAAAACGACCAGAACCGACAAAGTCACTGTTGATGCATTACACTGCTGATGGGGATGTCATACAACTTCATGTTAAAAAACAACAACAACTATCAATTACTTGCAGATTCACACCAAAATAATAACCCTACATTCTTTGGATCAGTTGCTGATATTTTGTAGAACCTGTTTTCCTGTATTTTTTATCTCAAGCGCGGAGGCTGCCGAAGCGGAAGCTGACATCCGCGATAAATGAACATTTAAGGCTATTCTTACCTTCATCGAGGACGTGTTCTTGCCAAAACCACGACGTGACAGCGAGTTCAACATGAGTCAAGTAAGTAGACTCAGAATCTAGCAAGTGGAACATCTTGTCAAAGGAGTGCGCTGAGAAAAACAAACAACAGGCTTGAGCTTTAAAAGGACCAACGGACCAATGACTGACTGAATTACAGCCACCCTGACGTGGAATTATTCAGCCGCCATTGCAAATACTTTTAGGGTAGGACTAATCATTTGACATGGTTATATATCCAGTTGTGGTGGGATTTAGAATATATGTGCGAGTTTCCGGTACCATGACAGAGGAGTCCGGGCACAGCGAGCGAGCTACGACCAAAAATCCGGCGTCCATCGTCAATGTAACGTGACTCTACACGGTGGTGTTTTCGTCTTCTTTTGATACTTGATATGACGGCCATTACTGGAACGGGTTGTTTCACCTTGCATTGTTTTCCACGCGATTGCCATCCAGGCTTCACTGTATTACGCTCCTGATCGAAATGTTGAGACCGGTTGAAAAATTGCAAGAAATGTTTATAAATTGTTTAATTTTCAACATGTAAAAGAATTTACAAACATAAAAAAAAATGCAAGAATTTGCACTGTTGGATTTTAAGGAGGTTCTAAGTAGAACTTGGATGTGCAAACAGAAGAAAGGGGAGTGAGACAAACAGCAGTTCAGATCTGACGTCACTTGCTCCACCTCCTCCAAACACAGAAGAAGTGATGGAAATGATCAACAAAATGGAAGAGGGGGTTCTGGAGCTGAGTCTAACGCGGCAATGTGGAGCTATCAGGTTCGGAGCAAGCGATGTGCCAAAAATAGATCGATTTTTATGGGCGTTCCGATTGCTCGCGGATGTTCGCCATTCGCTGGTGGTGCCTGACCATAAGGTGCAAACTGCGCACGCGCGACAGCAGCCGTCACTTCCCAGGGTTGAGCAGTGTCAAGCCATGTAATGACCCCACATTCAGACCGGATACATTTTGCCTTCAAACTAAAAGCATTCTACACTGACTCTACGTGAATTCAAACTTGCACGGTCAGTGGGTCAAATATGTCGATTAAAAGCAATAACATTTACTGTTCCATCAACTTTGAGTCATTCAACGTGTGCTAGCATGCACAAGACACCACAACAGGTAGTCTTACTTTGAAACGCGAAAGTGGAGCGTTTGCTCCCGCGCAGATGAGACGGATGAGAGAGAGGGCGGTGTGTGGGTAGTCGGAGCCGCTGACGCCACTCGAATAACGGGACCGAAAAGGCTACCTTTTTCTTGTCCTGTCCGGGCCGGCGGTGGCAGCGGCGGACTTTGACGCTTGAACGACCTCCGGGTTTATTGCTTTAGAAACATTTGCGAGTGCCATGAGAAAGGGCGAACAACACAATTAGCTACCGGTTGTAACGGGAGCGCGACGAAGAGCCTGTCTCAAACGGCGCGGGCCACAACAGAAACGGGAGTGAAGAGTGAAAAGCGAGGCAAGAGAGGGGGCCGAATATCTCTGAAGGTGAGTTTTTTTTTAAATCAATAAATCCGCATAATGGTGTTGTTTGACTTCAGTGAAAGCTGAGAAGAGCGCGAGTGGAAGCTCGTTAAAACATCGACCTCGTGCGCGCACAGCAAGCTAGCAAGGAAGGATTGCTCTTGTTAGCACCTTTTGCTGGTGCCCTTTGCGACATTTCCCTTAACATGGAGCAGTTCTGTTTATGTAACAAAGCTGCTTGTTTAGTTAAAAAGGCGTGTCAGCTGGCGTGCGGCACCGCAGCTTTCCCAAACGCAAGCCATGGCTTAGTCATTACAGTTAGCTCCCTGCTACTGTACTAGCCATATCGGCGAGCCCGTATTCGAGCAAGAAAAGGTGTGGGGAAAAGGGCGAGATATGGCGGCGCTTTGGTTGTGGTTCTGTCGAAAACGTGGCTCTCCTTAGTCTTGTTGAATGTGTTGCGTGCGATCCCTCGGCATCGGATGGATGCAGCCGAGCGGGACCGCCCTGCTAGGCCGCAAGCGTCACCATTACCATCAACTTCCTGCTAGGATTTTGACGTCACGTACCAGCCCCGTGGACGTGTTTACTATGTTTTTAGAAGACCCTTCGGTCCAGTCACTCACAGTTTATATGTTAATAATTGGTTAGCTAGCTTAAAAAAAAAAGGCAAATTCATCTGTTACAGGTTCAAACTATGTCCATTAGACAAAGAAATCACTTCCACAGAGCAAAAGAGCAAATAAGTATTTTTAAGCATCTCTTTTCCTCGTTGCTGTTGTGTTTCAAGCTGTAACTTGTGTGTGTCATTCTGCAATGCGGGTATCCGGGCAGGACGTTTCCTTCCCCCGCCCTGCAGTCGCGATATTGGGTATAAACGTTACAGACAGGGAATGCTTCGGGGTCCTGTCAATTTTTTCTATTCCCAATCCCACTGTTGTCGTACATCACACAAGATGCTGACATCGTCTCATGATGCCGTGCAGCAGTTGTGGTAATTGACCACTTGATTGGGTTCTGTGGTCAAGGCACAAGATACATGAAACTCATAGAGAACAGCGACACGGAAAGGAGGTGGAAAATATATTGTTACAGACATAGAATGTTGGTGTGCAACTTGACCTAGCAAAGGCTAGTCCCAGTAACAGCACCCTCCCTGGAGTTTGAACGTGTGTACCTGCTTCGGGACAAATAGACCTGCTGCTGCGTCCCTCCCTCCGTCTGCTTTCATGCTCTGTTTTTGCAGGAACGTGATGTAGATACAAGTATGTTGAAATCTGTGAACTCCAGGAAAGCTGCTGGTCCTGATAGAATACCTGGCAAAGTGCTCAGGCGTGGTTGCAGGGGTCCGCACTTCGATCTTCAACTCCTTTTTTTCACAGGCCTAGATCCCCACCTGCTTAAATTCTGCCAATTAATAACCAATTCTAAAAAGAAAAAAAACAGCCTCTTCAGGCCTCAACAACTACAGACCAGTTGCAGCCTTTTCCATTTTAGTGAAGTGTTTTGAGACGCTGGTTCTACATTACATCAAAACATCTCCTCTAAACAATAACCGAGGATACAATCTCAACAGCCGTATCTACCGCCCTGAGCCACCTGGAACAACAGCGGGGCTCGGGCTGGGTTTGCTCTGCTCTCAGTACCATCATCCTTCCCTGACGGCCCCATTGGCAAACTGATGCCTCACACACAACATCTGCTCCTGGATTAAGGACTAGGTGAAAATGGGCCCACACACCTGATCCGCGTCCTGTATCCCATTAACATCACCAAGCTCCACTCCTCATCAAAGTTCCTTGTCACATCATCAACAACCTCTCCTGGTCCAACAGCACCACAGCTACAGTGAAGAGGGCACGGTGGAGACTCCACATTGAGACTTCTCAGGAGGACCAACATTGAGAGGAGACCGTAAATGAGTCTGTCCTCCCGAATGGCCTGACGGTGTGGCACTCAGAAGTGTCTCCTGTGTGTGGTAAGGACGGCAGAAAAGCTGCAGAAATCGGCTTCCATTTGCCACCTCTAACGGTTCCTCAGCAGGGCACAGAGCATTATGTTAGACAGCTATCAATCAGGACACCACGCCCCCAATTCACCTGTTATTTCCATGTCACTCACTGTTAGGTGTAAACAGCACCAATGCTGAGCATGGGGTATAAAGGCAACCAGGCTATTTTCCACCATTTGAGGTAGTACCTGAGCTATAACCCTTTTACGCTGTCTATAATGTCAGTGTTTCGTGTGAAAAGCACAGACCATGATGGGGTATGTAGTCGACCTGATCATTTTCAATTGTTTGAGTTACTATCAGAGCCATTTTCCACCTTGTCAAAATTTTTTGTTATGCTCCAGCTTCATGGCGCTGGCGTAAACGACACCGTCTGGCTCCTCCCCCTGCAAACCCGCCGGTGGAGCTTGACATGCCTAAAAACGTACCTTCAACAAATTCCAACAGCAGAGCTCAGATTGGTCTGTTTTCTTTTTTTAAAGTACATCATTTCATTTCCCCCGCCCCTTCTGCAGAAGCTCTATGCCCCGACTCATTCATGGGCCGCACAGCCCGACTTTACAAATGTCCTCACCTCCGGATTTGGTGCAGCACAGCCCATAAAAGATCAAAAGGAATGGTTGCAACTCTGTATAGTACTACACAGGATGCTGGAGTGACTACTCTGGAGCATAACAAAGCCTTAACATTGCCTTTTAATTACTCAGTGTTTCCATGCGAAAGTCCACCCCTGTTGCGGCAATAACCGGCTTACCTGGGGTTCTGTATGAAGGACACAAGATGGCAGAATGCCACATCTACTGTCATCACTTAACCTGAATTGTCGTCCTCCATAAGCAGACATGGCAGATGCAGAGCTGGATTTCCAGACAGGCGATGCCGGGGCGTCTGCCACCTACCCCATGCAGTGCTCGGCCCTGCGCAAGAATGGCCACGTTGTGCTTAAAGGACGACCCTGCAAGATCGTTGAGATGTCCACCTCCAAGACGGGAAAGCACGGCCACGCCAAGGTTGGGGGAAAAAAAAGTATATATGCCAAAAAACTAGAACACACCCACCTCTTCCTGTTGCTATGCAGGTCCACCTGGTCGGCATCGACATCTTCTCCGGGAAGAAGTATGAAGACATCTGTCCTTCCACCCACAACATGGATGTGCCCAACATCAAGAGAATGGACTATCAAGTAAGGCTTTTTTCTAAATCAAAGACAGCGCATGATATGCTGCTATGTCATAAAGGGATAGTTGGGATTTTTTTTACATAAAGGTGTATGGCATCCCTATCGGCAGAGTAGTGCATCAACGTTGACTAGTTCGTCCAGTGAGCCGAATTCTGGTCAGTTTTTGGCGGCAAGGAAAGTAGTTCCAGCTAGGTGGCGGAGTCACTAAAGTAAAGCGTTTTGCTTCTTAAAACAATATGCTTTCAAGAGAGCATTACAGCGGCATCACAAAACCAGTCAGACCTCATAATCGCTCTCTTTGTCTTACTGCGCTCTGCTACCTTCCATCATCTGTTTCACAGTCTTTACATCAGGGGTGTCATGGTGAACATATGCTAAAAAGTTACATATATCAAGAAAAATGGATTTGTGATGTAGATTAATGTAGACAAAAAGTAATAATGTACTTAATTAGAGTATGAACCCTACTCGTTGATTTTTGGGTTAGTGAATAAAAGATGCGATAATTATATGCAACAAAAAAAAAATTACATTTAATGATCCATTTTTAATACATTTACAATTCATCAATGGACAATTTAGCCCAGTAATTGAGAAATTGATGTAGCTTGGCTAACTTTTCGAATGGGATGTCAGCTTCTGCACTCTGCTACAAAATCTTTAACAAACTGTATTGTCTGTGCTACAATTCCAACTGCATATGTATGATCTTTTTCATGACACACTTATACAGTTTACATTTAGATTATTATATTGTAATTCCACAATTGAATGTTCCTTTTGACATTTCATTCACATCATGTCAATTTCTGCGAGATTTTGCGTTTAATAGTAAATTCCGTTTCTGGTACGACTCTAATATAACCTGCGAAAGTGGAAAATTGCCAGGTCGACTTCAGACTGTCTGTGCGTTATTTCACGATGTCATGGCAAACAAGCGTCTTTAGTCAAGACAATGCATGATAGGCTGCATGCTCCAGTACAAAGACATTTGACCCCTTGATGGACTCACTGCAATCCAGTGATGGTTAGTGTTTCTCCAAATGGTTTACCTTACCTGCATCCTCGCCGTTTTTTCCCCTGTAGCTGATTGGTATCCAAGATGGTTACCTGTCCCTGCTCCAGGACAGCGGGGAGGTGAGAGAGGACCTGAAGATCCCTGAGGGGGACCTGGGTAAAGAGATAGAGAACAAACACGACGCCGGGGAGGAGATCCAGGTCAGTAGGAGTACCACTAGTATTAATACTATAGATTTATAATATATATATATAATATAATTAATAATATTAATTATAGTAACATTATAGTATTAATGCAGCATTATTAGAAACTCATCTTCATCCAGTGGTTCTCAATTATTTTCAGTCATGCTCCCTCAAGGAACAGTTTTTTTTTTTTTTACGTCTTGCCCTATTTAAAATGTGAATTGAGAACCTGTAGTATTTATTAATTTATTCGTCTGTACAAACCACTGTATGAGTTACTGGCACCAGCGTCGTGGAAGCATGAATAAAGAAACAGACCTGCCAAACCTGAAGAATTTTAAGTATATACTTTAATATACACAGTAGTGGTCAAAATAATAGCAGTGCAATCTGACTAAGCAGATGAAATACTGTTATTAGTATATTTGTATTGCTACATGAC
Organism: Oostethus manadensis; assembly: GCA_024372805.1. Taxonomy (NCBI): domain Eukaryota; kingdom Metazoa; phylum Chordata; class Actinopteri; order Syngnathiformes; family Syngnathidae; genus Oostethus; species Oostethus manadensis. The sequence goes on from QODF01000209.1 coordinate 576,062, forward strand.
AAACAAGTTAGGTAGGTGCAGACCAGTAGGTGCAGTAGATTCTCAGAAAACAATCAAGACCCAGCATTCATAATATGCACACTCTTTAAGCTGTGCAATTGGGCAATTAGTTGAAAAGGGTGTGTTCAGTGATCAATGTAGTGAAAAAACAGGTGTGAATCAAGTGGCCCCTATTTAAGGGTGAAAGCAGCACTTGTTGAACATCACTTCTCTTTGAAAGCCCAAGGAAAATGGGTCATTCAAGACATTGTTCAGAAGAACAGCGTACTTTGATTAAAAAGTTGTTTGGAGAGGGGAACCCTTATGAAGTGCTGCAAAAAATGTTTGACTGTTCAGCTAAAATGAACTCCATTGCTATCACCACTACGCTTTTTGATGCTATGCTACCAAAAAGAATGAAAGAATAACCAGAATGGTAAGGATCAGCTTCACGATGATCAAAAACAGTCTGGAGTTACCTGTAAGTACTGTGACAGAAGACGTCTGTGAGAAGCTAATCTATTTACAAGAATGCCCGCAAAGTCCCTCTGCTTTAAAACAAACACAAAAAAAACATGCACAGAAGACTTTCAGACTGGCCTAAAGAGAAATGAGGGAACATTTTGTAGACTGATGAGAGTAAAATTGTTCTTTTTGCATCCAAGGGCTGCAAACAGTTTGTGAGACGACCCCCAAACTCTGAATTCAAGTGAAGACAGTAAAGCATCATGATATGGGCATGTTTCTCCTACGATTTATCCCATAGCAGGGATCATGGTTGAGTTTGCATATGTCCAAATACTTGAAGAGGTCATGTTGCCTTATGCTGAAGAGGACATGCCCTTGAAATCAACAAGACAATCACCCCAAACACACTAGTAAACCAGAATTTTCTTATGTTCTTATGTTATGGAGGGGCCAGCCCAATCTCCAGACCTTCATCCAATGGAGAACTAGTGGGGTGACATCAAAAATGCAAGAAATGTTGATGAATTGTGGAATGATGTTGTTAAAGAATGTTGGAGGGGAATAACAGCTGAGTTGGTAGAGTCCATGCCACACAGATGTGTAGCACTTATAAAAACTAAATATTACTTTAGTCATTCACAGGATTGACAACTCCTACAAACAAAAAATAGTTTGGAGTTTGTAAAGTCAACGGCAGACACTGCTTTTCAACTAATTGGCCAATTGCACAGCCTGCACATCATGAATGCTGGTCTTGTTTTTCTGAGAATCTACTGCACCTACTGGTGACTTGTTTGCCATGTAGCAATAAAAATATGCCAATAACAGTACTTCATCTGCTTAGTCACATTGCACCGCTATTATTTTTTAACACTACTGTAGCTTATTATTGATTATCAGAGAAGATCATGTCCCTCATACAGAGGGTTGTGTCAGGAAGGCCATCTGTTGTAAAAGGTTTTCCAAATCAAAACATGCGAATCAAAGAAGAAAATTGATTGGCTGTGGAAACATATCTTTGGTTCATTTTAATTTTAATTTTTTATTTTTTACAGTGTATGGATGTGCATTGTGTTCTGCATACTGATTAGCTCAGGAGAACCAATGTGTTGTGTCTGCGTCCTGATTGGCTAAGACAGAACCCACACTTTGTGTTCTGCGCCCTTATTGGCTACAGGACTTTAGCCCATTGTCAATCTCATCCATGCCTTCCTGTCCAGTACAGAATGGTTTGATTTGCCAAATTGACATAAAGGTTCCAGCTTTAGTAATGTGACTGATGTGCTGTATGTTTGCAAGTTTTATCCCTGACACTACCGTGAAGATTTCACTATTTTGGGAACCCATCCCCCGCAAGAAATGGGAACACTGTACTTCAATTTTATGCTTCTAAAATTGTAAAAAAATAAAAATCTGAAAATTTGTTTCCTCATATAATTGTTTTTGTAAAATTACAGCTTTTTATATGTTTTTTTCTGTTCATATTTATACTTTTTGTTTTTGTAATGGAGATTTTTAAAATTGTTCCTGTTTTTATTTTATTTTTTTGTTATCGTGTTAAGTTATATTTTTAGACTGTGCTGACGATTGACTGTATTGGGGCATATATGGTGTCCATTAGAGGCCAGTACAAATCCTTGAGTGCCAAAAAACAGGAGGTGTCGATTTGAAGATTTGAGACATATACATTGATGTTGATGTAACGCTATTGTCTGGTCCTTTTTCCAGGTGACTGTTCTCAATGCGATGGACGAAGAAGCCGCCATTGGCATCAAAGCCTTGGGTAAATAAGCCGGCCACTGCAGGTAAATACCAGACCACATCCGCAAAGGCCTGCCTACTTCCTGTGTTATAAGCGCCAAGCGGGTCCAAAACAGTACTGCATACTGGAATGAAACATACTGGAAGGCATTACCCTATATGGTGTACATAAGAACTGGACTTGTAACAGCAATTTTACTAATAATTTACCCCCCACCCCACCAAAAATATATGGTTACTCAGTATATGACATACTAACACTATAATTGTACATTGCCGCTAGCTGGCAGTATTTGCTGTCATTTTATTATGTATACACATGGGCTGTATAATAAAAATACACAATAATCCTCTCTTCTCTTTTTGGGTTTCCCTTCCCGTTTCTTCCTGCACCTGTCTTTCAGGGGATTGCACTGGATACCCGTGGGGGGAAAAGAAGGGAGGGAACTCGGCGCTTTCCTTTCCGTCTTTTTCTTCCGTCTTTTCTTTTTCCACACTTTTTATGGGTCATTTTCTGGAGGTGTATTCATGAGAAAGGATTGTAAGGAGAACGAGGTCGAGCTACTCCTTGGAGAGCGAAGGTGGCACTAACGATTATTTATGTATCATAAGGGCTTCATCTGAAGAATTGCTCATTTTATTTCTAGCACTTCTTTTTTTTTTGCGATTTATCTCAAGTAAGCAAAGTTACCATCTCCCCCTGTTTTATTTTCTGCAACATTAATAACCACATGGAAATTAAAACAGAAGATTACCAACACGGTAAAAACAGCGTCTGTTCATCCTCCTTTTGCCTCAATAACCTTGAAAATAAAGCAAGACCTTTTCGAATTGTGGACAAAGACAACTATAAAACACTTGTGTGGACACTTTTGCAAGTGAAAATACTGCAGTGTTTTTAGAATATTATTGTATTACAAGATTTTATTAAATAGGATGAAATATTTAATCTCATTTAATTACCTGTCAATTCCTGTTTGGCTAAATAAAATTAACAAAAAATATACATTTTTAAAAATAATAATTCAAATTAATAAAAAAAAAGGGATTACACGGTTAATTGTTACTGTAGCAAATGTAAATGTATAGTAAAAACAGTATTTAAAAAAACAATCAATTAGTTTGCTGTTTTTTTTTTTTTCAAATAACAATTTATAAGGAGAGCAAACAATCATTTAAGTGACTTAATTGTCACCATTGGAGTTAATATTCATGTAAAAATAATATTCCATTCATCCATCTTCTGGGTCACGGGGGGAGCAGTCTCAGCAGGGAAGTCCAGACTTCCCGGTCTCTGGCCACCTCTTCCAGTTTCTTCGGGTAAGCATGATGCATCTACGTGAGTCGAGAACATACGTCTTTGCCTTCTCTGTGTGTTCTAGATACAGTTGTTGCCTTGTGCTGGCAGTTTTTCCACTAAGAATGGACGTAATTGGGATTCACCTGTTCCACCTATGAAGCCCTATAAAAAAAAACTCCCAAGAACCTCCAATGTTTCGTACACATGCTATAACCATGTAGTAATAGACACATTCATGATAACATGTAACACTTACTGTATTTTGGTCATTTAAGCATTAGAACTTCTTTCCTGGGCGCCATGATTTCACAGAGCGCATAACAACAAATGCAACTTCCATCAGCAACAGCCTAGAGAGCATGTTTTGTTACCACTGTTTATGGCATACATTGTGAGAGCCGCCGCTGCCAAAACTACTACTTTAGGACAAATAAGCATCCAGAACCTTATCTTTTCGAGCCTATATTATATGGAGGAATGAGCTTACTTAATACTTAAATACTTAAGTTGACCTGTTTTTTTTTTTTTTTTTTACCAAGGCCAACGTTTTTGGGTTTTTCTCAAATAGATTGTAAATGCTTTTTAAATAATCGGTAACCATTATATTTTTGCCAACTTTTAAAAAAAGTACAGAAAGGAACTGTGGTATTGTATGAGGAAGTCTGGAGTGGCAGAGAAGTATGTTAGAGCGGTGCAGGACATGCACAAGGACTGTAAGACAGTAGTGAGGTGAGCTGCAGGTGCGACAGGAGTTCCGAGTGAAGCTGGGACTCCATCAGGGATCAGCTCTGAGCCCCCTCTTGTTTGCTATGGTGATGGACAGGCTGACGGACGAGCTTAGACAGGAATCTCCATGGACTATGACGTTTGCAGATGACATTGTGATATGTAGTGAGAGCAGGGAACAGGTGGAGGAGAAGCTTGAAGGGTGGAGGTTTGCTCTGGAAAGAGGAGGAATGAAGACAGAGTACATGTGTGTAAATGAGAGTGACCCAAGTGGAAGAGTGAGGTTACAGGGAGAAGAGATAAAGAAGGTGGAGGATTTAAAGTACTTAGGGTCAACAGTCCAGAGCAATGGAGAGTGTGGAAAAGAGGTGAAGAAGCTGGAATGGGTGGAGAAAAGTGTCGGGTGTGATGTGTGATAGAAGAGTTTCAGCTAAAATGAAAGGAAAGGTGTACAAAACTGTGGTGAGACCAGCGATGTTGTTTGGTTTAGAGACAGTGCCGCTGAGGAAAAGAGAGGAGGCAGAGCTGGAGGTAGCAGAGATGAAGATGCTGAGGTTCTCTTTGGGTGTGACCAGGATGGACAGGATCAGGAATGAGCGCATCAGAGGGACAGCACATGTTAGAGGTTTTGGAGGTAAAGGCTGAAAGGACAGACTGAGATGATTGGGACATGTCCAGAGGAGAGATATTGAATATATTGGTAGAGGGATGCTGACTTTTGAATTGCCAGGCAGGAGGCCTAGAGGAAGAGGAAAGAGGAAGTTTATGGATGTAGTGAAAGAAGACATGAAGGTAGTTGGCGCAAGAGAAGAGCATACAGAAGACAGTTAGATGGAGGCAATTGATTTGCTGTTCAGTCAGTTCTTCCATATTCCATTTCTGACAATGCCTGAAAATTCCACCCAAATCCATTCACAACTTTTCTAGTTATTTTGAACCAGAACAAACGCTGGGGAAAAACATAAACCTTTGTGTTTGGCAGAGGTAATCTATTAATTGTTCCCATAGAAAATACTAATATTTCAAAAATATATATATGTTAAATACATCTTCATTGGTGAAAAAATAAGTCAACTGTTGGAGTTGCTTTGTACTTTAATAAGCAAGGTACAGTAGAAGCTCTGAAAACACAGATTCATATTATGCCAATAAAAGCAGAGGATCACAATTATTCTATCCAAGGCAAGTTTGTTGGGTTTTTACATTTCTTTAATTTACAGAAATGTTATGTAAACATTGGAACTGTGGACTTGTGTGAAATAATGTACAAATATTATGGATGAATTCATGTGTTCATTCGAAGAGTCACTTGGCATGGTGGTAGAACCTCTGACCGCTCTGGGCGTGCGGGAGGAAGCTGTGGCGAGGGGCGGCTTGGGGCGAGCTCTGGAATGGAGCCTGGGCGACAGAGAGGAGTTGTTCCGAATATCTATTTTTGGGACTTTTCTAATGTCAATAAGGACATGAATACCTTGGCAGTGGGAATCTGGACAGCCATGGACGGCGTCGGGAGCAAGCCTTGAGCCGAAGGATGCATGGTAGAAGGGTGCATGGGCCTCAGTGCACCCTGGGAGGTTGGAAAATGCAACAAGTTGGCACCACAATTCGGGATTTTCCGCCGTATTTGGGGGGTGGTAATAAACACGTACCGCGTCCGTAAAGCCTGACTGCTGGTTGGCGTGTTCCAACTGCTTCTGGAGGGGGATTCCTGCTCCTGGGATATAGCCTTGCTCAAACAGTAAGTCATATTGTTTTTAAGTCATTGGAATTACAATGTAAAAATAAGTTAGCCAGTTATTAGAAACACTTTTTAATGTCCATAGTAGTAATAATGTCAAATATTATTTCTATTTATATGGGTAGGTCTGACCCTGGAACAGACTGGGTCTAATTTCACGTAACATCTTAACATATTCTGCCTGGACATGAAATTAGTGCCATGACCTTGACAGCAGTGTAGGGAAGAAGGCACTGACCAGGCTGAGATGTGAAGTGACTGTGGACAGGGTAGCCAGGCTGCTGGTGGGGAAGATACTGCATGGCCTGGAATGCTGACGCTCCTGAAATCATACAATACATGCAATAATGTGTGTGTGTGTGTGTGTGTGTGTGTGTGTGTGTATTAGGGGTACACATGATACAATCTGTACCTCTGTATTTGTGGTAATTAGTATTATGAAAAGATTTTTTAATTGCAACATGATATTACAATTGTAATCAACTGCCAGATAATTCTCCACAATATTGTCAAATAACGATAATGAAAAGGTTCAATATTGAAAAAACCTAAATGTCCCATTTTAGTGAGCCAATTAACTGAAAGGCCTTAAAATGGTCTCTCAGTCTAGTATCTATCCGCTACACAATCATGATTGCTAGACTACACAATCATGAGGAAGACTGCTGACTTGACAGTTGCCCAAAAGACAATCACTAACACTTTGCACAAGAAGCTGGCTGTTCACAGAGCTCTGTCCAAGTATCTTAACAGAAAGTCGCAGGTACAGAAAAAAAGTGTACAAGCAACAGGGGGTACCATAGAGTAGGATTGTGAAACAATGCAAGATTCACAAAGAGTGGACTGCAGCTGGAATCAGTGACTATGTTTAAATGCAGTCACTATTCGGTTTAATGTCAATATTCCGGTTTCTGTTTACGTGCGTGAGCAAACAGGGTTATTCCTGTATACATGGTAATAGTAATCAAACAGGATATCACGATCAAAACAGCGACGCTCAGACAACTTCTCGGCGCACGATAGACGTCGTGACACAAATTACGTCACTTCCGCTTCTTCTTCCTGTATCCAAAGACAACAACATCAGCACGGCAGTAGCAGTCGCCTTTGTTTGCGCTTTGGTGCTGGTATTGACCCACCACCAGTACTTGACACTATTCTGTCTCACTTTCTTCATTAATGGAAGGTGAGAACGTGAAGAAATAGGAAATGGAGCTGCAGGTGTCCTCCTCTATAGTCGGAGGAATATTAGATGGATCTAAGATACTCATAGGCTTTTTTACGGTCTTCCCAAGTTTATCTGCCCTGGAGTGTTTAAGAAATGGGCTTCTACCGTCTATAAGGACATGATGTTCCTGTCTTTCACCACACTAACATGTTGGCGTGTTTCCTCCTCGCTCCAAAAGTGGGGTTTGGCGTGTTTACAAGTAGTTACGTCTTCCCAATGGATATTTGTTGTGCAACACTTGTATATGGTGCTTTTATTATTAAAAATGCCTTTTCCGAGTGAAATCTGTCATTGACTGAGTTATGTTGTCGCTAGCTAGGTCATTGTTTAAATAGCTTGTTTGTCCCACCTGGATAACAAAGATCTTCTGTTACCCCGGAATGGAAATGTTTATGATGCATTTTACTTGGCACGCATCAAGTTATTATTGTCATATTACATTGGCCAACAAAATGCTTATCAGGTTTTGGTTTATATGATCAAGAGCACTTAATGAGCTCATTTCACTGCCAAACAAACAAATTGCCAACATTTTGATTAAAATATTTTTCTAAGCAGTAATTGTTTGTTGACCTCTAACTATGAATACGATGTGGAACTTTTAATACGCTAGCCATGGCAGAAAAGGTAATTTAAAGAGTCATTCCTGTTACTCTGGAATTTTTTATTCAATTTGCAACCCAACCACCAAAAAATTCTAATCTATGTTGTATACAGAACACTGTGATGAACGCAGAATAAGCTTAGGCCATTTTTGGACACACATTTTCACATTTTAAAACACGTTTTTAAATGCACGTATGTAAGTATATGAGTGTGTGTGTGCCCGGCATGTGCACAAGTAAAGGATTTGGGGATTTACCTTATGAAATATGAACTATCTTCAAATGAAGAGCATAAGCCTGTTTTCTTGCGACTGGCTCTTACGTACCTCTGATCTGAGAGTTGCTGGCAAAACTGACTGGTACTGACGGTCCAGGGGCGTACGTGGCAGGATGCTGGGCCTGTGTCACCCCGTAGGGCTCATGGACACCCTGGGCCCCGCTGAACTGCCCGTGCTCCGCCGAACCGGAACTGAACGCAGGCGTTTGATAATGACGAGTCTTTTAAAAAGAGACGAAAATAACTAAACAACATGTTGCTGACAAATCATTTGAAAAAGATTGGCTGTTACTTACGGGAAGAACGGCGGTCGGGAAAAGTTGTTTACTCCGTTCTCCGAGTAATGCTCCGGGTCGACTATGGCTGACCGGACTGCCTGAAAGATCAAATATAACACAACATTCACTTTTGAATGTCCTGATTGGTCATTTTCCTGTATTGAGAAGTAAGGAGAACCAGTGTTAAAAGTCAAATGGTGGGACTTACCCTGAATGCTGAGGAGGTGCTGGCCCGCATGCATGGGGAGACTGGGTTGGTAGCTAGCTGATGTCAATGTGGTGATGTCGCTAACAAAACAGGCAGTACATTCAGGTAGATTACCTTACCTAAACAGGTTGGACATTTTTGATGAAATCCCACCCACCTCTGCTCCTTCCTGCGTCTCTTCTCCTCTTCGTGGAGAACTTTCTTGAGTTGCAAGAACAGTTGATGTTTCTCTTCTTGGAGACCCTGAAGTTTCTCGCCCATCTTCATCACCTGAATTGTTACAGGTGATGAATGGTTTAAGCATTTTGAAAGTTGCATATTAAACCACAACACTGTATACACATTCAAATACTGAATAATGTAGGAACTGTTTATGTTTTGTCTAGGAAATGACGACGCTTGCATCTTAACCTGTTCTTTGGTCTCCTCCAAGGACATCCTCTCCTCAATTTCTTTGGTCCTCTTCCTCTCCTCCTCCTCCTTCATCTTCTGCTCCATCATCTTGTCCACTTCTTCCTCCTCTGGACAAAATGGTGTTGATAATATTGAACATCACGTGATTTAATGCACGCCCGGCGTAAAAGGCTGCGTACCTTGTCTTTTGCGTTCCCTTTCCCTCATGATGTGCTTGTGGAGGGCTCGCGCCATCGCGTTGGACAGCTTGGGTCTCTCCAGCAGGGCGGGCATGGTGACGGGCAGCGGAGGGGCCAGCTAAAAAGAATATTTAGACACATTTATTTATCCAAGGGTTTTTTTAATGTTAATAGTTAACTTCTATCAATGTTTGTCCAACCACCAAGGTTGGCCGTCGTTTGAAGTTGAAGAGTCCCGGCTCAGATTTCTTGTTTTGATTCCGCATCCAAACGATTCTCAAATCTGATTATTTAAAAAATAAGTTTGCATTGTTTAAACGGGGGCTCTAACCTTTGGATGAAATGTCTGAACCTCTCCATGATTTTTACATTGGTTAGCATCATTAATCCGTTCCAGATGGTCCGTTTTTCTCATATGAGATCATGTAAAGCCAAACAATCCAGTTTTACATACAGGCCAACAATTCTAGTTTTACATACAGGAAACAAAGGGACATGCATATAAATAATGTTCCGGCTACTTATAGCATTCCTTGGATCTCTGAGTGGTATTAGATGTGCACACTATAGCATCGCACCTGTCTCATCCAATGCACCCCCTGCGTCTTGTAGAAACCCCCAGTTTTAATTATACTTTCATTTTCCCCTTCTTTTCTTGTTTACCATTTATATTGTTCATTAGGTATACTTTCACATCCTTATGTGACTTTCACTTGCTGTTTTAAAGCTTGCATCCTGCACACTTACTTGAAATTGATGCCATATTTGTTGTTTGTTTTTACTTTTCTCCAAAAAAAATAAATGAATTAAATCCCCCTCAGCAGCACAAACCCGGTGCAACACTTCCTGTATCTGCTACGTCCGGCCATCACAATTAAAGCGCGGCGGTAAAAGATGCAGTAATGTTGTAGCGGGACACCGCTGCAGAACGGCAACATAACGTGCTGTTTAATGACTTGATTGGCTGAGCGTACCAACAGGATCTTATTGGCTGGACAGTTTTCGTCCTTGTGTTAGATGTTGTTACTGCCTGTTGTCGCTCGTCACTCGCAAAGTGGCATTGCAAAACGGTACGGAACAAACTGTTCTGTGTGTATTTATCTACAGTTTGAGTTTGATTTTATTTTATTGCGCTCCAAGGACTTGCAGTGCGCAGAAGGCACGTGCACAGCTTACAGGGAAAGTTGCATATAAATGATCAAACTTTTCCCACATAGGGCCACATACTGAAAAATGAAAGGATGCAAGGCCCACTTTGGTATTTTGTAAAATTCATATGAAAAATGCATCTCAGCTTTGTGATGCCGGTGGAAAAGCGTATTATTAGTATGTACTTGTTGGTATTTTTTCACATTTTTGCTGTTGTTTATTGGGGGGGACTTTTCCAAATATTTCAACATTCTGATCAAATAATTTTGTAAATGTCCTTTTTGAAATATTTAAAATAATGACTTTTCCCCCAACCTAATTTCCAGAAATGACTGCAACTTTTTTTCTTGCTAGAATGTAACTTTTTTCTCTTTAATTATATTTTCTTCTCATAAAGAAGGGAGCCTTTAAAGGTCATTGTTTACAATGACAATACAGGCTTGTATAATATTTCACATCGTTCTGGTACTTTTTCTTTGTTGTTTTGTTTCTCATTATATTATGGCAATAATGTATTTATTTTTTCCTTAATATTGCATCTAAATGCTACTAAAATTATATTTGTTAGCTTACAACTTTTTTCTCTTAGTGACCATATTCTTGTACACCTACTAATGATTTATAATTTTTTACTGTTTTTTTTATAGTTTTCTCGATAAGTTAATTTTTTTTAATTATGCTGTGGGCCCCCTGGCTGCTCTTTTGACATGCTTGATGTAAATGATGAATCCAAACCCCCCTTCAGCACATATTTTATCCTAAGCGACTAGCGACAAATCTTGTGATTGCAAAACAAAACCCCTCACCCAAATTTCTGCTGTTTGGAGACTGGTGCTGTTGACAGGTCTACCCCACCCAAAGGCAGTCACAAGCAGGCAGTGTGGATGTGGAGGTCTATGCATCAAAAGTGAAAATGGATCACGTACGCGCGAGTCGCGATGCCGCTTGGGTTGAGCTTGCCCTGTTTTACACAGCGAGACGTCAATGTAATGTTCTTGATCTTCAGTAAGCCTGGATAAAAGAGGCCGGTGTATTTCTATTTTGTTGTTAAGTCTGTTGCTACTATTATCTTACAGTTCACCAGCTGAATGTAAGCAAAAGATCAGCCTGCCGCATTGCCTATACTAGTTGTGAAGCTCACTTGCTATTACACATATGTACCAGAAGAGGGTGCTACACACGGAGTCATGTTCATGTGAGCCATACCACACACGCAGCATAGTTTAGTTTAGTCATAGCCCTGAAAGACCCGTTTGTCGCACAGTTGGCTCCTTAATGTGAATGTTAATGTAGAATTTTAGGATGGAAAGCTGAAAAACGCATGGGTTTGTTTGCAAATAACACATTTGACTGCGGAGAGGCCTACATAAAGCGAGCTAGCTTGTGGGCTAAGCTACGGTTAGCGCACGTTAAGCTTTTGTTTCATATACCACGCCACAGCGACGACACTAAATTGGATTTAATGAGATAATAAATGACGTGACTTTACGGCGACAAACCCAACACTTGGGAGAAATGCAGCGGAAACATTGAGCTTGAGACAGCTAGCTAGCAACACTACTAATACAACGTGCGGCAACTAAGGGCGTACAAAACAGACTTACTTTTGATGCTGTTTGTGTCCTTTATAGTGAAGTTCTTCCCCCTTTTGTTTGGATTTAACCACTCCGGGCCAGCTCTATCGTGGCTGTGAAAACCAGACTAACAAAACGGTCAATATTTACAGGCAGGCGATGATGGCGTTCATTCGCTTGGTAGAGCTTCCTGTGTAGGTGCATTGTGGGTAATGTAGTTCGTCGCCGTGTTGTTAGACTTGCGCCCCCCCTTTTGGTGCATTGTGGGTAGCGTAGTTCGTCGTCGTGTTGCTAGAGCAGTGCCCCTCTTTTGGAAGAAAATGTTTTTCGGCGCCCCCCGGCACGAAGTGTTTGTGATAGCCCACCCACCCCACATTGAACTGTCAACTGTTAAAATAGACAAACAATTCTTTGATACGTGACTAAAGAATGTTTCAATACTGTAATAATTGTAGTAACTGGCAATATTAATAGTGATACTAGAATAGAATAAAACACCGCACGGCAACATAAAAATGCAACAAAGAGACACAGACAGACAGCTTTTCATCACATTTCATTTTATCACGTAAGCACGAGTGGAGACAAAGCGCCAGTAATGCAGCTCCATACAGAGTTCTTTCAAATAAAAACAAAGGAAAATACCAGAAAAAGAAGACAGACGGGCAGAAATTTCAACAACAAAGAAATTGCACTCTGCTTTACAACACTGTAAATAAAGATGAATCTAAAAATAAACAATAACCACTGACAATAGAATAGCTCCACCACTTTTAAGTACAAGTAAGTTGTTTTTTTAAATGCTGTGCATTCTTCTTATTATATAATTTTGAAGTAATAATATTGTGTTTTGGATTATGACACTTGAAAACTGGCCATCAAATTAGAGCGGAGAAAGGCGGAAGGCGGCGTGAACTCTAAAGCTGCTGAGCTAAGGTTGAATATTTCAAATGAATGTATGTATGAGTCGGTGGGTGGGGGGCTTAGTCGATTTGATGGGATCACATTTCCCTTGGGCTGCTGCCGTACACGCTCTCGTCACTGTATGCGATGTAGAGGAAGAAGTCCTCTTCGTGATGCTCCTGGAAAGTAATATTTCAGTGAATGGTGACAATGCTGGGGGAGACCAAAGACATCACTTTCCAGGTACCTGGTACAAGAGCCCCATGGTGGCAGAAGTGGGCGGAATGACGTTGTTTACGAAGAAGAAGAGCGCGTCCTCGGCTCGCAAGTGGATTCGTTTCCTGATGAGGAAATAAAACTGCCCCACTGTATTTATGGAGGGGGGGGGAAAGCATTTATTTTACATTTACCCACAAATAGATATACAATATAGATTATGATATACATTATGCAAATTAAATAAAATGTAATGTATAATATATGACATACTTGTATTTATACTTAAACCGTTTGAAATAAACTTAAATATTTTTCACTATTCTATAAAAAAAAAAGATCAAAGCTAAAGGGAACTGCAGAGAAATGAATTCAATTATTTGTTTTCACATTCCTTTCCCTTCTAAATTGACTCCAACGACAGGAAGTGAAACTGTCATTTACCCAACTACCACAAATCTATTTCCATTGAAAAATGTACAGTACAGAAAATAAAATCACGTGCACTCTTTGGATTAGTAACCAGGTCCCCACTATTCAAGAGTGACTACACTCAATAGAAAAGTCCAACATAGGCACAGCGTGTTGTGACAAAAGTGCATTCTGTGTTTAAGCACCTGTCAGGTCGGAGGGGACGAGATACTTCTTCTTGTCCAGGTCGCCTATTCGGGCTTTGGGGGCTTTTTCCACAATGACCTAACGCAGAAGCATGAAAATATCAAACACAAACATACAAGACGCCAAACGGGACATGACTTCCCACAGCTACAGCTGGTTGTTGTTATGCTAACCATAAACGCCCGAACGCGGAAGCTCATGTAGCTTACAAAGCTACCCGGCCCGCGGCGTGCGGCGTTCACGGGCAGGGATCAAAGACACAACGTCAATTACGGTCACTTTGAAGACCACGCGTGCGTATGCTAAGTGCTAAAAGACCGACAACCCCGGTGCTGGCTGCGACAGCGTAGAGCTAGCTGCCGTGTTGCTAACAACACAGAGCGTAGCCACTTACAGGAACCCTGTCCGGGTACTTCTTCCTTATTTTCTCGCCTTCGGACCGCCTTTTCTCAAAAGGGTGCTCTTCTTTGTACTGGAACTTCATGTTTAGAAACGATGCCAAAAGACGAATAGCCGTTGTTGTCTTTTCTTTTCCGTCACGTCGGGAAATCGCTGACACACTCGCACGCGACAACAAGGACTAGCTAGCGTTAGCATGCCGCAGCTGTTTTTCCCCTATACATCTCGACGGCGGCGGAGGGATACGTGACGTTCGTAACGCCCGCGTCACTCTGTTACGAAACCGCGCTGTGTTGGGTGGCGTCCGTGAACTGTTACAGCATCCTCTTTCCTTTGGAAGCGCTTCAGCTCCAGGATGTTGTTCATTTTGCTGTGGAACTACTTTATTTTTGTCGTGCGCTGCGGCGGATGACGTCAGGGGAAAGCGGTGATTCGGCATCTGTCCTTGTCATATGACCGCGGCCCGTAAGGCAGCAGCGCCTTTTCAACGCAATTGTACCACTTTTTAAGCAAAAAACACCAATTCTAAATCACAAAGCAGGGCCTTATCCGCGTTAGTAAAACAAGAAATGTCCAGAAATTGTATTTTCTTGCTTACACAACCAAGATATAACTAGCAAACGCAAACGTGGGCAACATGACAGTACCCGGATATTACGGGCGGAAGTCATTCCAAATATGGAATATGATTACAAGCTACCGTGGCACTTTTCTTTTACACCACAAGATGGCAGCAGATCTCAATAGAAAAAACACAATACGGGTTTTATATATATATATATATATAAAAAATACAATAGACTTTTTGGTTTTCTTTGGGAGGGGGGAGAAATGTGATGCTAACCATTGAACTGGAAGATGATCTGTCATTGGGTCCTGGCTTTTCAGTACAATATGGCTAAGTAATAAATGTTTTTTTCCTAATATTTGACCTTGTTTTTGTAACTTTGAGCTTGTGTTTGTAACCCCCCCTCGCCCGATCCTCAAGGAATCCAGACAATCTCAATCATTTTGGGCCCGTATCAAACCCCCTTGACATCCTACTTCACTGGCCGGAAACATTTTCATCTTTTTCAATAACTGATCCTCCGCTACTGTACCAAGGCGTCCCTCAAGAGTCGGTGCTTGGTCCCTTCCTCTTCACCCTTGGTCAGATTATCCATTGGTCACAGTTATAAGTATTTGGTCACCTACCAAAAAAGCAAGGTTTCTGGCTCTCACTGACTTGTAACTTCTTCTTTAAGATGCGCCTCTGCCCTCCACTGGTTACCTGTACTGTATTAATGGCACCTGTTTGATCTCATTATCAGTATAAAAGACACCCGTCCACAACCTCCGACTCCAAACTCCATTATGGCCAAGACCAAAGAGCTGTCAAAGGACACTAGAAACACAATTGCAGACCTGCACCAGGCTGGGAAGACTGCATCAGCAATAGGTAAGCAGCTTGGTGAGGGGAAATCAACTGTGGGAGCAATTATTAGAAAATGGAAGACATACAAGACCACTGATAATCTCCCTCCATCTGGGGCTCCACGCAAGATCTCACCCCGTGGGGTCAAAACGATTACAAGAACGGTGAACAACAATCCCACGGGGGGTGGGGGGGAGTTAACCCAGTGAATAACCTGCAGAAAGCTGGGACCAAAGTAACAAAGGCTACCACCAGTAACACACTACACCGCCAGGGACTCAAATCCTGCAGCACCAGACGTGTCACCCCGCTTAAGCCGGTACATGTCCGGGCCCGTCTGAAGTTTGCTAGAGAGCGTTTGGATGATCCACATGAGGATTGGGTGAATGTCATATGGTCAGATAAACCCAAAATAAAACTTTGTAGTAAAAACTCAACTTGTGTTTGGAGAAAGAGTTGCATCCAGAGAACACCATACCTACTGTGAAGCATGGGGGTGGAAACATCACGCTCTGGGGCTGTTTTTCTGCCAAGGGACCAGGACGTGTAAAGGAAAGCATGAATGGGGCCACGTATTGTGAGATTTTGAGTAAAAACCTCCTTCCATCAACAAGGGCACTGAAGAAAAAACGTGGCTAGGGTCTTTCAGCAAGACAATCATCTCAAACACACCGCCCGGGCAACGAAGGAGTGGCTTTGCAAGAAGAATTTCAAGGTTCTGTAGTGGCCTAGCCCTTGCCCGTCTCCGGATCTCAACCCCATAGAACATTTTTGGAGGGAGTTGAAAATCCGTGTTCCCCAGCGACGGCCCCCAAACCTCCCTGCTCTAGAGATCTGCATGGAGGAACCACCAGCAACGATGTGTAAAAAACCTTGTGGCGATGGACTTCATTTCCATAATATTTTGACCTCATTCTGGTATTCTAATTTTTTCCTCAAACTAGTTGATTTTTTTTCTATATTACAATTTTTTTAGTTATGTTTTCTTTCAACTTTATGCTACTAAAATATTTTTCCTTATATTACATTATCGTCATAAAAATATGACTTTAACTCATTAAATTACAACTTCCTGTCATATGTTGACTATATGCCGCATGGTGGTAAAGTGGTTAGCATGTTGGCCACACAGTCGGGAGATTTGGAAGATCTGGGTTTGAATCTCCTAGGGGCTTGTGTGGAGTCTGTGGGTTTCCTCCCACATTCCAAAGAAAAACATGCATTTTAGGTTAATTGGTGACTTGGTGATTGTCCATAGGTGTGTGGTGGTTTTCTGGTCCGTGATTGGCTGGCGACCAGTCCAGGGTGTACTCCGCCTCTCGCCCAAAGTATGTTGGGATAGGCTCCAGCATACCCGCCACCCTAATGAGAATAAGCGGCATAGAAAATGGATGGAAAGATGTTGACTATATTCTGGTAAAATCACTGCTGATTTGTGCTGTTGGTTTTTTGGCTTGAAATCACAGTGGTGTGAAAAACTATTTGCCCCCTTCCTGACTTTTTATTCTTTTGCATGTTTGTCACACAAAATGTTTCTGCTCATCAAACCCATTTGAATATTAGTCAAAGATAACACAAGTAAACACAAAATGCAGTTTTGAAGTGAATGTTTTTATTATTTAGGGAGAAAAAAATCCAAACCCACATAGCCCTGTGTGAAAAAGTAATTGCCCCTGCACCTAATAACGGGTTGGGCACCCTTAGCAGCAATAACTGCAATCAAACGCTTTTACACGCTCTGGAGGAATTTTGGCCCACTCATCTTTGCACAATTGTTGTCATTCAGCTTTATTTGAGGGTTTTCTAGCATGAAGCGCCTTCTTAAGGTCATGCCACAGCAACTCAATGGGATTCAGGTCAGGACTTTGACTAGGCCACTCCGACGTCTTCATTTGTTTTTTCTTCAGCCATTCAGAGGTGGATTTGCTGCTGTGTTTTGGGTCATTGTCCTGCTGCAGCACCCAAGATGGCTTTAGCTTGAGTTGACCAACAGATGGCCGGACATTCTCCTTCAGGATTTTTTGGTAGACAGTAGAATTCATGCTTCCTTCTATCACAGCAAGCCTTCCAGGTCCTGAAGCAGCAAAACCAGTCCAGACCATCACACTACCACCACCATATTTGACTGTTGCTGTGAAATGCTGTGTTACTTTTACGTCAGATGTAACGGGACACAAACCTTCCAAAAAGTTCAACTTTTGTCTTGTCAGTCCACAAGATATTTTCCCAAAAGTCTTGGCAGTCATCGAGATGTTTTTTAGCAAAATTAAGACGAGCCTTAATGTTCTTTTTGCTTAATAGTGGTTTGCGTCTTGGAACTCTGCCATGCGTCTCTTTCTTATGGTGGAGTCGTGAACACTGACCTTAATGGAGGTAAGTGAGGCCTGCAGTTCTTTAGATGTTGCCCTGGGATCTTTTGTGACCTCCCGGATGAGCTGTCTCTGCGCTCTTGGGGTAATTTTGGGCGGCCGGCCACTCCTGGGAAGGTTCACCACTGTTCCATGTTTTGGCCATTTGTAGATAATGGCTCTCACTGTGGTACGCTGGAGTCCCAAAGCTTTAGAAATGGCTTTATAACCTTTACCAGACTGATAGATCTCAATTACTTTTGTTCTCATTTGTTCCTGAATTTCTTTGGATCTTGGCATGGTGTCTAGCTTTTGGTCTACTTCTCTGTCAGGTAGCTCCTGTTTAAGTGAATACTTGATTGAAACAGGTGTGGCAGTAATCAGGCCTGGGAGTGGCTACAGAAATTGAACTCGGGTGTGATAAACCACAGTTATTTTTTAACAAGGGGGGAAATCGCTTTTTCACACAGGGCCATGTAGATTTGGAGTTTTTTTCCTCCCTTAATAACATAAACCTTAATTTAAAAACTGCATTTTGTGTTCAATTATGTCATCTTTGACTAATAGTTAACTATTTTTTATGAGGAGAAACATTTAAGTGTGACAAACCTGCAAAAGAATAAAAAGTTAGGAAGCGGGCAAATACTTTTTCACACCGCTGTATATTTTTAGAATGTGCCAGAAATGCCTACCCATACACACATTCATGTACCCTCCACTACCCAGATGCCAACCTTCTGACGTCCCTGAGACCACACAGACCCACACCACTGTTGTGTTTGCTAAGGTTTCAGCATCAACGCAGTTTCTGCAAAGTTGTTATTAGGTGTTTTTAACAATGGCTAACCTTTTTCCCCTCTTTGGTGGTTACAAATATTTAAAAACAATGGCCGTTTCTCACTGGGGTTGCCCTGATGATGATAATAATAATAATACAAAGCCAAGCGGGACTGACAAGTGTGTGTTTTTTATTATTATATTAGCAACACAGAGCCAATAGAAGAACATGAGCGACATTGTTCTGAAGGCGTGAAGCTCTAAAACCCCCCCCCCACAGAAATATGGTAAAGGTAAAAAGGCCGGAGCTGAGTGAAATCTGTCGATCCAAAAAAGAAAAGTGCAATTTCATGGTATTATTATGTTGATGGTTCCTACGGTGACAGACAGCAGTTCATGTTTTTCCTTCAAACCCTCATTTAGGCAAAGTGAGTCTTTTTGGGAGACAGTTTATTAAAAAAAAAAAAAAAACTTGTCCAGAAACAGCAAAAATATTGTCATTTTATATGCTTACAAGAGCAATCACCATTGAATCAGTGATAAAAGTGTTGATTTTTGCACGGCGAATCCTCTTCCTCAATGGCGGGGGGGGGGAAAATTGGTAAAAATGCGCACCTCCATTATCCGGTTTTCATTGTTTTTGCGGACATGGGACGAAATGAAAAAGCATCTGGGCTGATTCCAAAGTGTTCATTCATGACGTGGGTTTGTTTTCAATGGTGACGGCGGCGGCGGTG
Organism: Oostethus manadensis; assembly: GCA_024372805.1. NCBI lineage: Eukaryota > Metazoa > Chordata > Actinopteri > Syngnathiformes > Syngnathidae > Oostethus > Oostethus manadensis. The sequence goes on from QODF01000209.1 coordinate 595,358, forward strand.
GGGCGGAGCTGAAAGGAAGAGAAGAAAAAGAGGCCCCGCCCCTCTTTCTGATTGGTCAAATCACCAGAGCCGATGCTGGTGGAGATTTCGACTGAGGACGGAGCGCACGTCAGCAGTGAACCTAAAAAACAAAAAGCAGTCCGCTCAAATGTGACGTCCATCGTGAAGGACGAAGATGGCGTGCGATGACAGGCCTACCTTAATGCGTCAAGCATCGGTAGCAAGTTCAGAAGTGCCGTGTCGCTGGGGTCGCTAAACCACGACTTGATGGGTATTGCGTTGTCTGCCAACAAATATTAGCAGCCTATTGATTGATTTGTATTTTTCCCTTGTGGAGGACAAACACGCAGCATTCTTCTTACGGTGGTGGTGGTGGTGGTGGGCTCTTACCTGGATGGCTTCTATAAGCTCCTGGTGAATTATCCAGGATGACGATACTAGACAGGTCGTCGTGTACGACTGCCAGGTCTTTGATGTAACTGCCCAGATCCAATGTACAGTGCTGGCAAAACAGCAAGCAGCTCACGTTCTCAACAATGACGTCACGCATTTCATCGCAATAACTGTGCTGGAGTCACTCGGGTCGCTTGTTTTGGCACTTTTGTGGTAAGGCTAAAAAGGAAAACTGCGCTCTTTTTCGGAATTTTGTCCATCATCTGTTATCCTCCTTCAAGACATGAACACACGTTTCTCTTTTCGGTGCGTTAAAAGATCTAAAAAACAGGCAGCTCATTAATGCATGTGACGGGACACGCCTATTCCACCTACACAACCCGATACTAACGCGCATCCAAAAACTTCCAAGAAGGTTTTATATTAGGGCTGTCAATCATTTAGGACATTTTTTTTTGTCCGTAGTTATTTTGAAAATAATCACATTTAATCGCAGGTAAAAGTACCTTTTTATCTCCCGGTGGATGGTGGTTTTTGTATTAATTTAGTGCTTTTAATTTGATGTTGTTCCTGTCATAGTTTTGCACAATCTATCCTAACTACGATCAATTAGATGGTTATAACGTACATTCGATCGCTATAATGCTCGTAATGCCTTAGCTAGCGCCCCAAACAGCGCCCCTTTGCCGGTAGCTAGCAGCTCCTAGCCTAAATTTCAGACAGTTCAAAGCATGTAAAAAGACTGGTTAGTCGGGACACTTGATGCCACGGTACCACTGTATAAATGACAAAACAATACCTGAATGGCTCCAGTAACTTCTCACTTCTCCCAGAAGCGATGTACTTCTCGACAACCCAAGTCACAGCGACACAGGTAACGTTGGTCTTGTTGAGACAGCCATCTGGCAGGGCTTTGATGCTAATTTTGCTATTCAAAATACCCTTTTATTTGCCCATTTCTGCTCAATATTTGTTCCCGCTTCTAGCTCCAAGCAAAACTGATGCCGCTACTACTACAAAATGATTCTTTAAAAGGGTTTACATTTTGTTAGCATTTCTTAGTTTTGCGCTTCCACTTGCAACGTTAGAAGCCTTTTTATTAGTTGGTTAGTCTCGAATGCACAGCTGAAAAACCTTTAAACATGGAATAAAGAAGGAAAAGAAAGATTTGGTTCCGATGGTCGGGGAGGATGCCGGTCAGACCCGGCAGACCCAAACGCATTGTGAGGGTTCTGAGGGAGGCAGCAGACACTGAATCCAAGTGGGTGATGTTTTGTGCCTCCATTGTCGATGCGGCCGATCGAAGCTGGTGGTCGGTGCCTGTTGTGGCGGTAATCCCAGAACCTGTTGGTGGACACCAGTGGTGAGGGATGCCGTCAAGCTAAAGAAAAAGTCCTATCAGGCCGTTTTGGCCCATGGGACTCTGGAGGCAGCTGACAGGTACCGGAAGGCCAAGCGGTCTGCAGCTCTGGCAGTCGCAGAGGAGTTCTTTAAGACCCTGGATGCTGTGGGCGTGTCTTGGTTGACGCGACTCTGCAGCATTGCATGGACATCGGGTTCGGTGCCCCTGGACTGGCAGACCAGGGTGGTGGTCCCGCTTTTCAAGAAGTGGGACCGGAGGATGTGTTCTAACTATCGTGGGATCACACTCCTCAGCCTTCCCAGTAAGGTCTATTCAGGGGTTCTGGAGAGGAGGATCCGCCAGATAGTTTAATCTTGGATTCAGGAGGAGCAGTGTGGTTTTCGTCCTGGTCGTGGAACTGTGGACCAACTCTATACTATCGGCAGGGTCCTTGAGGGTGCATGGGAGTTTACCCAACCAGTCTACATGTGTTTTGTGGATTTGGAGAAGGCATTCGACCGTGTTCCTCGGGCAATACTGTGGGGATTGCTCCAGGAATATGGGGTATCGGACCACCTAATTCAGGCGGTTCGTTCCCTGTATGACCGGTGTCAGAGTTTGGTTCGCATTGCCGGCAATAAGTCGGACCCGATTCCAGTGAGGGTTGGACTCCGCCAGGGCTGCCCTTTGTCACCGATTCTGTTCACTACTTTCATGGACAGAATTTCTAGGCGCAGCCAGGGCGTTGATGGGTTTCAGTTTGGTGGCCACAGGTTTGGGTTTCTGCTTTTTGCAGATGATGTGGTCCTGTTGGCTTCATCGAGCAGTGACCTTCAACTCTCACTGGATCGGTTCACAGCTGAGTGTGAAGCGGCTGGGATGAGAATCTGCAGCTCCAAATTCGAGTCCATGGTTCTCGCCCGGGAAAGGGTAGAGTGCCATCTCCGAGTCGGGGATGAGGTCCTGCCTCAAGTGGAGGAGTTTAAGTACCTTGGGGTCTTGTTCACGAGCGAGGGAAGGATGGAACGCGAGATGGACAGGCGGATTGGTGCGGCGTCTGCAGTGATGCGGACTCTGCACCGGTCTGTCGTGGTGAAAAGAGAGCTGAGTCAAAAAGCAAAGCTCTCGATTTACCGGTCGATCTACGTTCCTACCCTCACCTATGGTTATGAGCTTTGGGTAGTGACCGAAAGGACAGGATCGCGGGTACAAGCGGCCGAAATGAGTTTTCTCCGCAGGGTGGCTGGGCTCTCCCTTGGATATAGGGTGAGAAGCACTGTCATCCGGGAGAGACTCGGAGTAGAACCGATGCTCCTCCGCATTGAGAGAAACCAGATAAGGTGGCTCGGGCATCTGGTTAGGATGCCTCCCGGACGCCTTCCTGGGGAGGTGTTCAGGGCACGTCCAACCGGTAGGAGGCCTCGGGGAAGACCCAGGACACGTTAAAGAGATTAACGCCCCGGCATCCGCTGGGAAGAGCTAGACGAAGTGGCCGGGGAGAGGGACCTCTGGGCTTCCCTGGTTGGGTTGCTGCCCCTGCGACCTGACCTCGGATAAGCGGAAGAAAATGGATGGATGGATGGATGGATGGAAGAAAGAAATACGAGACCTCGACTGTCGGTACCCAAAAAGACAGACTCAAGATTTTTATTACACATGTCTCCCGAAGTTTCAACTTGATTGTCAAAATTCCAACACCATTCTTGTAAAATTTCTGTTAAAATTAAGACTTTATTCTTGTGTGTTTTTTTTTTTTAACTTATTATTTCTACTACAATTTTAGTGTCATTAACTTTTAGCCTCATGCAATCATAACTTTGTGTAAAAACTGCAATTGTATTCTGGTATCGTTATGACATGTTTTCTCGCAAGGGTATGACTTTATTCCCTAAAAATTACATAATTTACGTAAAATTGGGTAATTCTCATAACATTACAAATATAAGTTTTCTTGTAAAATACTATTTTTGCGGTAACTGTTATTTTTTGTTTAAAAAAAAAATGCAACTTTAACATTATGATTTCATTACAGCATATAGCTACAACTTTATTCTGTAAGGCAGGGGTGTCCAAAGTGCGGCCCGGGGGCCATTTGCGGCCAGCGACTGTTTTTAATTGGCCTGTGACAAAAGAACCAAAAATAAAGTAAAAATACGCGTAATTTTTAAAAACTTGCAATCTAACAAAAAAGTACTAAAGAGAAGATGCTTTGGTTTGTTTTTTAAGTCGGAATATTGTAATAAACTAAAAAAAACAACTAAGTTGGAATTTTTGGGAAATGAGGTTGAGGAAAAACTTATCAAAGTCACAATTATATGACTTCAAATTGTTTTAAATAATCAACTCATAATGTGACGAGGAAAAATAATATTTTAGTAGTCTATGACAAACACAGCAAAATAAAACCTGGAGCGTTAGGTCAGTGCAAACGTTAATAATATTATGGGAATAAAGTCATAATGTTTCCAGATGATAAAGATGATCTAAAAAGAAATGTTTGGGGGGAAAAAACAACAAAAAAGAAAATGTTATTTTTTACATCAGATGCAGTTTTTCCTGGCATATCTACAAGTCTATCCTTAAAGCCTTCAACGTTCCTCTATGGAAGAAGTTAGGACACCCCCGTTGTAAGGTTACCGCCCTTCTTCCGCTGAAAATCCGATTTCCCTCCGGTTCTATTACAACTCTTTTCTCATTACAACTGGATTTGAGTACAATAACCTCTCCCCAAATATGACCACCAAAAGTGTTTAGCTGACACGACGCGGACTAGATTTGGATTCAGTTTGTACCACAGCTAGCGCGGTGTCGTTCAGTGATGCACGAGGGGGCGGTACCTGTCTGTAGTATCTGCGTCTAAGGATGTTCCTATTATTGTCCAGCTTGTCGGCCACCGCTGAGCCGTAGATCTCCATGCTGGCCGTGAAGACCACCAGCTCGTACCACTGGCTCACCTGCACACGTACAGCACGCGTTACTATGCCGTTAGCGCCGGCGCTCGCAACACAACAACAAAGCACGCACCACTTCTAAAAAGAAGTCGACGTGTGGCCTTTTGTGTACGAAGAATCGGACGGGGTGTTTATCGATGACGACCTGCCAGGCAAACGAGCGAAACGTTTGGAATTAGGAACAAAGACTGCGATAAATGATCGTCCTTACTTTGAGGATAAAGTCGGGCGGCGTTCCTGGTCTCACTGTGGGTCTCAGGACCCCGTCGTGGTGAGAGTGGATCAGGGTCTCGTCCAGATCCAAGACCAGAATTTTCCTCTTGACTGCATCTTTAGTGCAAATAAAGCAAGAGAATAACGTGTAGGCCGGTGTTCCACGCTCGGCCCTTAAAGGGTACCAATATAAGCACACGGCTATGTAGCTTTCACACACACTTTTGCATACACAAAGCCACTGTGAACATGCTGTAAGCCACATCATGCATTAGTACTCTATATACTGTACAGTACATACACGTAGTACAGCGGTTCTCACCACACTTGACTTATTTTGAAGCCAACTAAGCAACATGTGTCATTTTCCTCCCTGGTCTATGGTCACTGCACGGTTCTTAGTCATCCAACTTTGTGGTCTTTTTTTCATATTTAGTGCAGAAAGCGTGTATGGTGGACGCAGGGACAATCTCTAGCAACAGATCTGAAGCGAAAGTGCTTTTCTACACTGCCGGATGATAGCCTTTTAGGCGCGCCAACATGGTCCTGCAGCAAACTCTCTGTAGAACAATGTCGACACAAAACGTAGGATTTATCCGCTTGACTTTGCCCGTCCGTCACTTTACCAGGGAAGCCAAAGAGGAGCGCGTAGCGAGATGGGAGGGTCTTCCAGCTCAGCCTTCTGGCTAGCATTTGCTATGATTGAGCTACTAACCTTCCTCCCCATCAGTCAGTAGTGTCCCACCCTTAGAAGGGTCCATGCGGAAACTTGGCCATGAGCGGTGTTCCGTGCAAAAAAAAATTGAATGAGAAAAACAGCCAAGTGCAGTGTACCTTGACGTGACTTGCGAGCGTACAAACATCTATAAAGCCCCGTCCTGACAAAGACGATCCGAGGCCTAAACCACAATTACTTTATCAGAACCGCGCCCCAGAGTGGAAAAATTTGAAGATGCCATAGCTCCACCCCTTTACGGACCGCAAACACGGAAACAACAATGGCGCCGTACAGAGTTTTGTTTTCGTTTACGACCCCAATGAGGATAAGCAGCACAGGAAATGGATGGATGAAATTATGTAGTGTAGCGTACATTAGTACCAGTACCAAATCTCACGCCTACACCTCCGCCAACATCTCTGTCTGCTCTTCAAGGTAAAGTACACTTAAGAAAATATTTCTTTACACTTTCTTTTATTATTTTTTAATATAAGTTTCTCATACAATGAGCGTGGAGACACATCATTCTTATTCAAAAGCGTATAAACACTAAAAGTTGGTGTGGTTTGTGAGGGCACTGGAACCAATTAATGGGATTAACGTTATTTCTTGCAGAGTAAATTGTTTTGACATACGAGTTAATCAAGTTATGAGCTAGTTCTGGGAACCAATTCAACTCGGAAGTCAAGGTACCACTGTATAATCCAAACAGTACGCAAGTGGACCAAACCGAAGCGGTTCAGCACATCTATGTGAAGTGTTACACCCCTAATAAATACACATGACTGGAATTTTGCCAGTGCCTTACAACCTGCTTAGGGATATGACGAGCTCTTTGTAAGAACAGCACCTTCCATACTTGGCATCTTCATTTTACAATGTTAACTGTACAATCAAATCGAACCGAACCGTTCCGTTTTTTAAATATATCGTGACCCGTGTATCTAGATTTGAGACCAATGGTTTGTCAAAAAAAGACTTCAAGTAGAGTATAGTGTCATCATGTTCTTCAGTTTTCCATTGCAGCAGCCAGTTTAGGGCTATCCACGCTATTTCAAACTCTTTTTGCAGTTTTGGAAGCAGCAGGTCTGTTTCTGTTGCGGCGAGTCTTAATATGCATCTGCAACGTTCTTTTTCCTCTCTGGATCAGAGAAGGTCTCCATCCTCTGGATTGTTGAGAAGAATGAGTCCAAGGCAATATCAAATCCTACGAAGACCCCTAGATTGGACTGCTGAGTCTTGGATGTTCTCTTGGCATTTTTCTTCCGCTTATGTGCCACAAAAATGTCTGTCATATTTTAAATGATGCAGGTAAATCCACCACATTAATACACATCGAGTGCATGGTCAAATAAGTCCATTCCTTATGTTATGCTAGCAACATGTATCATATAAAATGCAAGAAAATCCCTTATATGCATAGTATGTGTTCAATATTAAAGGTCTTGAGCAACAATTCTTAGCCACAAAAATGTTGCCGATTTTTTTTGTTCATCCAACCATAATGCTGGGGTGGAATCATCAATTTAGAAAAGCTGAAAAATAACAACTAGAATGTATATATTAAACGTAGTTATAATGGTTATGTACTCACTCAGTCTGTTTCTGGAGATAGGCGACAGAGGCAAAGTGTCGTATCTGACGGTTTGATACTGGATTATCTGCAACAAAAGTTGTAGGGGCTTGATTAACACAAATAATACAAAATAATAATAACAAGACATTTTAAGCCAACGTACAAAAATAAATACACAGGGAGGGCCAAACATATTAGACATGTATTTACATATTAGACATTTTACATGTCATACATACTCTGGATGTTGGGGGACTGTGTTGGTTGACACGCCTCTACAACATTCCATAGAAGTCGGGAACAGTACCTCTAGACTGGCAGACCGGGGTGGTGGTCCCCATTTTTAAAAAGGGTGACCGGAGGGTGTGTTCCAACTATAGGGGGATCACACTCCTCAGCCTCCCTGGGAAAGTCTACTCCAGGGTGCTGGAGAGAAGGGCACGACCGTTAGTCGAACCTCGGTTACTGGAGCTGCAATGTGGTTTTCGTCCCGGTCGCGGAACACTGGACCAGCTCTACACCCTTGCAAGGGTACTCGAGGGTATGTGGGAGTTTGCCCAACCAGTCTACATGTGCTTTGTGGACCTGGAAAAGGCATTCGACCGTGTCCCTCGTGGTGTCCTGTGGGGGGTGCTCCGGGAGTACGGGATTGATGGTCCGCTTCTACGTGCCATTCGGTCCTTGTACAATCGAAGCAGGAGCCTGGTTCGCATTGCCAGCAGTAAGTCGAGCTTGTTTCCGGTGAACGTTGGCCTCCGCCAAGGCTGCCCTTTGTCACCGATTCTGTTCATAATCTTCATGGACAGAATTTCTAGGCGCAGTCAAGGTGTTGAGGGAGTCCAGCTTGGTGACCTTAGGATCTCGTCTCTGCTATTTGCAGACGATGTGGTCCTTATGGCCTCATCAGGCTGTGACCTTCAGCGTTTACTGGAGCGGTTTGCAGCTGAGTGTGAAGCTTCTGGGATGAGACTCAGCACCTCCAAATCCGAGGCCATGGTTCTCAGTCGGAAACGGGTGGACTGTACCCTCCGGGTTGGGAGTGAGGTCTTGCCTCAGGTGGAGGAGTTCAAGTATCTCGGGTTCTTGTTCACGAGTGAGGGAAGGTTGGAGCGTGAGATCGACAGACGGATCGGTGCAGCATCTGCAGTAATGCGGTCGCTGTACCGGACCGTCGTGGTGAAGAGAGAGCTGAGCCGGAAGGCAAAGCTCTCTGTTTACCGATCGATCTACGTTCCCACCCTCACCTATGGTCATGAGTTATGGGTCATGACCGAAAGAATGAGATCGCGGATACAAGCGGCGGAAATGAGTTTCCTTCGTAGGGTGGCTGGACTCACCCTAAGAGATAGGGTGAGGAGCTCGGCCATCCGGGAGGAGCTCAGAGTAGAGCCGCTGCTCCTTCACATCGAGAGGAGCCAGTTGAGGTGGCTCGGGCATCTAGTCCGGATGCCTCCCGGGCGCCTCCCTGGTGAGGTGTTTCGGGCATGCCCAGCCGGGAGAAGGCCCCCGGGAAGACCTAGGACACGCTGGAGGGACTATGTCTCACAGCTGGCCTGGGAAAGCCTAGGTGTCCTCCCGGTGGAGCTGGAAGAGGTCGCCGGAGACCAGGAAGACTGGACTTCCCTACTGAAACTGCTGCCCCCGCGACCCAAACCCGGATAAGCATAAGAAAATGGAATATTTACATATTAGACATGTTACATGCATTAGTCATTTATTTACTTACATTATATTTACATATTAGATATTTTACATTGAATATTTAATCTCAAAAGTGCTCAAATAAATGTAAATAACTGTAACCTTACTTTTTCCCCACCCTGTATAATAGAAATGACGTGGGATGAATTCATTATTAATCAATTAGAAATAATAAGTGTATTTTTAAAGAGAGTAATGCGTAACATATTGAAAATCTAGTTGTTAAAATGATGGGGAAAAAATCTGTACAGAACAAAGTTGTAATTTTACAAGATTAAAGACGAGGTATTACTGCAATAAAAGTAATAATCTTGAAACAAAGATTTAAAAAAAAAGATGCAATATTACAAGATAATAGGGGGTAATGTTACAAAGGTCCCTGTAACATTACAGGAATATACAAGTAATGTACGAGAACTCGGAAATTGAAAAATAAAGCTGTAATTTAAAATACAATGCCGTATATTGATGAGAAAAATCCAAAACATTATGCAAAAAAACATTATGAAAACAAAGTTGAACAGAAAAATAATTTAACAAAGAAAAAGAAAGTTAGACCTTACAAGAAAATGGGTGTTACTTGTACAGATAGCAGTTGGAGTATTGCAAGAAACAAATGTGTAACATTATGAGAAAAAAGTCACAAGTGCAACTTGATAAGAAAAGGTTGTAATTCTACAAGTCTAAAGTTGGGATATTACAACAAATGTCTGCATTTTATGAGGGTAATGTTGCAACACTGTGATAAAATAACATCTTTGAAGTTTAATACTGTAAAAAAAAAAGTGTACTATTCCAACACCAAAGTTGTAATTTTAGGACAACGGTTAGTATACTGTAATGATAGGAGAAAACACTCATATTCCTTTTATTATAATAGACGGCAATTACAGTGGAATTGACAAACAGCACCTTCAACTCCAACAATGTAAATGAGAACTGCAATACATTAATAAGAAACGTACTCTAACCAAATACCTTTTATCATAGGCAATCATATAAATCCAATTTATTCGTTCCACAAAGCCAAAAATGTTTCTGTAGTTTTATCATTATAGTCTTACATGCAGAAACCAATTGGAAATGCAAATAAGTGATGAATGAAAGGGACAAATGAACATTTATGGTTACTTTTACCTTTAGTGAAGACATGACTGTTGACAGTCAAGACAGAAGTGAGATCCACTCAGACACAAATCCATGTTTTGCTACGAGTTATTTCTTCAATTCATTTAGCGTTTTTCACTCTCCGATTTCATTTAGACCATGCCTGCAAAATAAGCCACAATGATTTGCCTGTGCCAGCAAGATTAAAAAAAAACTAAAAACGTGTATTATATTAACATTTTTGAGACGCACGGCATAACTGTGTTAGCAAAGAACTACGGAGTCAACTGCTGATGACATCACAGCCCAGTGACAGAGCTGACTTCCGGTTCCTGTTTCTATATATTAGCAAAACGGTTGCTAACGAGGACGTTTTGTGATAATAATAAAAAAACAACAACAAAAAAAAAACATTAAGAACATAGCTGGACTCATGCAATGTATTAACAACACAATGAGATGCGCGCTATTGTACCGGTACGCTAACCCAGAAAATAGAGGCAAAAAACAAGGCAAAATTATGACAAAAACTGATTCATTGACTTCTTTCTGCATGTGGGGCAGAGTTAAACCCACACTGTAACGACTGCTAGACATAATATAGCAAGGATCCAGGTGCTCAATTCAGCGTTTATTATTCTCAGACCACAGAGGTTGGCTCTTCTATCTTGTAGCCAATGACTTTTTGCCTCCCCGTGGGAAAGCTTCCCACGTGATGTCACTTCAAATGCGCAATAAGGTTTGCTGTATTCAACTTCTCCGGTTCTGTGTGGACCACGGAAAACTTGTGCATGACAATTTTTCCCATTCAGCTGTCACATCTTTATCAAACAAAAAATGCTGCCACACTGCCATCATCAGTCCTACTCCTTGCTAAACACGCGCTTCATTCGCCTGCTGCTGGGGGAATTGACTGCTTGCATCAGTGATTTTATAATCCGTCCAGCATTTGTTATGGATTATTTAAATATCGTTTTTTTTCTCCTATTGCTTCTAGGAGTTTCCATAGCACACACAGCAACAACATGTGTACCACTACAACAAGAGAGAGACGCTTGTTCCCAAGAAAGGAATAGTATTGTTTGGAACTGGTTTGGGTTTGCAGCAATAGATGCGGAATAACTACTGCAACCTGCAATTTATTGAAAGCCAATTGCAACAAAAGACCACAAACCTTTTTCAGCATTTAAAATATAAACATGGAAGAAATGTGACTCCTTACAGGAACAGGACCGCTACAACCCGGTGTGTCCCTGTAAATCGTGGCATTGTTTAAGATAGCGATGTTTTTCCTCATGCTTAGTCATGAGAGAATTACTTGTTGATGTTTTTGAAAATGGTGCAGCTTTCAATGTGAACATAAACAAGTCTGTCTCCTTCCAAACGACAAAATATGAATGTATATTTAAACAAAAGAACAGCTGGCACTTTAATTCCAGGATGGGTTGTTTCGGTTTTAATTATCACTGTCGTTTGTACTTTTCCAATTTGTGAAATTATACATTGAATGTATAGCTCTAGTTGCTAGTGGTATTATCAGTACAGCATTAAACGTTGTAGTGTAGTTTGTAAGGTAGCAGTGGTCTCCTTCCCTCCTTCGCACCTTTCCTTAAGCAACTATTTTTAGCCTCCCCAGCTGTCAGTGAGTGTCAGCTGACCACAAGGCAACACTTGCAAGGGGGATGACTTTTTCTGAGACCATCTTGCTGCCCCCCTTTCCCTTTTCTACTTCTTACCAGGCCCAGGAACGCCCAGTGGTTGGTGGACCACTGCAGGGAGATCACCCCCCCCCCCCCGCCTGGAAAGAAGCACGACATCACCCGTATTTCCGCGTGTTTACCAAAGTATACACTGCCTCTGTTTGTGCTCCAGTGATGTGCAATACCATTGATTTCATTTCTGATTCAATACTGGGTCAAATTCAGGCTGGTATCGACAATACCAAATAGGGGTGGGGAAAATAATCGATGTTTTGAAGCATCATCGATTATTATTTCATTAATAAATGTCAATAAATAGATGCTGATTGAACAAAAAGGCAGAACGCAGAATTGCCGCCCGGACAGTTTATGGCGGTGCACCTAAGTTTAAGACGCTACCAGAATGGTTGCACGTAAACGCTGTCTAGAAGCACATTGGCTTTCATGTGGATGAAGGTAAAATGACAGTCAGACAATATGTAAACACAACAAACACAAGAACCCACATTGCAAGTTTCCACCCGACGAGGAGGAAAAACAGCCAGCTGAAGTTGCTGCCAACCAGAGAACCATCGAGCAGCAACTAATTTTCCACCCAACTCGGCTGGCTGGTTACGCGCAGATGTTGCAGCGGGCATCCCTCATGACTGAGGGATGCCTCGTCTGTGTGGTACCAGCTGGCTTTTTCAAAAGGACAACTCTGCATTTCACAATGCTCGCTTCTTCAGGAAGAATAACATCACTCTTTTGGCCCATCTTGCATGTTCCCCTGATTGAGAACATTTGGGGATGGCTGGCAAGGGTAGTTTATGAAAATGGCCATCAGTTCCAGGCAGTTGATGCCCTTTGTGAAGCTATCTTCACCACTTGAAACAATGTTCCTACTAGCTTCCTGGAAACACTCACATCAAGCATGCCCAAAACCCATTTTTGAAGTGATTAACAAGAATGGTGGAGCTACTCATTACTACTACTCAGAACATTTGTTGTTCTGGTTTGGAAAGTTTTTTGTCATTTTTTGAGCGATGGTCTTAAACTTTTGATCAGCTGATAATCAGCCTACTTCACTTTCATTGTTGTTTTCAATCAATGACTTTCTCAAAGTGCTTTTTGTCACACTCCACCTTCTTGCTTTTGCATATTGTAGCTCTACTTAAACCCTCATTTAGATCCAAATGTGCAGAAGCTCCATTCTAGCAATTTTTCAACTGCTCTATAGATTTTGATCAGGTCTGTATGTATCGACTATATGCCACATGAGCGTTTACAGTGCAGTCGCATACGAATGAGACCTGCGTTGAATTTGAAAGAATTAATTTTGCCATTAGGTCGCAGTTGCGGCCGCAAGGTGGTCGGTGCCAGTCGTGGCGGCAAGACCCGAACCCGATGGTGGACACTATAGTTCAGGGCTGCTGTCAAGGAGTCCTATCAGGCATGGACGGCTCGCAGGACTCCCAAAGCAGCTGACAGGTACCAGCAGGTCAAGTGGCACGCGGCTTCGGCGGTGTTCGAGGCAAAAACTCAAGTGTGGGAGGAGTTTGGTGAGGCTATGGAGCACGACTTTGGTCAGACTCAAAGAGTGTCTGGCAAACACCCGACACCTCGGAAAGGGGAAGCGGTCCCCAGTTCACGCTGTTTACAGTGCGGACGGGGGCCTGCTGACCTCGGCTGAGGATATAGTCGGTCGGTGGAAGGAATACTTCGAGGCCCTTCACAATCCCACAGACATACCTTCCGTAGAAGAAGTAGAGTCTAAGGACACGTACGTGGACAGTTCTATTACGGTTACTGAGGTATTTGGGGTAGTTAGGACACTACCCAATGGCAAGGCTCTGGGGGTAGACGAGTTCCGCCCTGAATTCCTCAAGGCTCTGGATGTTGGGGGACTGTCTTGGTTCACACCCCTCTTTAACATTGCATGGAAGTCGGGAACAGTACCTCTGGGCTGGCAGACCGTTGTGGTGGTCCCCATTTTTAAAAAGGGTGACCAGAGCGTGTGTTCCAACTACAAGAGGATCACACTCCTCTAGCCTCTCTGGGAAAGTCTATTTCAAGGTGCTGGAGAGAAGGGTTTTGGTGGTTTTCGTTCCGGTCGCGGAACACTGCACCAGCTGTACACCCTTGCAAGGGTACTGGAGGGTATGTGGGAGTTTGCCCAACCGGTCTACATGTGCTTTGTAGACTAGGAAAAAGCATTCGACCATGTCTCTCGTGGTGTCCTGTGGGGGGTGCTCCAGGAGTTAGGGATTGGTGGTCCGCTACTACGTGCCATTCGGTCCTTGCACAATCGAAGCAGGAGTCTGGTTCGCATTGCCAGCAGTAAGTCGAGCTTGTTTCCGGTGAACGTTGGCCTCCGCCAAGGCTGCCCTTTGTCACCGATTCTGTTCATAATCTTCATGGACAGAATTTCTAGGCGCAGTCAAGGCGTTGAGGGAGTCCAGCTTGGTGACCTTAGGATCTCGTGCTATTTGCAGATGATGTGGTCCTTACGGCCTCATCAGGCTGTGACCTTCAGCGTTTACTGGAGCGGTTTGCAGCTGAGTGTGAAGCTTCTGGGATGAGACTCAGCACCTCCAAATCCGAGGCCATGGTTCTCAGTCGGAAACGGGTGGACTGTACCCACCGGGTTGGGAGTGAGGTCTTACCTCAGGTAGAGAAGATCAAGTATCTCCGGGTCTTGTTCACGAGTAAGGGACGGTTGGAGCATGAGGTCGACAGACGGATCGGTGCAGCGTCAGCAGTAATGCGGTCGCTGTACCGGACAGGCAAAGCTCTGTTTACCAATCGATCTACGTTCCCACCCTCACCTATGGTCATGAGTTATGGGTCATGACCAAAAGAACAATATAACGGATACAAGCGGCGGAATTGAGTTTCCTCCGTAGGGTGGCTGGACTCACACTAAGCGATAGGGTGAGGAGCTCGGCCATCCGGGAGAAGCTCAGAGTAGAGCCGCTGCTCCTTCACATCAAGTGGAGCCAGTTGAGGTGGCTCGGGAATCTAATCCGGATGCCTCCCGGGCGCCTCCCTGGTGAGGTGTTCCGAGCATGCCCAGCCGATAGAAGACCGCAGGGAAGACCTAGAACACGCTGGAGGGACTATGTCTCACAGCTGGCCTGGGAACGCCTTGGGGTCCTCCTGGTGGAGCCGAAGAGGTGGCCGGAGACCGGGAAGTCTGGACTTCCCAACTGAAAGTGCTTGAAAGGTATAAGTTATAGGTGTTGGTATCGGTCTTGAGCAGCAGGAAGTTTTTGGTTGGGTTCTGTTATGGGCTCCCTTTTGGATTAAAAAGAAAAAGTGCATTCCTATTACATTTACTATATGACTGATACCAGCATATGACATGGTAGATTGCACATCCAAAGTTAAAAAGTGTAGTTTAAAAGCAGTGAAAGAGCGAAATGGTTCAACTTCAACGGGAAAAAAATCTAGCTGTCTTGTGAGCTAACAGTATAAGGAAAAAAGCTGTAACCACTATTCTGTAACCACTGCCTCATACTGCAATGGGCATCTGCAAAGCTGATGCTTGTAGTACAGTAATTAAATACAACTTTGGGAATTTTTGTTATACTTTTTTGTTTTTAAAAATTTTGTATAATAATTTACTTTTGGGAAAGTATTTAAAAATAGTGACAATAAAACACATCTGCAGTTGTAGAGTACTATGATTTCCGCATTAACGGAATCGCAAAAAATGAAATTTATTATTTAAGGTGTATCCTCCCACAGAAATTGACATCATTTGAATTAAACGCAGTCATCGTGAGAAGGAACGTTCGTGTGTGGAATTATGTACCCAGCCGAGACAGCTGAATCGTAGCGAAATCTCATCACAAACACGAAACATCCTCTTAGCTTCGCTTCCGCTAGCTCCATTCATAGAACTCCATTCACAGAGTGTGAATAGAAGAAAGCTACCATGCTAACTTCCATTCACGATAAATGGTAGTTAGCATGCAAGTGTGGTTGTGTGGGTGACTCGGGCTGGATGAGTATATTTTCAATCACCCAGCTAGCTTAACTACGACGGGGGGGAAAAAAAGTCATAACCACTACTTTACTCTGACAGATACCACCATGGCATCTGTACAACTGACGTTTGTGGTGGACTGTGAAGAGAACGTGTGATTATCACAGATTATTATTATTGTATTTTGATCATTTACTTTGTCGTTGTTGTAAATACCCCTGGCAAACTCTGCAATTGAGTAAGTAAACGCGACTGGCCGCTATATGAGAAATCACGGTCTAGTCGGCTAGCTGATATTTGTAGACTACTACAAATAGACTACTACGGTTGATGCCATCACGGAGTCAGACAAAGTGAAAGTAGTACATCCAATTTTGATTTTAGGACGCCAGCACACCGGCAGTTTGAGTTGTTTTACAATACTATTAGTTAACGGCATCTGTAAAGCTGCAATGTGATTACCAAACCTAGTCCAAGACAAAGAGTTGGCTTCTACTACGACTGCTAAGGCACTGTATTTTAAAGAGGCATAGTAGACACTTTCATATTATCCTTTTTGTAATCCACCTAACGCATAATATCATACAGTTTTACAAATAGTCAGCAAATACTACGAGAATAGTTGTCATTTGAGCAAATATGACGTTTACAGCACTCATCGGATTTGATCTATATACTATAAATCGACATATAAGAATGCATTCATGTATATGCAACTACTAGGTGAAGTAAATACACGCAAACAGCCCACTATGTGAGTAAACAGAACAGATGCTAAAGCTAACCTGCTCATAGGAGCAGCCGCAACACGGAAATCACGTTTGCGTCTTTTCCACGCTTGTCGGTGTGCGGAATGTGCCGACGTTCGCTCGTCTTACCGTTCGTAGGTGCTTCCTGAGGATGTACATGATGAAGCCCCATAGCCTGGAAGTCACGCCGAGGAAAGTGCGGATCCCCAGTAAACACTGGCGGGTCTTCAGCATGTTGACAGGCACGCAAAGGGCCCCCCCAGAAGACGACGAAATAGGAAGCGGCGGCGGCGGCGGCCCTTTTAATGGCGAGTGACGGTCCGCATTAGTCGCCGCCACCAAAGCGACTGGAAGTTCCCCCGAAAGAGGCAAAGCAAACGTGTGAGCACCTCGCTCTACACACAAAGTGCGCATCCAGCACAGGTTATTACCATAGTAACACTTCGGGAGAAACCCAAATGTCGCTGCTCCGAGCACCTCGCTGGTAAGCTAGCGAGCGTTGCCCTGCTAGTTTACAAGCTAGCGCTAGCTTCGACAAGACCTTGAACCCGGCACGGGAATCGCCTTAAAACGGGCGCCGTGGCCTCATAAGTCGGGTCGCCGGCTGGACTCGTCCTCCCGAAGCCGCGCGGGGTTTACAAAAGTTCCATAGGGTCCAGTGTGTGTTGGTAAAATCAGTTTGTAGCCCGCTGGAAATCCGGAATGAAACTGCGAGCCGCCATTGCCGCCTTGCCGACGTCACTTCCGGAAACTGAATCCGCGTGACCGCGCGCGCAGCACGTCAACGTGGAGGGGAAATTAAACACGCGTGGACGCGCATTGGGTCAGAGACCTGATACACGCAGCAGGTTTGCAGGATCTAGTCTTTGTTTCCCGATTCCACTAAACCAAACCTTGAAGGTGAACAGTATGCTGAAACAGCACGAGGAACAGTCTTTTATAATAAATAATCTTTTATATAAATATATATATCTTTTATATATAAAAATAATCTTTTATATTAAAGTTTCTGTCTGTACTGCAGTGGAGGCAGTACAAGGCCACAGCTATTCAAGTATTTGGCTTATTATCAAGCTCCTAAATTAAAATCTCAGTGGAGTTTGGATTTGTTATTCTTTGCATGTTTGTCACACTTCAATGTTTCAAATAATCCAACACATTTAATTATTAGTCAATGTGTTGGGTTCTGCTTACAAATTTGGAAGGCTCACACTGTGCCTTATTTCAAACGCGCATGTGTAAGTATATATAGTGAGTACATATAGTACTTACTATACATAGTAAGTATGTAGGCATGGATAAGCAGTAATTTACGCAAATTACGACAGCTGCACAGGAAGTTTCTTCACAACAAAAGCACAGTGTACTGACAAAGACACATTTCAGTACCGTTATAGTACTGCATGGTACAACAATTCAACAACAAATAAAGCAACATTCCCACTGAGAGCACATAACTCAACAAATGACAACGGAAGTGAACGCAAAAAGCAGTTTTTTAAATGAAACTTTTACTACTAAGGGAGAAAAAAAATCCAAACCTACTTGGTCCTGTTAAAACATAACTCAACTGAAATTAATTGAGATCTACCAGCCTGGAAAATGCCCATTCTAAAGCTTTGGGACTCCAGCCAACCACAGTGAGAGCCACAATCCACTAATGGCACAAACACAGAACATGAGTGGCCAGCCAACCAAAATTACCCCGAGAGCACGGTAAGGACTCAGCCAAGAGGTCACAAAAGACCAACCAAGAACAACATCCAGAGAACTGCATTCTCACTTAAGGTCAGTGTTCACGACTCCATCATAAGAAAGACATTTGGCAAAAATGGTTCCAAGGCCAAAACTACTGCTGAACAAAAAGAAAAAAAACCCAAAGCCCATTTGTTCGTGACCTCAAGCTGAAACCAACTTGGGTTGTGCAGCAGGACAATGATCTAAAACACCCCAGCAGGTCCACCTCTGAAGGCTGAACAAAAACAAATGCTATGGAGATGCTGTGGCATGACCTTAAAAAGCCGCTTCATGCTGGGAAACCTCCAATGCGGCTGAATGACAACAATTCTGCAAAGATGTTCTGCTTCAAACTAGTTTTTGCTGCTAAGGGTGGCCCAGCCAGTTTTGTTTTTTTTTCACAGGGCCATGTAGCTTTTCTCCCTTAAAAAAAATCTTTTAAAAACTGCATTTTGTCTTTTGCTGTGTTGTCATTGACTAATATTTACATTTGTTTGATGATTTCAAACATTAAAGTGTGACAAACAGGAAGGCGGGAAGGGTGCAAACTCTTCTTCACGCCACAGTAGGTGTACAAAAACACTCATGTTTATAAAGATACTAAATATATATTCTGAAAACCTCCTGTCGATGAAGAGGGGGTTGTTTGTCGCCTCCTCAAGGCACCCCCACTCCTGCTGCCCATTTTCGGATCCTTGCCCCACCTGGAACAAAGACTTGCTTCTGCTGCCTGCAGGCATGTGGGGAAGTCCTGGATCTCCAGCAGTGTGGTTACCATCCTGCAATCCCACTTCTGACACCAAAGTGGCAATCTCCCAGAGGTGCCTGAGCTGCTTGAAAGGAAGTTTCTCTTTATTTAGGCAGGCAATCATCAGGACAGAACATGCAATGTGATTAACACACAAATCGCTATTCACAAAGCAGTCCAGCAAAGCATGCTGGGAAGCAGGGAGTGCTCCTAGTGACGCTGCCATGTATTCTGCACGTTTTTAGTGGGAGGTTGATCTTTGGTACGTGGTCATTTTAAAAGTAGGTTGCAGGCTGAAAAGTGAGGGCACCCCTGCTGGGGAGTGCTTCCTCGGGTGATCTTGTGACACCCCAGAGAATACCGTTATAGGAATGTATTATTATTATTTTAAGAACGGTCTGAAATTAATAGTAAACAAAGAGTAGAATATAGCAAGTACAGCCGATGGTTTTTGGAGTACTAGTGAAGGGGGTGGAGACTGAGCAAGCACGGTTCCCCGAGCCCCTCTTGTCCTGGAGAGAAATCAGGACATGTATTTGTCAAATTGTATCTGTATTTGTATTTTATTTTATTTAATATTATATATTTGTATTGTATTTGTATTTATTGATGCATATTTGTTTTTTCCCCCTTCTTTATTATATATTATTGTAATTATTATTATATATTATGTGTATACATATTTATATAATACTTGGATTCCTGTTGCATTGCACATTGTTATTTACGTGAGTGGATGAAGTGCGTGCCTGTGTCGCATGTGCTGCGTAAGGTCACGGTTAGTGAATATAGACGATCTACGTGCTGGCGACGTCTTTTAATAAGCATCATTAAGGAAAAGAACCCCCAATACAGTATATTACACACATTAAATATGCTTATTGACCATCTATGCTCATACATTGACAAAACATGACAATGCAGAAGCATGTGTGTAGAAACGGCTTCCTCCTCATACAGCATCTCCTTGTGCAAAGTGTGCTGAATAGTTGATGCACAGTGACACCATCTGCAGCAAGATCATGTTGTAGGTTTTTGGAGCTGCTCTGTGCTGCCACACTTTCTAGAAGATCCAAAGAGGAGAACAACTTGCAATTGGCCACCTTAAATAACCGTTCTCATGATTGGCATTGTAAGTCAAAGGTCGATGACTATACCAAACCAAATTTGTGTTCCAATAATTAGTGCCATTCCATTCCATTTTCTTGCGCTCATCCGGGTCCGGGTCGCGGGGGCAGCAGTTTTAGAATCAGAATCAGAAATCAGAAAAACTTTATTGCCATTGTAAGTGAACAATTCACAAACTAGGAACTTTCTTTGGCGACTCAGTGCAACGTAGAATTCTAAGTAAACATAGAGCATTAAATAAACATAGAACTAACTAAACATAGAACCTGAGTAAAAAGTTGAAATCACTGATAAGTAAAGGCATGAGAGTGTTTTTAGTGCAGGTAGTATAAGGTGCCAAAAATACTGGTTATAAAGTGAGCATAGTGCAAATGTTATAAAGTGTTCATGAGTTCAACAGCAGCAGGAAAGAAACTGTTCTTGTGGCGAGAGGTTCTGGTCCGAACGGACCGTAACCTTCTGCCAGAGGGGAGTGGCTCAAATAGTCCATGTCCAGGGTGGGAAGGGTCAGCAAGTATCCGGCCTGCTCGCCCCCGAGTTCTGGAGACGTACAGGTCCTGGAGAGATGGAAGGCTGCAGCCGATCACTTTCTCGGCAGAGCGCACGATGCGCTGCAGTCTGTGTTTGTCCCTGGCAGTGGCCCCAGCGAACCACACTGTGATGGAGGAGGTGAGGATGGACTCGATAATGGCCGTGTAGAATTGCACCATCGTCTGGACAGGCAGCTTGGCTTTCCTCAGCTGCCTCAGGAAGTACATCCTCTGCTGAGCCTTCTTGATGATGGAGCTGATGGTCTGCTCCCACTTGAGGTCGTGGGTGATGTTAGTGCCCAGGAAGCGGAAGGAGTCCACAGTTGTGATGGGAGAGTCTGTCAAGACGAGGGGGGGCAGGGGGCTTTGACTTTCCTTTAGTAGAGAAGTCTAGACTTCCCGGTCTCTGGCGACCTCTACCAGCTCCACCGGTAGGACACCAAGGCGTTCCCAGGCCAGCTGTGAGACATAATCCCTCCAGCGTGTCCTAGGTCTTCCACGGGGCCTTCTCGCGGCTGGGCATGCCCGAAACACCTCACCAGGGAGGCGCCCGTGAGGCATCCGGACGAGATGTCCGAGCCACCTCAACTGGCTCCTCTCAATGTGAAGGAGCAGCGGATCTACTCTGAGCTCCTCCCGGATGGCCGAGCTCCTCACCTTATCTCTTAGGGTGAGTCCAGCCACCCTACAAAGAAAACGTATTTCCGCCGCTTGTATCCGCGATCTCGTTCTTCCGGTCATGACCCATAACTCATGACCATAGGTGAGGGTGGGAACGTAGATCGATCGGTAAACAGAGAGCTTTGCCTTCCTGCTCAGCTCTCTTCACCACGACGGTCCGGTACAGCGACCGCATTACTGCGGACGCTGCACCGATCCGTCTGTCGATCTCACGCTCCAACCTTCCCTCACTCGTAAACAAGACCCCGAGATATTTGAACTCCTCCACCTGAGGCAAAACCTCACTCCCAACCCGGATGGTACAGTCCACCCGTTTCCAACTGAGAACCATGGCCTCGGATTTGGAGGTGCTGAGTCTCATCCCAGAAGCTTCACACTTAGCTGCAAACCGCTCCAGTAAACGCTGAAGGTCACAGCCTGATGAGGCCATAAGGACCACATCGTCTGCAAATAGCAGAGATGAGATCCTAAGGTCACCAATCTGGACTCCCTCAACGCCTTGACTGCGCCTAGAAATTATGTCCATGAAGATTATGAACAGAATTGGTGACAAAGGGCAGCCTTGGCGGAGGACAACGTTCACCGGAAACAAACTCGACTTACTGCTGTCAATGCAAACCAGACTCCTGCTTCGATTGTGCAAGGACTGAATGGCACGTAGTAGCGGGCCACCAATCCCGTACTCCCGGAGCACTCCCCACAGGACACCACGAGGGACACGGTCGAATGCCTTTTCCAAGTCTACAAAGCACATGTAGACCGGTTGGGAAAACTCCCACATACGCTCGGAAGGGTGTAGAGCTGGTCCAGTGTTTCGCGACCGGGACAAAAACCACCAACGGCCGTAATAGACTTTCCCGGGCCAGCCAAACAAAGTGGCCGCAAGGTCTGAAAACACGCACATTAAGAACATTAACATGCAAAGATGCGGGCTTTCTAACATGGTCAATGCACCCAGTCAGGAAACTAACGGCAGTCTCATACAGCAAAGAAAATGCACTAATTTGCCACGCTTGTTTTCACGTACACCAATTAACCTGCTCCTGTGGGTGTGTGTACCACACGGTGGGAATTTCAGAGTTAGTAAATTAACTCTGACTGTGCAGTACAGGACATCATTACATTAAAACACAGACATTGATGGAGCTCAGTGGTTCCCAAACTTTTCACACTATCGGATGTTAGGGAGGTTCTGATAAGAGCGTCAGAACATAAAAAGGAGAAACATTTTTGTATTTTAAACAAGTGAAATAGGCTGTTCAGCAGCTGATCAAAAGTTCAAGAGCGCAGCCTTTAAAAGGCAAAATAGAGCCAGATAAGGCTTTCAAGAAGAAAAAGGCCTCATGCTCTTCATCCATTTTCTGTATGGCCGCAAAATTGGAAATGCGGAAGAGAGCGCCAAACAGGAGATTGAAAGGTGGAAGAAAGTTTTATTCTCTGGTGAGAAAGAATCGTAACCGTGATGCTCCCGGTGGCTTCCAACGTTGGCGCTTCAGGTTGTGCACGGGCGTCAAACGGCTACTGGCTATGTGAAGATGTTGCATCACTCATGTCTGTGTGGTGATGGCTGGCTTTTTCAACAGGACAACCAGGGGCGTATTAAAGTCATTTGGGGGGCAAATCCAGGAAATTGAGGTCACCCCAGTCTTGTACTGCACAAGGCAAGGTCTCCAATGTGGGCAGCAGCAAATGAAATCTGTCAGCTTCAGTTGCTAGTTACATTGCCACGTTTAATTTGAAAATATTAATGTTCATCGCATACTATCAAGTAGCTCTTGACCAAAGTCCTGAAGATCAACAGATCCAGTACAAAGCCAGTGACACTGAATGGACACAACCTGGAAGAAGTGGAGTCATTCACGTACCTCGGCAGCACTGTAGACCAGCAAAGTGGTACAGATGCGGATGTCAAAGCCCGGATTGGAGTGCAAGAACTGCTTTTACCAACATATGGAAGTCCCAACATATATCCACATGAACAAAACTTTGCTTATACAACTCAAATGCGAAGTCAATTTTGTTGTATGTACCTGGAACCTGGAGAACAACAAAGACAGCCATCAGAAAGATACAGACCTTTAAAAATTCCTTCTTTTGTAACGTACGCAGTGCTTTTAACAAGACAGATCTGTAAACGGCTCGCGTTCCGCCGGTCGCTGTTTGGCTGGTGATATAAAGTCAGTTGGAAAACTTTGCTCGTTATACTGAATGTGGTGCTTTTGAGAAAATTCTCTTTTACTATCCAGGCTGCACTTTAAGAGGGGATGTCCTCCGTGTCTTTAGCCCCAACTACACCCTACACCTCTGGGACCATCAGGACCACACCTTAAAGCACCAAACTGGACAGTCTTGATGACTTGGCTGCAACTATCTAAAAAGATAATGAACAGGACTGGTGACAATGGTCATCCTTGCCGGGGTCCAACATCCACCGCTAGGGGACCACAACCCTAGTTTGCCAATCCAGATGTTCCAGGCAAGATGAGTCAACCATGACAGACAAGAACACCTCATTCAACCCAGGGGGGCCTTTCCAGTGATTACGAACGCAGGTTCTGGAACCCGAACTGAGTAGAGAACAAGCTTAGATTCCTCCCCTTGCAAGAGAGGTAATGTTCAACTTTCCACTTCCCCCCAAGGAGGAGTTTTGGCAGGAAACCATGTCACCTCGGCTCCCACCCAAGACTGCCACCCCAATGCACAACAAACAAGACCTCTAAATTTGCCTCAGAAGGCGGGCGGACCTGTGTACAATTATTTATTTAAAACAAAAGATCATCACACGTCCAGATCATCATCAGGATCCTCCTGGTCGTAGTCATCGTAAGCGTCGGGCTCGTACGTAATCCTTCCCATTCCGGCGCCCGGGTTCAGCAGCGCTGCTTTCCTACGACAGAGTCAACCACAGTCACTTCGACAGCCCGATGTTCGATATTAGCTGCGACTTACTTACTTCTCCTTACTAAAGACAAACGGAAGAGCTAGCTTCTCCTTAGCGTCACGCTCTGCGTCGGACAGCCGGAGGTTGAAGGTCAGATTGACTGTCGGGTCCGTCTGCAGGATAAATGTGTTTGTTGCAATGGGTGCATGTATTTTCTATGCACGACAACAATAACAATAATGAAAATATTAATACCTCCTGTTCCTGCACCTGCATGGCATTGCTAGGTTTGCTCTGTCTGACCACTGTAAGATCCTCCGTAATGGTAAAAGTCTCTTCCTGAAAGAAAAACTTAACTTCAACATTTGTAAGAGTGGCAGGAAAAGGAATGCTCTATTGTTATATAACAATAATAAGAATTATTATTATTATTAGGGACGCTCCGATTGATCAGTATCGTCCGATTTCCGTGGAGAAGATCAACGATAATCACAAAGACCTGTGGCTCGTACTATTACCTCCCACTTTCCTTCACACTGCACAGGCGTGCGCTGCCAAACTCAAACAAACATGTCTGCCGCGTGGAACTTGTATGCCGATTGTGACAGTGATGTGAGGTTTGCATCCTGCAACACACGGCATGAAAAAGATCTCGCGGGTGTAGCACGTTTAAAAGGCTTTTAGAACAAACACTTATGTTTTTGAGTATGGTCGCTTCTCGCCCGTATGTGCGTGGCAGGCTAAGCAATTAACAGGAAAAATAACTGAATTCAGCGGGCTAGACGAGCAGTGATTGAAGACTTGCAGCCTCCCTGTGTGCCACCTGGAAGTCCCGCCACAGTTCCATCAATCAGACAATGTACTGTACTCGGAATCGTTCCGCTCGGAGCACCTCTAATTATTATTATTTTTATTATTACTACGTACGTCCTGCAAAACCTTCCCTGATTTCAAGCGCTTGGTTATCTTCGCCTCATTTCCGTTAAGGCCAGCGGCCACGGTGACGAGCGATGTCGCCAAGTGACACAAACTCGCCGCCGTTCCAAACTGGTGCATGTCAGAATGGAGGAGGGCAACAATGTTACGGATGGCTCCGCCTAGTGGGAAAAAAAACACATATTCTTCTAATGACAGCAATAGTTTCAGCAGTAGTTTGATACAGATTGACGTTAGAGTTGGAACAATTTGTAGTACAATTCCGGAGGAGAGATCGGTGTAGCACAAGAGTTAGAGCACGGGTGTCCGAAGTGCGGCATGGCGGCCATTGGTGGCCGCGCCACGTTGTAAAAATATAATTTAACAAGAAAAAAAGGAAAAATGAGCAGTAATGTCCAAATCAAAAATACTAACAGAAAAAAGTTGTAAAATAGCAGTCATAATTTCACAAGAATAACATAATATGAGCATAAATAACATCATTTTATATGCATACAATTGATATATTAGGGGAAAAACATCTTATGGGAATAAAGTCATAATTACAAGAAGAACATTTACAAGAAGACAGTGGAAATAGTAGGAAAGTTGAAAATTTCATGAGAATAAAGTCAAAATTTTGAGAAGTAAAAAAAAGAGTCATATTACTCGTTATGTTATGAGGAAATTTTAGTAGCATAGACTTCAAATAAAGTACTACAGGATACCTATTATACTCATTTCGGGCCTTAGTATTGAGTTCTGGACTCCTATAGATCAGCTACACACGATAACCCGCACAGAAGGTTTCTAGATTTTCCAGACTTTGTTCCTTTTCCTTGGGGGTTCCCGCCACCCGCCCAAATGGTCTGTGTAATTTACTCCACCCTCGGCCCCCGCCGAGCCCACCCTGCTGTGATTGGTCACGCTGCCAAGCGCTCCCGACGACTGCCGGACAGCTGCCGAACCACACTTCCTAATTTTGCCCGTACAGGAGTTCATCGTGAACAGCGATTTATCTTTTGTCCGCTTTTAACAGCTGTTAGCAGCTCCGGACACGGGTGAGCTTGTAATTTGCATGCATCCTAGTAACACTCCCTCCGCTCCCTGCATCCACACTCACAACATTACTTAGACAAAATAAACACTGTTAAATTCTTACTTATAGCTTACTCTTCGATATAACCAAGTAACATTGGAAAGGCGTTGGGCTTCAAAACAGCTTCTATTGGCCGTGTTCACAAAACAGTCCCCCGTGAAGTGCCATTGACAGTTTTAACTCCAACCAGTTCTGCCTGATGCTTGCTTCTGTAGAAAAGCTAAACAAAATTAGCTTTCCCTCACACCCAAATAACAATTTCCTGGGAGCTATTGGGCTACGTCGCCCATACAAGGAAGTCCGGGTTACGTGACGTCAGTGGAACTAGGCTTTTTCATGCATATCACAAATATTTGATGCAGTTTTTTTCTTGAAATAGATAACTTCTTAGCATAAATACATGATGGTTTACAAAACATCACAGTGGCCCTTGCACCCTTTCATTTCTCAGTGTGAAGCCCTCTCTAGAAAAGGTTTGGACACATCCTGAAATTAGAGCGTAAAAAAAGCAACTGGCGACAAATATAGTGAGGACACTTTAGGAGACTCTTGACATGAAAGCCGGTATCACGCTCTTCGGCGATGGAATGCTTATTTCTTGCTTTTTGTTTGGCTTTTCTGCAATTCTACCACAACAGAGTATGAATAGTTTCCGCAAATATACAGTACTAAAGTCATTCATTCATTCATTCATTTTCTATACCGCTTATCCTCATTAGGGTCGCGGGTATGCTGGAGCCTATCCCAGCTGGCTTTGGGCGAGAGGCGGGGTACACCCTGGACTGGTCGCCAGTCAATCACAAGGCATACTACGTAGTACTAAAGTCAATCAATCAAAATCATCACGCAGTTCAGCTGGCAAAAAATTCCCTCTGCATGCCTTTTTCTCTCTCTTTTTTTGACAAGATCATTCTGACCAGGCGTTCACCTCATAGATACCCTGAATACCTTTTTTAAGCTGCTGGAGGGTCTGGCAGACTGCAGGCGTGCTGTGATGTCTCAGAACCCATGAAAGAGAGTCAATGACCAGTATAGCTGGTCTAAGTGGTGACGATTCCTTGATGCGACGTGTCACTTCCTCTGAACAGAAGCCTTTTACTGTGAAAGAAGTGCCGCTGCCACCGCCGTCGTCGGTCCAGCCGAGCGGGTCGCTGTAAGCGTCATGAAAGTGGAGCCTAAAGTGACAAACAAAAAAACCTGAAACCGCTGTCAGTTCTTTAGGATAATAATTGTGTGGATGAGGGGCAGTGCCCCACCAGGCTAGCAGATTATGCTGTTTTTTGGGGTTTTTTTGCTACAGTGCAGTGTGTCTAATATGAGGACATACAGCCAAAAATGCAACATTACAGGAAGTAGGAACTAAGCCAACAGTTGTAATCAGGAAAAATAATCAGAATTCCGTACAAAAATCCTGACATAAGAAGCGGGAACAAATCGAAATTATACATGAATTATAGATGAATCAAGGGAAAAAAATCAAAATTTACAAAAAAAGCTTAATTTAACAAATATTTTTAATACTAGGGAAAAATGTAGTAAGTATAAACAATATTTGATTGGATTTACAGGCCTAATATACACCAGCAAGCATAAGTGCAGGACAAAAAGCATGACTTTACAATCTACAAAAAAATTCAAACATCAGTTTCAAGACAAAATGTGTTTTACAAAAGTTGGGTTACAAGAAATTAAAGATCTAATATATATTAATAGGAAAAACATTTTTTATAGTATAAAAAGTCAAAATTTCATGAGAACAATGTTTGAATTCAATGAGAATAAAATTCAAATATTTAGGGCAGGATTAAATTTGAATTAAATTTCACCAAAACAAAATGCTGTAAATTTACCAGAAAAGTTTCAGCACACATTACAAAAGTCTGACCTTTATGAAAAAACAAAATAAAGACAATAAATCATATTATTATTAAAAAGAGGCATGATTGTACAAGAATATAGGAGAGGGCGGGGGGGGGGGGGATCTACTACAAATAACTTATAATACAAGAAAAAGTCATTTTCACTGAAGTCATATTTTTGCAAAAAGTAAAATAGCAATAAAAAAAAGTGTTAATAATAACAATAAATTACTAATAGTAAAAAAGTTCAAACTTTACAAAATCATTATCCCAGAATGTTGGCCTAATGAAGTAATGAAGCTATAAGACAATAAAGTCACAATATTACAGTAGAAAGTCTGAATTTTTAGAAATTCATACTTTTAGAAGAAAATCCCATTTGTGATGTGTGGTACTACCAGCCCATCCATACTGGCATAAAAATGTAATATCGATAAATATCAGTATCAGGTTTTTTCGTAGGCTATTAACAAGCTTGTTTGCTCTGTGCCTGACTAATGTTATGTCTGTGGCATCTCTTTCGGATATTAAACTTGCCATTTCCAATGCAAAACGTTGGTGATGCAAGGCGGAACCAGGACTTCTTCCTTCAAGACTCCCAATTCCCAGAGAGAAAGCAATAAATCGGAAAACTATGGAGCGTATCACAATGGATAACCTGTCCTTTTCCAATCGTG
Organism: Oostethus manadensis; assembly: GCA_024372805.1. NCBI lineage: Eukaryota > Metazoa > Chordata > Actinopteri > Syngnathiformes > Syngnathidae > Oostethus > Oostethus manadensis. The sequence goes on from QODF01000209.1 coordinate 624,033, forward strand.
GAAGATACCAGAATCACCAAAGTTGTGGGGTTCCTCGTTGCCATGCCCAATCACAAGTATTTCTCAAATGTTTGGTTACGCCAGTTGTACAATGTTATTTACAGCCACGTCCAGAAGCTTATTGCTGATGCTCTATCCATCAGCTTTACAACAAATGTGTGTTCATTTCACCACAGGAGGTGTGTGATGTTACATTTGTATCGGTATCTGTTATCAAAATCGAACATTTAGAGATATCCCCGGTAAAGAGAAGTGGGGGGGAGATTTATTTATGCCAATACTGTAATACAGCAATGATATATTAGAAGCATCCATCCATTTTCTATCCCGCTTAGCCTCTAAGTTTGGGCAAGAGGCGGGGGTAACACCCTGGACTGGTCGCCAGCCAATGGCAGGGCAGTCGAGCAACCATTCACACTCACACCTACGGACAATTTAGAGTCGCCAATTAAGCTAACATGCGTGTTTTTGGAGTGTGGGAGAAAACCGGAGTACCTGGACAAAACCCACACACAGGGCAAACTCCACACAGAGATGCCAAGCGGAAAACCCAGACCTCCTGACTGTGCAGCCAACAAGCTAACCACTTGACCACGATGCAGCCCCATATTATGAGCCGGTTAAATCACACACATACCTTTCAGTGGGTGAACCTGTCAAGTGCTTTTTCATTTCATCTTCACTGACCTCAAAACTGAGGACATGTACCATTTCCTCCCTATAAAAAAACAACACACATATTACACACACACAAATTTTGCATTGTTGGATTTTAGAGGTTTCAAGTGGAGCTTTTAAAATGCAAACAGAAGAAATGGGAGTGAGACACAGGTACACTATTTCAAACGACCATTAAACTAAAATGGTTAATCAGCTGCTCAAAGGTTTAAGACGGGGTGTGTTTTAATCGGCCCACTCTTAAAAACACAACAAGAAAACGTAAACCCTGCAACAATAAAGAGAAAAAGCGAGACATTCCATTTTCTTGCGCTTATCCGGGTCGCGGGGGCAGCAGCTTCAGTAGGGAAGTCCAGACTTCCCGGTCCCCGGCGACCTCTTCCAGCTCCACCGGGAGGACACCAAGGCGTTCCCAGGCCAGCTGTGAGACATAATCCCTCCAGCGTGTCCTAGGTCTTCCC